>JAOSBN010000008.1:2403943-2414252 GCA_027563595.1 Erythroxylum suave | reverse complement strand
ACTATTGCTAAGAAAGACAAATATAAGAAACTATAACATCAATAATTTAGGAGTAGCAATACTGACACTCTCGGATGGATACTTGCACAGCAAATCAAGACATTCTTAACAAAGATTCATAACTATTGCTAAGAAAGACAAATATAAGAAACTATAACATCAATAATTTAGGAGTAGCAATACTGACACTCTCGGATGAATACTTGCACAGCAAATCAAGACACTCTTAACAAAGATTCATAACTATTGCTAAGAAAGACAAATATAGGAAACCAACTTACAATAGCTTGTGGTCCATAGGGGTTAAATAGTCCACCGAAGTAAGGATTGGCAATGTTGTATGGAGCACGAGACTGAACCAGTAGGACAAGCATTAGATCAAGACCTAGATGACAAGAAGAAACCACAAAAGAAAAGGCTCAACTTACCAGGGAATGGCCATAATCAACTTGTGAAGGAGTAAATGTGATATCTGAAGTGCTGAACAAAAAATTTGGTTTCGTTTTGCCTTCCGCACCCTTCCTGCAGCTTTCATCTTCAGCCAAAGACACGTGCTTAGTAAGGTATCTTGAATTATTTCAATAATAAACTGACTTTTTCTTGTCATAGTCAATACACAAAACATGCAGCCACAAACTCATCAACTCTAGAATAATGCCTAAACTATCCAACAAGTTATCACCCGCATGAATGGCCTATGACTATCAATATTGTGGAAAAAGTTTAAAAGAAATTAACTTCAACATATCAACTTCGCAAAATTTTAATACAGGAAGTTAAGTATCCATGTTACAGCCTCTAGTTCACAGAAACTTGCAAGAAGTTCTAGTTAAATCTGGTTGAGGGTTATATCTACCATCAACAACTACAATAACCACATGAAAAATTATGTGAATATCGAAACTGCAATGCAACAGGCACATTGAGACAAATAAGAAGATAAGGTGTGAGAGAAGAACTACAACAATGACATTCGAAAGTTTTCTGAGAGGTCAGATAAATAAATGAACTAAACTTATTCACTAACAACTGTTTAATCTATCATGAAAATATCATATTGAACATTGAACTGTACATATGCCTGTATATCTACCGTATAATAGTTCCAGAGAAGTGCGAGATAAGAAACTTTAAGGAATGAATCCATGTATTCTTAAGCGTCCAAAAATGTTAGGCATAACGCAACCACGAGAAATATTGTGACAGTATCACGAAAAGATGAAAGGACGTTATTCGGGCAATTTAAAACACTAACATCTATAAAAGGCAGCATTTGGCACGCATATGAATTGGGTACTCATGACTTCCAATGGGAGTTAAAAGCATAGAGCTTTGGTCAATGGCAGAGGTTAAGGATTATGGCAGAATCCATGCCCAATGTTTGTGTATCAGTCATAAAATTAGCGGCATATATAGACTTAATTTGTGTATATATACGTGCTTAGGACAGAATATTAGCAATTAATTCAATAGCTGTATGTAAGGCTTATTAGTTGTATATTAGAAATTAATGCACAAAATAGGTTGTACCGAAATTCTATTTAAGAGAATGAATATGAAGAGAAAGGCATTCAACCATTTTACTCAAAACTTGACATGCTATCAGACCATGATGACATTTTCAAATTATAGTGAATTTTTTTCTGGTTTTCTGGGTTGATTATTTCCTAATCAACATCTTCGCTTTGAGAAATTTTTTTTGGTTAATCTACTTTGTCGTTTCAGTCATAAATAGAGATTTTTTTTTCTTTGCCTTTGTATCCTTTCATAATGCCTTCAGAGGCTTTGGCTATCAAATTTATTGGAAAAAATGATGCAGCATAGGAATTTCAGTTCAGAATGTTTCTGAAAGGGGAGGAGCTTTGAGGTCATATTGAGGGGTCTTCTCCTGCTCCTGAATCTGTAAAAGAACTTAGTCAATGGGAGGCAAAGGATGCTCAAATTATCTCTTGGATTTTAGCATTTGTTGAGGCTCATATGGTGAACAATTTACGCTCGTTTGGCACAACTAAAGAGATGTGAGATTATTTGAAGCGCATATATCATCAAGATAATGCTGCCAGAAGATTTCGACTTGAAATTGAGATAAGTAACTATGGTCAAGGTAATCTTTCTATTGAGCAATATTATTCTGGTTTTATTAATCAATAGAGCGAATATTCCGGCCTTATCTACTCTAAGGTATCCAAGTAGGTCTTACCCAATCTTCAAAAGGTTCATGAAGAGAGTATGCGTGATTAGTTCTTAATGAAACTAAGACCAGAATTTGAAGTCGCCTGTTTGGATGTCTGTCTAGTTGAACTATTGAACAACAATTGGTTACACAATTTGTTATAAGTGCATCTGGTGCAACATCAGAGGTTGTCAATGTTGCTTATGCCACACAAGGGAGAAATAGAGGAAAAGTCCCAATGCAGTGCTATAATTGCAAGGAGTACGGACATATTGCCCACAATCGTGGCAAGAAATTTTGCAATTATTGTATGCAGAGTAGACACATTGTTTAAGGCTATCCTACAAGCTCAAAAAATAGGGGAGCTCAAGCTTTTCAAGCTATAGTTCCAATATCTACTAGTATTGGCTCTACCTTTACATCCACTGCCACCAAGGATACTAACATCCAAGTTGTTGTTACTTCTGAATGGTTCAACAAATGATTCTCACAACATTTTCTGCGCTTGGTTTGCAAGGACAAGGTAATGCTTTATCTTCTACTAGGTTTGTTGACTTTGGAGCATCTAATCATATGACTAGTTTACTTGATTCATTACAAAACTTGTGATGGTATACTAGTAATCAAAATATTAAGATTGCCAATGGTAGTAATATTCCAATTATAGCCATTGGAGATACTGGACCCTCTTTTAGACATATTTTTGTCTCTCCCGAATTGTCTACTGTTAGCGAATATATAAAACCAATTCAATTGACTTCACACAAAAGCTTAAGTTATTGTGAAGAAATGGTTGCTTAACATAGTATTAGAGCCTCTATGACTAAGTGAGTTCAAATCCTACCACCTACCTAATTAATTCAGCACAAGGTAGAGTGAGCCTGTGCAAGTTTCAAGCCCAAAGGGCTTTTACTTGGGAGGGTGTGTTAGCAAATATATAAAACCAATTAAGTTGGCCTCACATAAAAGCTTAAGCTATTGTAGTGAAATGATCGCTTAACATCTACTAGTTTAATCTCTATTGGTCAACTAATGGAGGATAACTGTTATGTTCATTTCTCTCGCGGTGGTTGTCTTGTGCAGGATCGACTGTTGAGGAAGGTGATCGCGAAGGGGCCTAAAGTGGGCAAATTGTTTTCATTTCAATTTACTATTCCTAGAACTTTATCTTTATCTTCTATGGTTGTTGAAAATAAGGCTAAAGTCTAGCATAGACGATTGGGTCATCTAAACAATGTAATTTTGTCTAATTTAATGAAGCGTGGTTTTCTTGGTAACAAAGACCGAGGTTCTCGTGTATTGTCTCTTGATTGTTCTATCTGTAAATTAGGGAAGAGTAAAAACTTACCTTTTCCTAATTCTAGTGGTTGTGCTAATGCCTATTTTGAGATTGTACAGTGATGTTTGGGGAATTTCTCCTATCATTTCACATGTGCAATATAAATATTTTGTGACGTTTATTGATGACTATAAGTCGTTTCACACGGGTATATTTTTAGCGTATCAAAGCTAAGGTGTTTACTGTTTTCAAAATTTGTGGCATATATTGAGACAATTTTCCACTTGCATTAAGATTTTACAATTTGATAATGGTAGAGAATATGTGACATGGTTTTCAAGACTTCTTACGGCAAAAAGGAATTGTATCTCAGCAAATTTGTCCTTATACCCATCAACAATATGGGATTGCTGAATGGAAAAATCATCACTTGTTGGATATGGTTTGACCATTGCTTTTACAATCTTCAATGCCGTCTAAATTTTGGGTTAAAGCTTTGCCAACTGCAGTATATCTGATTAATTGTTTACCTTCTCAACAATTGAGTTTTGATTCTCCTTATTATCATTCGTTTGGTGTATATCCTGATTATCACATGCTACACACATTTGGTTGTGTTTGTTTTGTTCACTTGCCAGCACATGAGCGCCACAAGCTTACAGCACAATGAGTTCAATGTGCTTTCATAGGTTATAGCACTACTTAGAAGGGATTTTTGTGTTACGATGGTGTTGCTGATCATTTTCGTATTTCTAAAAATTTAATTTTCTTTAAGCATGAGTACTATTTTCAACAACATGTTTCCTCTTCTAGCACTATGCTCCTTCCTCACTTTGATGATATCTCCCCACCACCTCAACGGTTGCAACCTAGCATTGTCCATCAACAACAACAGCCCCCTTCTGCATCATCATCATCATCATCACAAAACCTTCCCAACCTTGATCCAACGCCTACTCCAATGGTTCTCCGTAGATCTTCTCGTACCATTAAACCTCCTGATAGGTATGGCTACTCTGCTACTTTAGTTGATAATGTTGTTCCTACTTCTTATTCTCAAGCTGTTAAACATGAATGTTGGGTGAAAGCTATGCAAGAAGAACTTTAGGCTCTCCAGGAGAAACGTACCTGGGACATTGTTCCATGTACTAGTGAAGTTAAGCCTATTGGTTGTAAATGGGTATATTCCATCAAGCTACGGTCCGACTGATGGGTCACTTGATAGATATAAAGCAAGGTTGGTGGCACTCGATAATCGACAAGAATATGGAGTAAATTATGAAGACACATTTGCACCTGTGGCAAAGACGACAACAGTATGACTTCTTCTAGCTATTGCTACTTCAAAGAGTAGGTCATTGCAACAAATAAATGTTAAGAATGTTTTTCTACGGAGGAATCCTAAAGAAGAAATTTATATGACTCCACCAACAAGTTTATTTTCTACACCTTCATCTGATGTTTGTAAGCTAAAGGGGTCACTCTATGGCTTTAGACAGACTCCACGTGCTTAATTTGATAGGTTCCACTCTACACTTATCAATTTCTCATTCGTACAAAGTTAATATGACTCCTCTTTGTTTCTTTACAAGACCCTTAAAGGCATTGTTCTGCTTGTTGTCTATGTTGATGATATTGTTATTACTGGCACTGATTCTGAATTGATTTCTAAGCTTCAAATGCATCTTCAACATTCTTTTCATATGAAAGATTTAGGTCCTTTGCATTATTTTTTTCGGTCTTGAGGTGCACTCTACTTCAACTTGTAGTTTCTTACACCAGCATAAATATATTAAGGACTTAATTGCTTTAGCTGGTCTACAAGACGGTCGTTCAATGGATACTCCCCTAAAGGAAAATGTTAAGTATCATCATGATGAGGGTGAGTTTCTCTCTGACCCCTCTTTATATAGACAACTTGTGGGAACTGGGAAGTCTAAATTATCTGACTATTGCTCGGCCTAATATTTCCTTTGCCGTTCAACAATTTAGTCAATTTATGTAGCAACTCAAACATCTCCACCAGGCAGCTATGCGATGCATTATTAGCTATTTAAAAGGCACCTCAGCTCGTCTATTTTTTCCTGTGGATACTCCTATTCACCTGGTTACATACAGTGATGTTGATTGGGATGGTTGTTCTAATACTAGACGTTTTATTACTGGTTGGTGCATGTGTTACAAGGCCAAAGCTTTATAAACATTATCAGAGATATCGTCATGGCAAGTTCCGAGGACAGTCCAACGAGAGCAGCATTAGTTAAATTTAATGTAGCTATTTTATTTCCACTGTTATTTTGAATTCGTCACATTCAGTTTCTATTTTTAAGTTAGTAGTGGGGTCTTGGATACATGTGTCGTGTCCTGACTTCCAGGAGTTAGTTATTTCCCTAAGGCTATTTGAAGCCATCATTGTACAGACGTTGGATTATTCTGAAATATATCAAACTTGAGTTTCACTCAAAACAGGTCCTCCGGTTCCCTTTTGAGCTGGTACAAAATTGGTAAACACAAGAGACACACAAATGACCCTCAACTCAGACCCATAACTAGATCCTACGGTAACAAGTTGGTATCAGAGCCCAGGGTTATGGGGGAGTCGGTTCAGAAACAATTGGATCAACTTCTGCAGTTGTTGCAAGACGAACGGGAGGCGAATAAAGCACGAGATGCCCGGATTGAGGAACTTTCGAAGGAAATAGCAGCATCAAAATTGGAAGGTTCGGGAATGGGCGAGAACAACCATCGCACAAGGGCACAGGAAGGAGGAGAGACATCACAGATCAGGAGACAGGATGAAGGTCAGACAAAAGCTACTAAATTGAATTTTCCCAAGTACGACGGCAGTGGGGACCCCTTAGGTTGGCTCAACAGGTGTGAGTATTTTTTCCGGCACCAAGGTACACACGAAAACGAAAAATTGGAGCTTACCTCTTTTCATATGGAGGGTGACGCACAAATGTGGTACATGCAATTGGAAGAGGATATCCCAAATCTGTCGTGGGAGGAATTTAAACGACAGTGTAATTTGAGATTTGGCCCTCCTATTTATAGTCGGAAATTAGGCGAATTATCCAAACTCAAACAAACAGGGACAGTGGCGGAATTTTGTAGGGATTTCGAACAGTTAGTGTCAAGAGCAGGTCCACTAACTCAAGATCAAAAAGTTGAAATTTTCATTAGCGGTTTGAAGGACTCCATCTCTGTCGACGTCGAACTTAAATGTCCTCAGGAGTTATCATCTGCTATGAGCTTAGCACGGCTATACGAACGTCGGAGTCAAGTCCCAAAAATTTTTGAGACTCGGCGACTGAAATTACCGGAAACGTCCCCGACACCCATTGCAAAGAGTCGCAGCATTAGACGGTTGTCACCGACAGAAATGGAAGAACGAAGGAAAAAAGGGCTTTGTTTTAATTGCGATGAATTGTTTGTTCGGGGCCATCAATGCAAACGCCTTTTTTGGATTGAAATTTCGGAGGAGGAAGATGATGAAGCATTCATCCAGGAAGGAAGTAGTCATGAAGAGCAACCCAGAATCTCAATTAATGCCATATCAGGAGTGAAGGGTCCGCAAACCATGAAAATTGAAGGGAAGGTGAATGGGACAACAATAATTGCGTTGGTAGATTCTGGGAGTACACATACCTTCATTGATTCATCGTTGTTGACAAAGTGTGGTTTGAATGTGGAACTTACAAGGGGCTTGAAGGCGAAGGTGGCAGGAGGTCAAATGATAGATTGCTTAGGGAGTTGTAAGGATGTAGCCTTACTTTTAGATGCAATCACGGTGAAGATGACTCCTTGGGTTATTAATCTCAGTGGAGTGGATTTGGTCCTTGGGATTACTTGGTTAAAAACACTTGGGCCAATTTTATGGGACTTTGATGAATTGTGGATGTCTTTTAACTTAATGGGTCGACCCATTACCTTGAGAGGAATTAAAGATGAAAGTCCACCTGATCCAATTGAAATGAGAACACTTTCCTTCTCTGCAGCAAACGACCAACAAATACACACTCTTCTCTCTGAGTTTCATCAGGTCTTCCAAGAACCACATGGGTTGCCGCCGTCTCGTCACTGTGACCACCGAATTCCTTTGGAACCAGAAACAACACCGGTTGTGGTTAGACCATACCGCTACCCACATGCCCAGAAAGAAGAAATTGAGAATCAATGCACTAAAATGTTACAACAGGGGATTATTAGACACAGCAATTCTCCTTACTCATCTCCGGTGATTTTAGTACCTAAGGCCGACGGCTCGTGGAGGATGTGTGTTGACTACCGCGAGTTGAATAAACGGACAATCAAAGATAAGTTCCCAATTCCGGTGATCGATGAACTTTTGGAAGAACTTCATGGAGCCAGGTATTTCACGAAATTAGATCTTGCTTCTGGGTATCACCAAGTATTGATGTGGGAACCGGATGTGGAAAAGACAGCTTTCCGAACTCATCATGGCCATTTCGAGTTCTTGGTGATGGCATTTGGCCTGACGAATGCGCCGTCCACCTTTCAAGCTCTCATGAACGAGGTATTTTCACCATATCTTCGTAAATTTGTGCTGGTCTTTTTTGACGATATTTTGGTATACAGCCATACCAAGGCTGCCCATGTGAATCATTTACGGCTCGTACTCTGTTCACTACAAGAGCAACGTTTATATCTTAAGAAGTCGAAGTGCTCCTTTGCGCAACAACAAATTTCTTATTTGGGTCATGTAATATCTGGAGATGGCGTTAAGGCTGATCCCTCAAAAATTTCAGCTATGTTAGAATGGCCGAAACCGACTACAATTAAAGGCCTACGTGGGTTTTTGGGATTGACGGGTTATTACAGGAAGTTTGTGTTTAATTATGGAGTCCTAGCTGCCCCATTAACAAAAATGCTCCGAAAAAATTCGTTCACTTGGTCAGATGATGCTACTAAAGCTTTCAATGAACTGAAATCAGCCATGACTACTACTCCGGTCTTAGCTTTACCAAATTTCTCTAATGAATTTGTCGTTGAATGTGATGCTTGTGACTCAGGAATTGGGGCTGTGTTATTACAAGACTTACATCCCGTGGCTTTTTTCAGTCGTGGGTTGGCAGAAAGACATCGCAGTCTACCAGTTTATGAGAAGGAACTTATCGGATTAGTGCAGGCAATCCGACATTGGAGATCTTATTTGTGGGGACGACATTTCTTGGTGAAAACAGATCACTATAGTCTCAAGTTCTTACTTGAACAGCGGCTTCTCACCCCACCTCAGCAACATTGGGTGAGCAAAATTTTGGGGTATAATTTTTCAGTGGAGTACAAAGCCGGCACTGCTAACATTGTGGCTGATGCATTATCACGGAGGGACGTCGACCAAATGACGCTCATGGCTGTTTCCATGCCTCTGACCAGTATCTTTGATACCATCCGCAGTGAGCAGCAAAATTCGGATGATATCCAGCAACTTATCCATGGTGTCCAAGACGAAAGTGTGGGCGGGCAGTGGTCTCTTAAGAACGGGTTACTTATGTTTAAGAGTAGAGTTTTTGTGCCTTCGCATTCCCCGTCCATTGCATCTATTGTTTCCGGGGTGCATTGCCAAGGTCATGAAGGTTACCAGAAAACACTATTCCGAATTTCAAAAGATTTTCATTGGCGAGGAATGAAATCTGACGTCCGAAACTTCATCAAAGCATGTGGCGTTTGCCAACGACACAAGGTACAAACTCTTCACCCTGCAGGATTATTACAACCTTTACCTGTGCCGTCACAAATATGGGCAGATGTGTCATTAGATTTCATTGAGGGCCTTCCCCGTTCTTGTGGAAAAGATGTTATACTGACTATCGTTGATCGCCTATCTAAATACTGTCACTTAATAGCAATTTCTCATCCTTATTCAGCTATCAGTGTCGCCAAAGTTTTCTTTGATAATGTGGTTAAATTGCATGGTCTTCCTGAAACAATGGTTAGTGATAGAGATGTGACTTTCACCAGTGCTTTTTGGACTGAGTTGTTTCGCCTTTGTGGCACAAAACTGTGCTTTAGTTCAGCCTATCATCCACAATCCGATGGGCAAACCGAAGTGGTAAATCGGGTGGTCGAAGTCTATCTCCGTTGTTTTACTAGCTCCCAGCCTACTAAGTGGGCAAATTGGTTGGCTTGGGTTGAGTATATGTACAACACTAGCTATCACACTGCACTTAAGGCAACCCCTTTTGAAGTAGTTTATGGCCGGCCCCCTCCAAGGCTTTTGGGTTACTCTCCCGGCTTGTCTAAATTGGAAGCTGTCGATTATGCCTTAAAAGAGCGGGATGCGATGCTGCAAATTCTTCGGCAGAATCTGTCACATGCCCAGTTGAAAATGAAACGTGTGTATGATTCAAAACATAGAGACTTGCACTTTCAAGTGGGTGATATGGTTTTGTTAAAGTTGCAACCGTATCGACAGGTGTCATTAGCCCAGCGAAAACACCACAAGTTGTTGCCAAAATTCTATGGACCATTTCGTGTAATGGAAAAAATTGGTCCTGTGGCTTACAAATTGGCGCTGCCTCCAGATTCCAGAATTCATCCAGTCTTTCATGTGTCTAGTTTAAAGCCTTACAATCCAGAGGCGCATGCGCAATTCATACCACTACCTCCATTTGTACCAGCACTTCCTACACCAAATCCAGCTGCTGTTATTGCTCGCAGGGTTCGTGACAACACCCCAGAGATTTTGGTTCACTGGGAAGGGAAATCTCCAGCTGAAGCTTCTTGGGAAGCAGTGTCAGCCTTTACTACACGGTTTCCCGATTTTCAGCTTGAGGACAAGCTTCTTCCGGAGGGAGGGAGTGATGTTACAAGGCCAAAGCTTTATAAACATTATC
>JAOSBN010000008.1:2393130-2403843 GCA_027563595.1 Erythroxylum suave | reverse complement strand
CTGGTACAAAATTGGTAAACACAAGAGACACACAAATGACCCTCAACTCAGACCCATAACTAGATCCTACGGTAACAGCATGTTTCTTGGAACCTCTCTTATTTCTTGGAAAAGCAAGAAGCAAGATCGGGTGTCCAAGTCCTCCATTGAGTCTGAATATAGAGTTATGTCCTCTGCAGGTTTTGAAACTGTTTGGCTTTGTGGATTGTTAAGAGAGCTTGGGTTTCCTCAACTTGATCCTACTGCTCTCCATGTAGATAACACTAGTGCTATTCAAATTGTAGCTAATCCAATGTTTCATGAGCATACCAAACACATTGAAGTGGACTGTCATTCTATTTGCGAAGCATATGCTGCTCGTATCATTTCTCTTCCACATATTACCACTAATCTCCAGACTGCTGATATGTTTACTAAGGCTCTTTCCAAACATCAACATAACTTGTTGACAAATCAATGCTTGTTGATCACCCAGCATCAATTTGAGAGGGGGATATCAATGGCAGAGGTTATGGCAAGGATTATGGCAGAATCCATGCCCAATGTTTGCATATCAGTCATAAAATTAGGTGTGCATATAGACTGAATTTGTGTACATATACGTGCTTAGAACATAATATTAGCAATTAATTCACTAGCTGTATGTAAGGCTAATTAGTTTTATATTAGAAATTAATGCACAAAATAGGTTGTATCGAAATTCCATTTAATATAATGAGGGCTCGTTTGGTAAACAACTTATCAGCTATTTTTTAGCAAATTGACACAAGTTAGCTATTTGACCATCTTAAAAAGCTAATGAATGTGATTGGTGAATGGCTAATTGGTTGGCTTATTTAACCCTAACAAGCAAATTTTGAAAAGCTCCATAAAAGGAGCATTTGGAAGGTTCAGCCAAAAATTAATAGGTAAAAAACCAATTATACCCTCCAAGCTTAACATGAATCGTTGGGAGTCTAAAATAATTCAATGCTCATCGTCAACGAACATCTGATAACTACCCCTTCTGAAACAAGTCCAATTCTTGACTTCTTCCTCTACTACTTCTTATATATTTCTAATTAGTTTACTGGAGTATTTATGGCTTTCTTGTACTTGTATGATACGATACTTTCATAATTTTTTAATTATGCTATAATGATATTATGGATAATTTAAACTAAAAATCATGCATGTATTCCACAGTGATAAAAATTTTTATAATAAAGTAAGTTTTTTAGCTACGAAACTTGGGAGTGAAATCAAAAATATGCTACGGTGACAAAATTTTTTAAAATGTTCTATGTTTTTATTAGAGTTAAAAACTTGATTTTTGTAAAATTAAATATCTAATCATGGCCTTCTAATTTCTTTTTTTTTTAAGTCATGTTCTCATAAGTCATTTTACACTTAAACAGTTAATAGTAAACAACTAATTTTACCAAACATCTTTAATAAACAGCTAATGTTATTCGCTAATCAAATCAGCCGATAAGCTAACAGCTGATAAAATCAGTTAACAGTTAATGCAATCCGCTAATTGCCAAATAGAGCCTGAATATGAAGAAAAAGGCATTCAGCCATGTTACCCAAAACTTGACATAACCTAGAATCCCATACTAGAAGCTTTGGAGCCTTATAGCATGAAGTAGTCTATCACTATTGGTTCCTATTGAAAAAAACTAAACCCAGAACTAAGAGAAAATTTAGATGAGATGGAATAGAAATATTTCAATCGTTATTGTGTAACACTACACTTTTGTTCATTAGAAGATGTAATGAGTCTAACAAACTCTACAGGCACATTTTTTTCATCTCTCAAACATTGAGCTTATCAGCTTCCTTCCCATTAAATTATCAATGATAAACATCTAAGACAGAAAACATCATGCAGAAAATAAAGAACGTAAAATTTTGACAATAGAGAGCAACCATAAGAGCATACCAGACTTGGACAAAATGCACCGGTCTTGTGAATTATTCCCTCCAACAGCATCCAATTCATTGTGAGATTGACCAACTGAAAGACTTGAGGATGATTCCTGGTCTGTCATAAGTAGATGTAAAAGCTTTGCTTCACTTACTTGGGCTGCAGGCTTCACTTTAGAAGTTAAATTCTTGTTCAAAGGCTGTAGAGTTTGCTGCTTATTGGAGGTCCACCATGATGGTCGACTAACAGTAAAGTGAGGCTGGCCAAAATTTTTCTTGGCCAAGTTCTGAACTTGTAAAGCCATATCTATTCACCCTCAATTTGATGAAAATCCTCAAAAGAGCATGGATTCCTTCTGGCTTGCAGTTGATATTATGGATTAATTACAAACAAAAAGCCAAGAAATAATACAGTTGCAATGTCTATGAACATCCCATTACAGAAATTGAAGAAGCAACTATTACAGATGGCGATGAAACACATTCAAACCAGACAACTTTCACCAATTAGAGAACCAGATGAAGGAACTCTTGGTTTCATATTTCAGACAAAACGAACCATAGAAGGAACTGACATAGATTCTAGTTGTATACCAACTATCTTAAGAAACAGAAAACCATCTTAGAGACTATTTGATTCAGATGCCACATAAAGTTATAACGATGTTATGTGTACCCACATCTCAACGATACTTGTTTTGGGAGGGGTTGCAAGTACCACATTCAGGTTCCCATCTTAGTATGTCCAAGCTAAACTCCTTTGTAAGATTGAATATAAGTATATGGTCATTTTGTGTGTACCACTTCCAAGTTAATAATGAGGAGAGAGTATAACAACACCAGAGACTCCCAAGAGAAGAGAAAAAATTAGTCAAACTTTCTATACAACAGAACAGTATTCTATAGCCTCTTAACCAATTCAGGAAGAGCATGCAATCTAGATACTTTGAGTGAAGTTGAAGAACACTGAGTTACCTACACACTGATTGAATCAGTTTATAATATGTGCAAAGCATCTTGACACAATTAGAACCGAAAGCAACAATCCAGATTTAATCATCTTAACAAGCAGCAAAAGGCTGGAAAAACTCCTCACGAAACCAATAGAGCATAGACATAGAAAAATGCAAGAAGAAGGATAGTTACTAAAAGCAATATGGAAAAAAAAAGAACTATGGAATAACACATTGAGGTAAGAAACCAACAGCAAACCAATTTATCCTGAACCCACTTCCCCATCTTTCATCAAGAACATCAGCAAATGAAGTTACAACTCACATGCAAACCTAAAGCACCAAAGAGAAGCAAAACCACTTGAATTCTATTTCCCATAATTTGTCACAAGGCAGGGACTAACTACAATGAACAACAACTAAGGAAGTAAGAAGACAGAAAACAGAAAACAGGAAGGGAGAAAGTAAGAAAAAAATGTTTATCAGACAAAAAAGAGAGAGAGAGTTAAGGCTGCACATAGATGACTAAACAGACAAGTAAGAGAAAGGGAGAGAAAAAAGGAAAGAGACCTTTGGGATCTGATAAGTATATCAAGAAGAAGCAGAGCCTTGTGCTGTTGGGAAGAACCTGGGCATGTCTCCTCCCTTGAAACTCTCCACCAGACGACGTATAAAACGCAAACACGCTCTCATCTTTTTTTCTTTATTTAAAAAGGGTTCTCTCTTGTTCTTGTCTTTGCTGTGTGAGTTGTCAACAAAGCAAGAAAAGAAACCTACAGGAGCATATTATATTCCAATAAGAGAATGACACGCACCAACCACCATTATCACACCCTACGCCACCTCACTTCCACCACCCCCACCCCCACCATTATTTGGCGTTTGCCCTTTTCTTTCATACTCTTCTCTGACCCCACCATGTTTACTTTAAACTTTCTTATTCACTTTGCCGTCTTCTTCCGAGTTCCAACCCTATGGCCCACAATCTCTCACTCACTCACACTCTTTTGGCCTTTATTCGCCAGCCGCCCTTCACTGTTCTCAAATTTCATAACCACGCGCATCTACTTACTTTTATCCATTTCTCGAGTCGCCGTCGACAACGCTCCCAGCCAAACGATGATGCATGTACACCATAGAACGCCTTCTTCCGACATTAAGTTTTCAGGTGTCATGGTTAGTAAAGCTCTGGTCCTTACATGAAATTAAAAACATTAACTTCATTTCCCGCGAATTTAGTCTCTACCCAACAAAACTTGATGCACTAAACTCAAATTGATCGAAGAAAAATGGAAACTTTATATGACTCTGTCAAATAAAGTCATTTGATACGGGAAATTTAGACAAAAGCAATGTTTTAGTCAATGTTTTAAAAACTGGACCGTTGAACCGGTAAGATAAAGGAATTTAAGATTTAAAAGATTTAACTAATATTAGACTTAAAGATTAGATAAAATTAAAGATTTTAAAATATAATTGAAAGAGATTATTCTTATTGAAAAAATTTGTTATATAAAAATTAATTGATTTATTTTAGTTTATAAAAATTTATTAATTTACTAAAATTGACTGATTAATTAATAAATTGATCAATTTTTAATAATAAGAGTTATTAATGTAAATTAAACCAAAAAATTAAAAATCAAACAAAAAATTGAACGTTTCAATATTTTTAAAATTAAATCAGTCGAATCGGTTAAATTTTTCAATCATCTGATAAAGTTTACTTTATATCTCCAAATAAAACCTTGTATTTCAAAAATTTTCACTAGTGGAGATATTTATGAATATTATTTAGAAAAATAGTTTCCATTATTTATTATCGTTAATTTTATGATGCTTGTATTCACAGTATCTTCCAAATTTCACATAAATCTCTACGCTCTAAGTTCCAAGAAAGGATGGGATAATGCCAGCTAAAATTGTCACCTTGTTTTACTAACTAATAGACAAAGCACTTGATTACAAAACAAAATTTTAATTTGCTACATATAAATTAAAATAATTTACCATCAAACATATTACTAATGAATAAATGAATTTAATTATATAAATTTCACATTGTTTTCATCCCAGTGCTCCGATTAAGACAATTTTCATCCCAATGCTCCGATTAAGACAATCAATAAAATAAAAATGTTTGTAATGTGATTTGTATAATTTTGTATAATAGTATTTAAGAAAGTTTTTATAAGTTTCTTCAAACATTTTTTTTTGGAACGGAAGAACTCACAGCTGCTATCTTTTAGATGTGCATTAGGTAAACTTCCAGATTAATACAATAACCTACAAATCATACCATTCGAGTACTCCGCACTAGACAAGTCTCATACAACGGACTCAATCGAGAGAGTGTAAGTAGGAAGATTCAAACACAGGACCTTTTCGCCTCACTCCTTCATATTCTATCAACTCAACCACCCAGGGCATATAGGGGTAGGGATGTCAATGGATCGAGGCGAGACTGGTCTATGGCCTAATGAGCCACAGGTAGGCCGAGCCAACCTGACTAGTCATTTGTTTTCTAAATAAAAAACTTTCAAAATGATGTCATTTTAAAAGTAACAACAGCAATAGGCTGGATCGGGATAGGCCACGGCCCACTGAACGGATCATGATAAAAAACAAGCCGAGCCGAGCCGGGCCGATTTTGGCATTCCTATAAGGAGGCAACTTATTTCATTATTTTTAATATGATATATTACATAAAAATTGTCATTAATTTATCAAGTAACTTCTTAATTTTTTTGAAAATCTATACATTGTATTTTAAATAATTTTTTATATATTAATCGTTCTTCGAAAATATCTAATTTTGTCCCTCTCAGAGTTACATGACCGTGACATGATATTTGACTCACACCAGCTTGTTAGCAACATTTATTACGTTGTCTTCTTCCAACCGACAAGAAGCAACCTTGCAAAATGGTGTTAATGACGATGGATCTTTGTAACATTGCTTATGCTCTTCCCTACAAGTAGGAAATTTTATTGTGCATTAATTAATTAATTAAAATTGTTTCAGGGGAACTTAATTCTCAAGCTTTCGACCATAATTTACTATTGTATGGCAATTACGCTAATCAACATGATTAAATCATTACAGGTCAAAAGAAGCAAATTTAATGTTGTCTTAAATATTAAAGAAAATAAAAAATAAGACGTGAAAAAGCATAACTCTGTGTAATGTGATGTCTACGAAGGAAAGAGTACGAAAGAAAGAGTTTTGGATTCTTTTATTACTCTGCTATGTATAAGAGAATACAGTGACTGATTTTACAGATCAGCTACCTGATTTTTGTGTGTTTAAATAAGTAAAGGAGATGAGCCCTTCTTGCAATTTTTCTCGGACAAAATAATATAACTCGATGTGTTTAGCCATTTCATGGAAAACTAGGTTCTTAGCAATATAGATGGCAGCTTGACTATCATGTTTCACTTGGACAGGAAGTAAATCAAGCACAGTAATTTCATGAAGCAACCTAGTTAACCCAGCTAATTCTACAGTAATTTGACTTATGGACCGATATTTGGCCTCAATTGAAGACAAAGCAACTGTAACTTGTTTCTTGGATTTCCATGATATTGAACTGCCACCCAAGCGAATATAATAACCGCTCACTAACCTTTTACTACATAAACAAGCTGCCCAATCATAATCACAAAATGCTTGCAAAGAAAATGAAAGATTGTTGTTGAAGAGAAGTCCTTGGGCAGGATTTCTCTTGATGTATTTAAGGACATGTAAGGTGGCATCATAATGAGAGATTTGAGGCGCATCCATAAATTGACTCAATTGTTTTACTGCAAAGGAGAGATAAGGTATGGTATGGTAAGATAGTTGATCTTGCCAACCAATTTCCTATAGAGGTTAGAATCAGAAAGTGCAGGACCTACATGTTGTTGAAGCTTAACAGTAGGATCAAGAGGATTAATGACAGAATAATTGTCTAAACAACCAAATTCCTTTAATAAATCAAGAGCATATTTGCATTGTGTCATAATAAGCTCCTGAGGGTCTTAAATAATCTCAAGACCCATAAAGTAATGCAATCTACCAAGATCTTTGATTTTAAATTGCCGTTCCAAATAGGACTTTAAATGAGTCATTTCCTCAGCATGATTACCAATCATCAAAATGTCATCAACATATATCGCCACAAAAACTGTTGCGGATCCCATGTGCTTGGAAAATAGGGAATACTCATTTTTGGATTGACTATAGCCAAAAAATTTTAAAACGTCAGACAACTTAGCATGACATTGTCAAGAAGCTTGCTTAAGACCATATAAAGATTTTTGTAACCTGTAAACGTGATTAGGCTGAGAAACTATAAGACTAACAGAAGGCTTCATATAGATCTCCTTATGTAAATCCCCATGAAGAGCATTTTGTATATGTAACTGCTATAACATCCATTATTTCATAATAGATGTGGCAATTAAACTCCTTATGGTGATCATTTTTACAACAGAAGAGAAAGTTTCGGTGAAGACAATACCTGCCTTTTGAGTACAATGTTTAATAACCAATCTAGCTTTGCATCTTCCAACAGAGCCATCAGCTTGATACTTCACTTTATAAACCCATTTAGAACTTGTCAATGTCTTGCTAGGATGAAGAGCAACAATATCCTAGGTATGATTGTCATTAAGAGCTCGAAATTCCTTATTCATAGTGTCCTACGAGGCAGGATGATGGATAACTTCTTTATAACTAGCATAAAGTAATTGTCGGTTGGAAGAAGAAAGACCCGAAAAACAAAGAGTAGATTGATGACAATAAGAAGTGAGAGTAAAATTACAGCTGGTAGTAGAAGAAAAAATATAAGTGTCACAAACATAGTCCATGAGATATAAGGATGGAACATGAGTTCTAATAGAGTGTCGAGGAATAATTAAATCAACAGAAGGTGAAGAAGTAGGAGAAGGTGAACGATGTGTAAGAGGATTAAGAACGATAGAAATATCACAATTATATTCAAAAAATGTGTTTTGGGAAGGAAAAATGGTAGAAATTTCAGAAGGTTAGGAAAGAAAGGAATCACATTCTCGTGGAAGACAACATCTCTGGAAACAAAAATTTGTTTGGTGTCTAGGTTAAATAATTTGTAAGCCTTCTTTCCAAATGGGTAATCCAGGAAAACACGAGGAGAAGCTCTTGCTTGAAATTTATCTCTACCTCTTTTAAGAGTTGAAGCATAGCAAAGACAGCAGACACCTTAAGATGAGAATAAGGAGGTAACAATCCATATAAAAGCTCAAAGGGAGCTTTCCCTTGAAAGATTTTGGAAGGAAACCGAATAATAAGATAAGTGGATGTCAAAACACATTACCAAATTCCTTTAATAAATCAAGAGCATATTTGCATTGTGTCATAATAAGCCCCTGAGGGTCTTAAATAATCTCAAGACCCATAAAGTAATGCAATCCACCAAGATCTTTGATTTTAAATTGCCGATCCAAATAGGACGTTAAATGAGTCATTTCAAGGAAAACTAGGTTCTTAGCAATATGGATGGCAGCTTGACTATCATGTTTCACTTGGACAAGAAGTAAATCAAGCACAGTAATTTCATGAACCAACCTAGTTAACCAAGCTAATTCTACAGTAATTTGACTTATGGATCGATATTTGGCCTCAATTGAAGACAAAGCAACTGTAACTTGTTTCTTGGATTTCCACGATATTGAACTGCCACCCAAGGGAATATAATAACCGCTCACTAACCTTTTACTACATAAACAAGCTGCCCAATCATAATCACAAAATGCTTGCAAAGAAAATGAAAGATTGTTGTTGAAGAGAAGTCCTTGGGCGGGATTTCTCTTGATGTATTTAAGGACATATAAGGTGGCATCATAATGAGAGACTCGAGGATCATCCATAAATTGACTCAATTGTTTTATTGCAAAGGAGAGATCAGGTATGGTATGGTAAGATAGTTGATCTTGCCAACCAATTTCCTATAGAGGTTAGAATCAAAAAGCGCAGGACCTGCATGCTGTTGAAGCTTGCAGTAGGATCAAGAGGATTGATGACAGAAGCTAAACAACCAAATTCCTTTAATAAATCATCAACATAGATTGCCACAAAAACTACTAATGATCCCATGTGCTTGGAAAATAGGGAATGATCATTTTTGGATTGAGTATAGCCCAAAATTTTCAAAGCATTAGACAACTTAGCATGACATTGTCGAGAAGCTTGCTTGAGACCATATAAAGATTTTTGTAACCTGTAAACGTGATTAGGCTGAGAAACAACAAGACTGACAGGAGGCTTCATATAGATCTCCTCACATAAATCCCCATGAAGAAAAGCATTTTGTATATGTAACTGATATAACATCCATTATTTCTTAACAGTTGTGGCAATTAAACTCCTTATGGTAGTCATTTTTACAACAAAAGATAAAGTTTCGGTGTAGTCAATACTTGCCTTTTAAGTACAACGTCTAATAACCAATCTAACTTTGCATCTTTCAATATAACTGTTAGCATGATACTTCACTTTGTAAATGTAGCACCCTCTTACCGCAGGGTACACACCGGGACGCCCGGAGATCATTCCGGTACATATCCTATGATATGGGTGAGCTACGATCGATCACTACATTAACTTTACATGGCTTCGTATCATTACTCACTTAAAAAGCAACATAAGAAAATCATAATATTTTAAAGCTAACTTTTTCCTCATTTCATTTCACAAAACCGAAAGTCTACATTGTATCTTTCAACACTTACTATATGTACATGATCAAAACCTAGTACAAAAGTATTACATGAAAGAGGAAGATAAACAAAATCTATCTAATCTGTCTAAAAATCCTAGCTGACCGACCTTTGAGCCATAACTTCTCCTGTCAATCACAATCTACACGGCTAGTTAAGCCTCTCAGTAGCTAGAGTTGTCTCTCGGTCTTGAAAAGACAACGTTGCAATTTTGGTGAGTTTTGCAAACTCAATGAGGTAACTATCATCGATGGTTCACTCAATTCATGCATCACATCAATACACGTAACATATTTATATTTTCGAATAATTGATTTCGTATCACAATCTCACTTAAGCATAAGCAAATTTTTCATTTCAATCAGTCAACATACTTAAACAAATGCATATGTAATGCTCATGAGACTCTTTTCTAATTGTTACGTTGTTGTGACCGAGTACCTAAACTGTCCCATATCCATTTGGATACCGGGCTCATTGATAACTGTCCCTTATCCGATGGGGATACAGGGCTCATTACACGTTGAGCCTAAGACTCGGAAATACTTGTGAGCTCGAGACTCATTTTCACTCGTTAAGCTTTAAGCTCTGATCGTTGGCTACTCTAGTCACAACTTCCATTATCTGATTATGCATTTATGAATGAAATGCATGTAACACAATCAGACAAATTATATAGCACATAGGTCTTCACATTTACATACAACTAGCACTTCAATATCTCAATCCCCATTTACATTCATCAGACCTTCTGTCCGAAATCTACAATCAAACACATTCATTTATCATTCATGGCATAACTTAAGCAAACAATAATTGAGAGAAACCATCTAGGTTACTCACAAGTTGTTCCCGAAGCTAATGCCTGGAAGTGCCGGCAACGTCTAGAGGTTGACTTTCCAATTGCTCCTCTATAACAAATAACATGTAACATCCCATCACCGATGGGAAGGGTAATAGTAATTTGGAACGGGCTAGGAGTGTTTTAAAATTGTTTGGTTATGTTCATGCATTCATATATGCACGTGAATAATGAGTTTTGCACATGTAATGATTGTACATGCATTCATGACATTTCCCGGTATAAGTGTTAAGAAATGTGATTGTGAATAAA
>JAOSBN010000008.1:2363256-2390340 GCA_027563595.1 Erythroxylum suave | reverse complement strand
AAATTTTGATTATGAAAGATGAAATTAAATTAATTTGGAATTAAATAAATTTACTAGGCATTTGGTTTGAGCACAGAATTGGCTATAGATATAAGTATAATAGTAGAAGGGGATGAGAATGAGTATGAAAAATAAAAAAATGATATTTGGTTTATAACTTGGCTTTCTGTATTAATACCAATAATATTGTTTGGCTTGTTGCATTAATGAGAATGAAAGATAATATAATACCAATTTTACCCTCAACAAAAATAAATATAATTTACCCTTCATCAAATTAAAATGAGGGATTTCAGAAAATATACTTGGAGGCGCAAAATAAAAAATTCCTTCATTGATAAGACGTGATAAGGCAGGATGGTAGATCGTAGGAACTAAGAGGTAATAAGGAAGTAAAGAGGATGGTAGGGCAAATGATATGGA
The DNA here is from genome assembly GCA_027563595.1 of Erythroxylum suave. Taxonomy (NCBI): domain Eukaryota; kingdom Viridiplantae; phylum Streptophyta; class Magnoliopsida; order Malpighiales; family Erythroxylaceae; genus Erythroxylum; species Erythroxylum suave. The sequence goes on along the minus strand of JAOSBN010000008.1, from coordinate 2,389,917 downwards.
TAAAAGAGTAAAAAATAAACGTGATAAAGACTTAGATTGGAATGAAAACTCGATACTCACCTCTTTAATGGGTTTAGTAGATTATCAAATTTAATGAAATAAATCAATTCTTCTAGAATTGAAAACCTCGTAATAAACACTATTTTTTATAATTATTCCATTACTTCATTCCCAAACCCTCAAACCAAACGCCCCCTTAGATTTGATAAGATTTTACATAAAAATACGTAGAAACTTCTAATACGAAATCTACAAGGGGTGACGAGATCAAAGTGAAGTGAATATATAAGAAAATAATGTTAACATCTTTTGTTTTCTTCGTTGATTATTTCATAAAGGTCATGCTTAGGGCCGATGAAGATAAACATCGGATGATATGCAATGACCAAGTAAAGAATGGTTTGTCTTCTTGTCGTTTTTTTGATCTTGTCTTTAATATGGAAATGGAACGAGAGAATGGAATATATATCCATTTTAGTAGCTTAGGCGATGGAGGTGACAGAGGGATGAGATGTAGACGATGGGGTTCCGTGCCCATCTTCAATTATTCTATTTTAATTTTATTCTATTAAATTTCGCCTGTATATTGAAATTCACGTAAATGAGTTGATGAAATTTAATAGAATATGATAGCTTGTTAGATTCACTTAATTAATTTTATGTAATTGAATTCAATTTATGTGTTTGGAATGTTAAAAAAGAGGTCACTTGAATTCAACCACGTAATTGAATCTCATTTTCTTTTATGAATTCAATTTATATCTCAAATGGTTAGATTTAGTGTGTGAATTGAAGAGCCAATTCTTTTCAAAACATTAAAAATTCTTTCTCTAAATATACACATCATAAGTATACAAATTACTACAAATACACAAACACATCGATTACATACTATTTTTAACTAAGGATAAAAAAGTCATATGAAGTAGTTGAATTCATTTTTATTGCGTTTCAAACAATATAATTAAATTTAATTATAATATTTATAGATTTATTTCAAACAGTGTAAATCGAATTTAATTCAATCCTACAAATATAGTTAAATATAATTCGTCAATAAATTCAATTCGAAAATTTCCAAACTGTTTGTAAGAGTTGCTCCATCATGCCAATTCAATTAATGAGCTATAGTCTCATTGGTTGGCAAGGCAGGGACCAGATCCTCTGGTCCCCCTACTCTGGCCCAACCCTGGGCCAGAGCATCTCAGCCACCCATTTCAGTGGCTACTCTGGCCCAACCCTGAGCCAGAGTAGGGGGCCCAGAGGATCTAACCCCGGCAAGGCATTGTAATCTGTGCTCAGGTCAAGATCCCAAGTATTGATCACTGTTTCAATGGATTTAAGAACACTTGTTCTATATTTGGTATCCAGTTGCATTTTAAGTACTTTACAATGAAGAGTTTTGCTCGGACTTTCTTGATTGTCTTATAAAAGGATTATAAACCAAAACTACTACTCTTGTTGTAAAGTAAAAACTCAAGAGGCTAGTACATGTTTCCAACTGGGGAGTTGAGGGGCTTACAGGTGTCGACACCAGAACACGATTCTTATTTTAACGCCATTAAAACACAGCACAAGGTGGTAAGAGGGCCTGCAAGATCAGCAAGTTTGGTGGGTCGCCCTCCACTTTTCCAGGCAAAGAAATACATAGCCAAGAAGACATTTCATCGTCAGAACTGAAGGTGGTGATGCATATTTTCTTTCTAGTGGCCAGCAATTCTATTCAACATGAATGAGTTTTTATTAGCTGTCAGCGAGTAACATCAGCCTACTAACAATCAATGGAGTCAAGCAAGTTTAATAATTTTCCAAGTGCTTCTCCGGCAATCTCATCAAGTGTCATTATGTGAAGATTTGAGGGTAACTTCAGTTTTAGACGATTAGGTCCAGTGTTGAAAAATCCCCAAGAGTTCGTGTTTTATTAAGTGAAGTAAATAAGAATAGCAAAATGATGCATCTATAGCTGGAAATTCAAGTTACTTTACATTGGAAGACAAAGAACAAAGACAAAATCTTTGTATAGGAAGAGTCCAAAGAAAAGAAAGACTTGTTATTATTAACAGTTTAACAAAATGACAAAAAGGAACACAAAATTTTGGATAACTAACATGATTTGCACCTGGAATTCCCAATTGAACAACTGATTCTGTCCCAAATCAACAACGGCTAGAAGGGCAATAGAGTTGGTTCAATGCAAGCACACAATATTGCTCCCCTTGCTTCAGCATTGACTACGTCAGGTTTCTTTGAATGCAGGGTTACACGTATAATTACATCTCGCACTGAAAACATAAAGTTCAATGAGTTCAGGACAGCTCGAAAAGGAATCAGAATTGCAAATTATGCAATGGGGCACAGTTTACAGCCATGCCCTGTTGCAACTCAAACAATGGAATGCCTAGTGATTCATTGCAATTCCAGGTAATTTCATATGGTGCACATGATAAATTAGGAAAGCATGAAGAATAATAATTTCAGGAAATTAAGAGATGGATTAACTATTTAACATTTCATTGATTCCTTACTAAGAAAAAAGTAAAACTTAAACAAGGATATACTTTGAAGTCCATTGTCAATAATGCAATCTGTGCAGAAGATTTTGTTCCATGAATTCATAGACACCGAAATACTAAGTGCTCACCATATGAAACTAGAGCTGCAAGTTGATCTTTTCAGACCATTTGAAAATATCAGAGTAAACCCGGTCTCCTCCCAAGTCCTCGCCTGTGGCTCCTGCTGCTACTCTTAATACATCTTCAATTAAGGCAAAATTTCCCATTATGTCAACATGAGCACCACTTTGGGTGCCTCGGCCCTCTAGAAGATTGGCTGGAGGTGCGTGATCATACTCCCGTAAGTACGTACGAATGCCTGAAGGATTAAATCTTGTTCTCCCCCGCCAACCTTTTGCACACATAAAACCTGCACTTAAAACTGGAACAGTCTCATCGCCATCAACAGAAAAAACGCCACCTTTCAAACATGAGCCCTCACTTTCACCCACTGCTGAGGTATCAATCTGAAATGGAATGGAGCACACAGCAGCAGGAGTTGACTTATAAACATATGCTCTTTCAGTAGGTATTCCAACTCCATACATAGAGTAGATCTCCATATCGGGAGCATGCGGTAATCTACAAAAGCAGTAACAACGATTACTTTCTAAATCAACACCGTACATGACACATGTTTTACAAACCAACAATCAACAAAACAGGTGTGTTCCTTATTACAATCAAAACTGAAACGTTCTTGCATTAGCAAGGAAAAAGATTTCCAAAAATCTAGGAATTGGAATTTACAAATGTCTTCTTGCTATATCTCACAAAGAAACATCATACAATCAGCTGTTAAAAGCTCCATCAATAAAATGAAACCTGAATTTGGATTATTGAACACATCAATGTCAATACAATAGAAATAGATAGAGTAAATTTAACATGCTTTGGTAAATTTTACGAACAAGAAGGAAACCGGATATGCTCACTTTGTTTCTAAGGGGTTTGACCAATACTTAAAATGCTCATATTTTGGATCATCCAAATTGTCGGCAATCCCATATGAAAAATGACCACTTCCACGGGCCATAAGCTTTGGAGCAACAAAATGAAGTAAATCCAAAACTGATGTAGCCGTGTATACTTTGTGATCAGTAACAGCTTTGATACCAACAACACCCATTTCTTGGTACTCTGTCCAGATATCACAGTTGTTTGCAGGGTTAGAACCCTTAACAACATCCTGCCAATAAACAAAACTTAGTAGTATAACAGGATATGCGACTCAGTAAAATAAAAAACAGTTACGTGTCATCGAATGAGCTCATCACTGAAAAGACAAGTAAAAGAATACCAAAAGAAAACCTTCAAATCAATTTTTTCAATTTTGGAGGAGTGAAGTGCAGCCACATCTTTACCAAACGATAAAATTCTTCCATAATTCACACTATATGTGAAACTTGAACTCCCTTTACTAGCTTGGCCATCAGCTCGGGTACTATTATTCTTCAGTTTCTTTCCACCACAACTGTAGTTTCCTTCAGGTGACCAATCGAGGCCACCCCAGATTGTCTCGCCTCCTTTTGGTATCATGGACATGGTTGAATCCCATGTACGAGTCATCCGCATTAGATGCTGTAGAGTTTGAAGACCAAAAACATCCTTCTCCAAGAAACCTGGTGCGTAGGCCCTGAAGGATGCTTAGCATGTATCAAGGTCTAAGGAGCAAGAGTAAACTGGAGAAAGCAAAAGTGAGAGTGCCCTTGAAAGAGCATGTCATTTTAGACAGGGCAGATTTAAACTTCGAAGAGGCCAACTGCAATCCAGCAATGGAATAACTAGCATCAAGATAATCTAAAATTTTTGGATGTACAAAAGAGGAACTTCCTTCAATCCCAAAAACAGGCAAATAGTGACCCTTCCATTTCCCCCTGTTTTAAGCCGTGAAACTGAAGAACAAATGCACTAAATACTGTGGAGGTCTTTAAGATGGAAAGATTTATTTCCCTCACTAGACAACAAATTCACCAATATCTGATTTCATCCAGATAATACCTAAGACTGTCTACAGATCGACAAGTCCAACTGATTGCAAAAGCAGGATAGAAAAATTCCAACAAAGTTAGATAGACTATATTGGAATTAAAAAGATGAATGAAAATGTCAAAATTTGGCATATTAAGATTTTAAAAAGTATTAATAAAATTGCAATAAACCTATGTCTGTGTTAAATAGCAAATCCAAAGTAGGTAACTAGTAAACCAGCAATCTGTAAATGTTTCTCCGGCCTGAACACCGAAGCCATGAAAGAAAAGGAAAACTAACAGTTCGTGATGAGGAGAAAAACCTGGCAACAGCTATATCCCTGGCTTCAACAGAGAAAATTCCCGATATAGCTTTTGGTACACCTAAAAAGGGTCCGCCAATATTCATCACTGCCTTTATATGCTTAGCACACCAGTCTGATCCACCACCTCCACCCACTGGTGCTGGTGCCTCAACCCACTTCATAAAATGTAGAAAGTACAGAACGCCCATGGAATGTGGAATAACAACTACCTTATTTCCACCACTGGTAGCAACCATGAGCTCAATATTGCTTTTTATTCTACTCAGAGATTGGTCCCTGACCTGATTGATTACATCAGGCAAAAATTGATGTGAAGGAAGAGGAGGAGAATAGGATACAGGCAATATTAGAGATTGTATTGAATATGATTCAGCACAAAATAAGAAAGCGACTACAAAAGAACGAATTTGCAATTAAAAAGCATACCTCTGTGCTCTGAAATGACATTCTCCAATCATATGCAGCCATATACATGGTTTTCTCCTCATAACCAATGCGAGCAAGATTTGCTATCAAAACTGCCCAGACAAAATAACCTGGGGCAAAATAATCAGCAGCTACAAGTCCAGATACAGGTCTGACTCTTATACCAGGAGGATCCATTCCGGTTTCATTGTCAAGTGACATGTGCTCAACCCAACATAAAGGTCTGTATGATAGAAATGAACCAAAAAAAAACTAGTTCGTTTAGGGTCTATTTTGCATTCTGACTTTATAATGAAGGTATTCCTTGTGCCACCAACCAAATGTTACATCTTCTGCAATATCTCGTAATCAAGATGCAGACCTAGCCAACAACATGGAAACTCTATTCCTTTCATGTGGGAATTTTCAATTGCAATTTCAATGTTGAACAGCTTAAGTGTAAAGGTTCTTCCAGAACAAATCCAGTTACTGGCAACTTAAGTTATTATACAAAAAATGACTACAAATGTATACCCATAATAAAGAAAAGCAAGAAAAGCACAAGGTTTGCAGTATTTGGCATCTCAACTTTCAACAGAACAGAATGTCTGAATCTCATGTCTATAGACTCAAATTCTAGTTGCGAGCCAATAGATTCTATACGTTCAAACTTGTCAAATCAAGTAATTTCATATGTTGAAATTTGCAATGTTTGAGCATAGCACAATACAAGGAAACTAAACTTTACTCTCACATCCTCTCCAGCTAGAGTAAAATTTGTCGCTCCCACTTCCAAAATTCCCACATCCTCGTGTACTCAATAAGCATAAAGTGGCTAAGAAGAATAAGCTAACCTCATATGAGACACATATGTGCAAATGTGTAACAGAAGCCAAAAAAAGCAGATGGACCCACTGAAAGCGGTATCTAGTTACTATCCTTAGCTTTGAGAAACTAGAGAGAACCGTCAACTGCATGGTTCTTATAGCCTTAGCACCTTAGTTAATGTCAGAAGCACACTTTAATGAGAAAGCTACTTTCCATTAAAAGCAACAAGATTAATACAGATTACCTCTTATAAACTTCACCAAACGTGCCACCCCAAAGCCGCTTTCTAAATAGTCCCTCGGCGCACTGGTGACCTTCCCACAATTCAAGCCCACCGGTGACAATTCCAGGGACGAAGACCACAGGATGCTTCGCCGTGAGCCCTTCCTTCTTCAGTTTGACGCCAGGAGGATCTGGCATGGGTCCGGTGATGGCCTCCGTCACGTACTGAGGGATAGATGCGGGCATTGCATTGTAGAGAAATAGCAAGAACCACCACATGGAGCATATAAAACCAATCAACCAACAACAACTGTCGACACAACTCCATCTCTTAACCTTCTCTGCTTTCCCTCTTGTTGACTTCTCTCCCTCGTCTTTGTATCGAGAATTCTGGGTCTTTGAGGTATCCAGAGGCGGCTGCGGCGGCTTCCTGCGCCGTAAAAACGACATGGTTCGCCCCTCCGGAGAAAAGATCATCCGCAATCAATTCGAAACAATTATTAGCCTTTAAATAAATCGAATCAGTGAGCTGGAGCTGTGGCGGCAAGCTCGAAGCTTTTCGTGTCCTTAATTTGGACAACCTTTCCTTTTGTAGAATCACAAAACGACGTTCGCGTTCGCCACCAAGGGACCCTGAAATCAGCCGGTGAGTGGCGACGTGTAAGGACCTGACTGGACAGCTGGTTTGGGCGCCGCTGGTCTTATTTTGGGAAGTGGTGGCGGCAGCTGTAACTTGTTAAATGTGGGCCCCATTATGTTCAGAGAATGCACGTGGCGCGACGAGGAGAAATCTGAAGGCTGCTTGTGCAGGCTGACTAGGGTGGTCCAGTGGACCAGAGAATAAACTGGAGCGCTAACTTAAGTAAGGACTAAGGAGAGTTGACAGTATTAGTTACGTAAGCGTGACAGTGACCGAGGATGTAGGTTGTCGGTTTTGGGGGGGTGTTTGAATTAGGTGGGTCCCCGTTGCCCTTGGGTTTGGGAGTTCGACCCATCCTCCTCTAAGACTCGTGGGGCCCAATTAGTAAGATCTTTTGAATTTGTGTGGGACACCTTCAGCTCAAATCCCAGACTCTTACTATAATGCCACTTCCACGTGATAGATGCGTGACAGCGCGTGGACAGAGACGCGCACACCTATTAATATTATAATATAATTTTTTTATTATTTTATGACTTTTTAAAAATTTTAAGTACCGATATGAGTTGGACCGGACATGTTAAAATGAATTCGGTCGGCCCAATCTTAGTAGTCGTCGGATGTCTTGTCATCGTCTGGCCCTTTAAGGTTTCAACAAAATTTAAGTATATATTCTTTTTGTCGGTAATTAAGCACACAGCCACCCGTTGTTACCCCACTTAAAAAGTAAGAAATCCTAATTAGAAACATAATGCATATGGCTAATTAGATCTTAGGAGAGCTCTGTGTTGGGCCCACCTGTCCTATTCGTGGTTGTTGTTCGCTATTGGGCTTTAAACTGAACCAACAAAGTGGGCCTAATTGCAATAAATGTGCCTATAACCACATTATCTTCTTCACTAATTACACATGTAATTGTAACTAAAATAGAATCCTAAGCGCCGAAACAGTGGCTTTAGAACCGGACCACTTCGATTCTACATGGCAACCGGTCAACTGTCGGTAACAGGTAAAGCGAAATCAAAAAGCGAGTTCACCGAAATCAACACTCTTGCCCTGTTTACTCTCTTCTTATTCCCTTTATAGCTATCAAAACCCAACAAACCAAGAACATTCCCTTACCTCCATCCTTTACTCCCTATATCTTTAGCTGCTCCTTTTCTTCTTCCTTTTTTTCTTTTTCAATACGATCTCTGATCGGTTTCTCATTTCTGAATTCATTCGTTTTACCAATCACTTAGTTAGTCGGGACAGAGAATTCTGATATTAATTCTACATTCTTAACTCCTGTTATCTTCTCGTGACACAGTCTCGTTGTCTTTTCTTGAAATGCTGACTTGTATAGCTCGCTCCAAGCAACCCGGCGATGACTCGCTGAGTCAGCCGGAGGACTCGTCCATCGCCAACGCTTCCTCTGCCAAACAACAACAAGCCATGAAGTCTCTCACCTCCCAGGTTAATTCCTAAAAGGTAATTGATTAAACCGCAATTGTGAATTTTATTCCTCATTTGCCTTTGTGTTTTCTTTTTGGCTTTTACAGCTCAAAGACATGGCACTGAAAGCCTCTGGGGCATACAGCCACTGCAACCCCTGCACGGTCCCGCGGAATCAAAGCAGGCTGAAGAATAGCAGCAGCAGCAGCAACAACAACTCCATGGAGTCGGACGTCGAGTCCGACCGTTTCCGGTGGTCGTTGAGGCGGACGGGGAGCTCGAGCTCGACGACGCCGAGAACTTGGGGGAAGGAGATGGAGGCTAGATTGAAGGGCATATCGAGCTCGAGCGGTGAGGGAACGCCGAGCTCGGTGAATGGAAGCGGGCGGCGACTGAACCCACCGGTGGTGTTCGTGGAAGAGAACGAGCCTAAAGAGTGGGTGGCTCAGGTGGAGCCCGGCGTTCTCATCACGTTCGTTTCACTTCCTCGCGGCGGGAACGATCTCAAACGGATACGCTTCAGGTACGAACGTTATGCCCTTTTTGTTTTAAACGGTCGTGATTCTCTGTAAACAAAGTATTATTCCGATCGGATGGCAAGCACGATTTTAGGGGTGCATTTGGGAGTTGATTAGGCATGTAGTTGATTGATTGGCCGCTAAGTTATCGTCTCTTTTATTCTTTTGACCTTAAAGGAAATGAAATCCTAAGTCGTGTTTGGACGGGTGTCGGATTAGCAAATGCTGTTATGGAACACATGAACAGTATAACCAAACACTACATTAGATTGCCTATGTTTTGATGTTCGAATGTGGAATGGTGTGCGGGGCCCACAGAGAACAGGGAGAACCACGCCAAGTTGAAAAAAGCAAAATCCATCGGAGAAAAAGTCCAAAAGGGGAAGAGATTGTGGCTGAGAGCAGTGAGTGTTTGGGGCCTACATTATGTGATTGTGTTGGGTCCCTTTTTCACTGAGACAATGTCTCTTTGTCGGGAGAGGAACTTTGCTTTGTTATTACTTGCCCAATATATCCTCTTTTTGTTTTTCATTTTTCTTCTGAAACAAGTTCTTATCACGCTTGACTCTGACTGGTTCTCCATGGCCTTTTGTGACCTTACGCTTACCATTTCTTTGTCATTATGTTTGCTCATCATCACCAAAACGTCACACATCAGAGAGCTATTGAGATTTACTCGTGTTGATAGGGGACAATGACAAGAAAATGAAGTCAGTTGCCTTGGAATTGGGTTTCAGTGCTGACCCCACGGCCCCCTATCTCTGACTTGATTCCTTGGGGATGATTAAGATCTCTTTGTTGACTTTTATTACCCAGAAAACAGTTTAGTGTGAAGATCATCATCTTGTTGCTTGTGCTTTGGAGGTGGATCCTTCTCATTGTTTTGACTGATTAGACACCTACTATAATAATAATGTTCCTACCTAACATATCATAGCATGCTCTGCTTCTAAAGAGTAAAGATGGTTAATGCTCTTAAAAGTAATGTCGCTGCTTCCCTTTTTGTCAAAAGAGGTTCTTAGCATTCAGATTAGTGGCTTCTCAAATAATTAATTAACACTTGACCCTTGGTACGCTTGAAGCATTAGGCATGTGAACAAGTAATTATTAATACCATTAGCAAAAATTTAATATGCAGGGCTTAAGTTCATAATTTTGTGGGAATATCTTGTTTCTTGGTGTATTTTCACTTTTTGGTTGTAATTCTCAAATGTATGTCTCTTACTAGAAGTGATAGTTTCGTAAAATTATTAAGGTCTGAATGGCAGTTTTCATTTTCTCTGATTGTAGTCGAGACATGTTTAACAAGTGGCAAGCTCAAAAGTGGTGGGCAGAGAACTATGACAGGGTAATGGAGCTTTATAATGTGCAAAGGTTGAATCGCCAAGCTTTTCCTCTTCCAACACCTCCGAGATCTGAAGACGAGGTAAACTCATCCTTAATTATCCAACAAAGACTAGATCATGCACCCACTTAGATGTGATGTTTGAAGAGTAACAATGTCTACCTGTTCAGACCTCGAAGATGGAATTTGCGGAAGACAGTCCAGTGACACCACCTCTTACCAGAGAAAGGTTACCTCGTAACTTGTACCGACCAACAGGGATGGGTCTGGGCTATTCATCCTCGGATTCACTTGACCACCACTCGATGCAAGTCCGCAATTATTGTGACTCGGGTCAAACATCAACGCCAAAACTATCCAGCATCAGTGGCGCCAAGACAGAAACATCCTCAATGGATGCTTCCATCAGAAGTAGCTCGTCGAGAGACGCAGATCGTTCCGGAGAGCTTTCCTTCAGCAATGCTAGTGATATGGAGACTGAATGGGTTGAACAGGATGAACCGGGAGTTTACATTACTATCAGAGCCTTACCTGGTGGCAAAAGGGAGCTAAGACGTGTCAGATTCAGGTAACATTCCTCTGGCAACTCTACGCACGAATGATTAACACCTTTTTTCTGCACTGGGATGAATTTGGAAGATATCTCCATATAAAGAGCCAATTGTTCTGTTTTTTGGCTGGAACAGTATTCACTTGATCTTCACATTCTCATTGTGTGTGCATTGTGTTGCAGCCGAGAGAGATTTGGGGAGATGCATGCCAGACTCTGGTGGGAGGAGAACCGAGCCAGGATACACGAGCAATACTTGTAATATTAAAGCAAAGCAAACACAGCATCAGCTTGTGTCTCTTAAATTTGTGGGGTTGTCTTCTTGTTCTTCTCTCTTCCTCTCTTCATTGTCATATCCCTTCGGTAGATATCTGAGTAGGTGCCATTGGCACAGCTTGATTTTGAGAAAGACGCATACGCGATCCCTGAACCTGTTACATGCTTGTGAAGTTTCCCGACTTCATAATTGCAGGAGCAAACTACTAGAGGATGGAGATCGTGAACATAACCTATATATAATATATATAAGAATGGGTGGGTGGATTATGGATAAAAGAGCAAGATCTCGTTGTGTATTTTACAGTAATGTGGGTGGTCTGGCACAACATGGATGTTAATGAAAGATTTCATTTTCATGATTATTGCCCTTAATTCTTAAGATTCACCATTCTTTTGGTAGCAAAGCATGAGCAGACTTCTTCCCTTGGCCATGAACTAATGAATTAAAATTTATAAGAAAAAAATTTAATTTAATGAGAAATATTGATTTAAAATAAATAAAAGATAGAAATAATTTTAAAATTATTTTTATTATTTAAATTACTTAAATTTATAGTTAAATAAGGTGGTTTTTTAATATATAAAGATAATTTTCAGTAATTTAAAATTATAAATTACCTAATAAACATGGACCTAAGGCTCTTCTCTGCAGTACTGATAGAAACCCCAGGACTGTCATCAAACAAAGTACATAAAATATGGGCCAACAAGCTCTAACTGTACTTGTGAAACAGATTCCTTAAGACCCAATGTTGTGAATTGTGATAGTTTAAATCCATACTTACAAGTGTTTGAGCATCCCAATTAAGTTAAGGTCTTCTGTCTAGTCTTATCTTGTCTAACTCTGTCGAATATCTGAAACGAGAGCACCCCAATTAAGTTCAGATCTTCTGTTTAGTTTTGTCTTGTCTAAATCTGTCGAATGTCTAAAACGACGCCGAGCACAAGTTTAAAGATTATCGTTTTCAGCATCGGACATGGTTGGATTGATTAAAATTAGATAGAAGATTTCGACTCGACTCAGTCAACTTAGACTCTTTATATATCAGAAAACTTACATGCAAGAAAACAAGTGACTTTCTCTTTATTATATTTTTAATAAGTTATTCTCTCTTTATTATTCTTTTTCTCGTTATATACAAATCTATATTTAATTTTAATGTTTTTTGGATTAAAATAATTGCCCCGTGATTCTATCTATATTTTTAATATTTTTAAAAACTTAAAGCTTATTTGGTTTTACTATCATTTTTGTTTTCCAATTTTATTTTAAATTAGATAAAATAAAATAGTTATTTAGTTAAATTTTTAATTTTAATATTATAATTTTCACAATTGATATGATCCACAAAATTTAGTTATTTTTTTGTTTACATTTTTCATAATTTAATTTATTATTAACTAAATTCATACTATTAAGGCTGCGTGTGGATCTGCGATGTAGTGAGAATAAGTAGTTATCCACCGCAGTTTCCAAACGTAGCCATATGTTTAGATCTGCGGGTGCACAATCGAAAATTGGAGAAAGTCTCATAACAGAAATTGACAAATAGAAAGATGGTTGTGATAGGAAGGTGCTTTTACAGTAGAAATTCTACATAACGTTATGATGATTATTATTGTTCATTATACCCTCAACTAATAGAAAGCAAGTCCAACATATGTGACTAATAATATATTTTTATGAAAGATTTTAATTACTAAATTTATTTTATTATATTTTTTCTTATTTTAATTTAATATTTTATTATTTATAATTTTAAATTTATATGGCTAATAATATATTTTTATGAAATATTTTATCTACTAGATTTATTTTATTTATATTTTCTTATTTTAATTTAATATTTTATTATTTATAATTTTAATTTTATATGACTAATAATATATTTTTAAATTATTTATACAACAATTAATAGGTTATTAAATCAATAGATTTTTTAGTCTTTTTATCTCTTTTTAGCAACCACAACCGTACTTGTCAAACATCTATTTTCACGTTTTAACAGTTACTAAAATAGCAATCCTAAACATATAAGTACTTACTGAGAATAAGTATTTATCATTTCAGCAGGTAATCACTCTCTCAAACCAAGCCTAAGTTATATTGATTAATATTAAGAATTATAACTAACATGATTTAATTGTTTTTTTTTTTTGCAATTAAATTGAATCTTTTTTAAAAATATTTATAACTTTTAAAATATCAAATATCTATTTATAAATAATGACAAATAAAATCATAAGTAAAACCAATCATCCCTTAGTAATTAAGTAAATCTATACACAATAATGAGGAGTAAGGGTAAAGGAAATATTCTTAAGAAATTTTCCTTTTGTTATCAACATTTAAGATCCTGGATTGTTGGAATTATTATTTAGCATAATTCAAAATTATTAAAAAAGTATGAGTTCAATTAAAGTCATTGCCATCCAGAAAAATACAATATCTAATTACATGTTAAATCATCTCTTCCAATTACTCAGATTCAACTTTGTTTTATTAAATCTCGTCTATATATTTATATAAAGTTCATGTAAATATATGGATTGTTTTATTAAATCTTGTCTATATATTTATATAAAGTTCGTGTAAATATATGAATGTATTTAATGAAACGTAATAAAATATCATGACCGGAATAAAACACAATTTCCCCTCCAAAGAGTCCAGCACAGTTCTAATCCTTTTTTAAAATAGTTTCCTTTGTGAGTTAATAAAGGATTCTTTTGGCTTAAGTGAGGTCATGAGTTTGAATCCCTCTTATGTATGCAGTCATTTAAAATTTATGGCCATAATTTTACTTTTCGCAAGCGACTTATCTAATTTGAGAAGACTAGTTTAAGTGTGGATGACTTAAAGATACCTTTCCATATTTAGAATATGCCCTAAGACACTTGGTCGCCAACAAAAAAAAAACGGTTTCCTTTTTGTTTACACGCAAGCGTATGCAAAACTCCCTCTGCTTCTTTTCTCTTACAGTCTTGTCCATTTTCCAAATCCAAAGCGCGTTCTGATGTTCTGTTCTGTTCTTGTCTTCGTGTTTGCGTTGTCTTTCCTCTTACCTCAGCACTCGTGTTCCCTCTCCGTATATATATATATAATCCCATTCCAAAAAGCTTGCCGTACACAAGCATTTTATTATAGAAAAACCAACGTTAAGCAGATCATAAGTTGCTACTGTCGTCTTTCTATCTTCCTTCACATGACTACACTCTGTTTCCCCGTTCTATTAATGGGTCTTTGCAGCTTTTGACATTCTCTTGGCAGACACTAGTGCTTTTAACTATACTCATCCTGTCCTTGCAATTCCTCCGTTTCCCAATCTTTATAAGCTTGGTTTGTAAGTCTCAAGTTTGTGTACATAAACATGAATAGGAGGGAGAGATCTCCAAGAGAACATGAATTCCCTCAGAGAAGAAGAACCCCGTCATTCTCTTCTTCGCTTCTCGACGCTATTTACCGTTCTATTGACGAATCAAACGGTGGAGAACAGGTCTTTGGTGGGCAGTTCAGGGAAAGAGCCTCGGTCCAGAAACAGAGCAAATCTGTTTCGGTCAGCCGGCGTGATTCTTGCTTTGAAGAGGAAAACGATTTTTCAAATTTTCGACGAGGTATGGTGATTGATAGTTGGATGGAGAAGCGTGGCACTCGTAGCTATACTCACTACAATTCAGCTTCGAGTTCTTCCGACTCTAGCTATGGAGGAGGTGTGTTCTCTTCTTCAGAAACTGACTCGAGTTCCAAAGGAACTTCGAGAAGAATTCCCAGTTTCACCCCGAAAAGAACCAATATTGCAGAGAACCAACGACAATCTAAGTGTGAAGGAGGGTTTACAAAGACGAAACTTAAAGCCTTGAAAATCTATGGCGAGTTGAAGAAAGTAAAGCAGCCAATTTCACCAGGTGGTCGCATTGCTAGCTTCCTTAACTCTTTGTTCAGCTCCAGCAGTGCAAAGAAAGTGAAAACGTGTTCCATTGGTGCCATGGAAGACGTCAGATTCGAACGCAAGTCGAAGTCTGCATGTTCCTCCGTTCCATCTTTCTCAAGGTCTTGTCTAAACAAAACTCCTCCTCCAAGAGCAAAGTCTGGTCCTAACGCTACAAAACGGTCAGTTAGATTCTATCCTGTGAGTGTGATTGTTGATGAGGACTCTAGGCCCTGTGGTCAGAAATGTATTTACGAAGATGATCCTGGTTTGATGCCAATGCCACAAAAAATTGTTAAAAGTTGTTCAGTAAAGGAAGCCAAAGGGTCAGATCATCTGAGAAGTCACAAGAACAAGAATGCCAGGAAATTGGATTTCCAGGGTTATATTGTGAAAGAAGAAGAAGATGAAGATGATGATGCAGAGAGTTGTTCAAGTTCTGATCTTTTTGAGCTTGATCATCTTATCGGAATTGGAAAATACACGGAGGAGCTCCCAGTCTTCGAAACTACTAGTCTGAAAACAAATCAAGCCATTGCTAATGGCTTCATTCTGTAGTTTCGTTGTTGCTGTAACAGATCAAGTTTATCATCTTAATTACTGGGTTTTGGGGATTTGCTTAGTGAATAAGCGTTCAGTTATGTTAGTGTAACAGACCATTCCTGCCTAGAAGTAAAAGCTTTTCTGTTCATAATCTTAATGAACTTACTAATTGTTGGAACAGAGTATTCACATTATCCTACCATTAAAGCAAATACATAAAGGCGAATAAAAAAAAAAAAAGCAAACTGACACTGACAGAGATCTTCTTCTTCCCATAAGAAGTGATGTTCTCACTTTTCACTGCCTTAGCACATGGCCTCAACTCAGCAAAACCAAATTAGTCTCACCATAAAGTCATAAACTTTGAAATATGCATTATTTCTTTTCTTTCCAATTTGTAGTAATTAGTTATCAAGTCACTGTCTCTTTCGTTCTTCGTGCTTCTTGTCCTGCTAATGATTTTTCTTCTCTCCCCTTCACCTTTCTCTTTAAGTAATTCTAATATTCAGACACCAACTTGTGTTTCAGATTAGAAAAATGTCAACAACCAGAAGGAGAATGGCAATCTATCAGTGATCTCGATGTCTGAGAAACCAGGGATATGAAAGTGGTTGCATAATTGGAGAGGACAAGTAGGGTCACACACAAGGAATCTCACAAGTCAAAATATGGCAGGATTAAACATGATAACTAGCAGACATCCAAACTACCTTTTTTCACCAAAAGGAGTAAACAAAAACCTTTCTCATCAGCTACTACTAAGCCACTATATGCATATATTCCTCGGGGAGGATAAGGGCAGACCAGTGAGTGACTGAGAGTGGCCTCCATCGTTGACTTACAGACTCATCTCTTAATTGCTCCTACTCCCTCCAAAAGAAGAGAAGAATCTTTCAAAGAAAACACAGCCAAGATGAACCAAAAGTAAGGAATTTGTAAGTTTATCCACTGGATTTTCCTCCATACTCAAAGATTTGAACTTGACAATGATGGAGTTTCAAATATTAGTTAGGGCAATGATGAGAGAGCCTTACCATAAACTTATATTTATAAATTTTTTTACTTCCTTTCCAAACAAAAAGGCTAGACCCAATCTTTTGGGAACGAGACATACAGATCCCAGTTGGATTACTGGAAAATTTAGAAGTTTAGAAGCAAACAAAATCCCACTACCAACAGGAACAATGCCAGTGAGCAGATGGTTCGCCTGTTTCTCACCAACCAAACACATGCTTGTGACCTATACCATACGTATAAATTTGCACCAAAGGACATGTGATGGTGCAACTTCATTAATGATCACGAACCACTGACCAGCTCCAATAGTAATCCCTCCATATTTGTCTCAAATACAAATGTTCAAGTTTGGTCACTTCAGTTGTCAACCTCGGGTTACAGTGTGCATACTCTGTACTCGTGCACCTGTCTTGTGTAGGGCTAACTTTTAGTTCAGATCACAGGTGAGAATAAAGCTGTCCCTTCCCTTTCCTTTCCCTTGGCCACGTACCATTATACTGTATTCCTCTTTGCTTTTATTCCCGAGTCAAAAGAAGTGTATTTTAAAAGATCAATACCAGAAGAAAGCTCCAAGGTGTAAAACAGAGAGTCATTACCAGTAATCCAACAACGACAACTTAATAATAAGCAAGCTTGAGGGTTAAGATGATAATGGCAACTGACATTGTGCTTGTAACCAAGAGTAAATGGAAGTGAAGGAAAGAGTGTAATTATTGTGGAGTATATTAAACACAAAGTGAATGATTAACTTTTGAAAAACAGAAATGACGTTGGTTTGAGATTGATTAGTGAAACATATATATATGTTATCAAGTACAAATTGAAGTAATCGAGTCGAGAGGAATAATTGCGGAAGATGAAGGAATGATTAGTTTAACGAGGTGAAGTAATTACACATGAACGGTTCGACCATCCAAAAGAAGAAGATAAAGGGCAGGAAAGAAGAAAAGAAACACCGATTGTACCGTTAAATGAAAGGAAGGTGGGCCTAGCACGTGGTATGGGGGCCTCCTCCAGCTGGCAAACTGGTAGAGGAAGGAAGCTTTGTTGTAGGATAAAATTATGATTTTATAATAATTAGTAATTTACTTTGGAGTTAAATTAAATTAAATTAATTATTAATTTTAAAAAAGGGCCTATTTGTTTAGATCTTAATTAATGGAATGTAATATAGAAAACAAGTTGATTGAAAGAGATGGAATGATTCATAATGTGATACAATGAAACATTGTTTGGAAGATAGATGAAACGAAGTGTGTGTAATATATAATAAATGAGTATTATATCCTTGATATTAAAATGGTTGTTGCAAAAAGTTTAAATATTATGGTTTTAAAATAAAAATAATGTCTAATTAAAAAGTCACGATTCGAGTCACAATCGAACAAATAAATTTTTATATATTTTCTTTTTTAAAATAATAAAATTTTAATTATTAATTATATAAAATTTGTTATTAATTATATAATAAATTTTATTCTATTATATATGATTTAAATTTAAAAATTGTTTATTTATATTTTTATTTGTATAGAAATATATGCAAATAATTAAAAAATAATTTTTTTACATATTTTTTATTTTCGTTAATAAAAATTTTATTAAAAATTTTTATTTTATTATTAATTATATACAATTTTTTATTAATAATATAAAAACGTTATTATTAGGGTCGGGAAAAAATGAGGTGAAGATTAGAAGAAATAATTGGTATTAAGAAAAATTATTAAAGGTATATTAGATAGTATATATTTATTAATTTACGTTTCATCCTAAATCCTCTTGATTGAAGGTTTCTTGTTTTCGCTATTATTCTTATTCAAATGATAGGAAAGTGTTACACTCTATGGGTTTTAAAAAAAAAAAACCTTCAACGTATATGTTCTAAGTCGGATCCGATGATGTTTTTATAGTTTATTACAAAGCTTTAGGCAAAACCTTTTTTCCTTTTTCCTCTTGATCCCACAAAGAGCGCGTGCATTTAATGCACTAATACATAACAGGACAGAACCGCACGTGACGACCTGCCATGTGGATGATCACTTACAAGACACAAGATGAAAAGGCTGTGACATTGGCCCACGTGCACTCGTGTGCGTCTCTTTTCTTTGAAGAAAAGTGAACTTCAGACATCTTTTCGGTCGCGTGGGCAAGTCTCTTCCTGCATTCCTAATCAACCTTGCAGATCTTGCTTTTCTTCCCTGCCAATTGAAAAGGACACGCTCTTTTTTTTCTTTTCTTTTTTTTATCTGTTTTTCAAAGGCATCTCCAATTATTACATTGTTTCAGAAATTCCTCTTTTTTATTACGAGGTAATTATTTTGTAGGAACGTACAAAATTATCTTTTACTTAAATCATTTAGCTAATTAATAATTTAATACCAATAAATAAATAGGATATAACTAATTAATAGTAAATACTAACATATTAAAACATTCATTCATTATATATTTAAAAATTCATTTCTATGTTAAAATTATTAAATAGTAATAAGATCACACGAAAATAATTATATTGTAAAAATATAAAGTTGCGTGCATTATAAATCTTTTTATATCGGATAAAGCGAGGATACATTGACTTTGATTTAAAAGATTTGTTTCAATTAAAACGATATTATTTAATTTAATTTAATTTCTATTTTTAAACCTAAATTTAATATAAAATTTGATCACCCTGGGCTTGTCTGGGCTTGCCCCAGCTTGGACTGGACAGCTTAATTGGACGGGCTTGTCCACAAAATCTGTGAACTAAAAAGCCCATCTTGTCGGCGTTCACCTTAGACACAAGCATCCGAGAGCGGTGACAACAAAACGGGGCCCACCATCTGACGCGTGCCACGTGGAAAAAGTGGAATTATCTTCCTCTTTGGTTATTCGTCCCACATTCGTTAGCACTACCGCGTAAAAAACGAATAAAATAAATTAATAAAACTGGACAAAACACAAAAGGCAAATTTCCTCTTCCACGATCAAAAGCCTCCAACCCAACCTAACTACTCCAAGAAAGATCCGACCGATTTAGTTCTACTTCCGATTTAGTACGTTCCGAATTCATTCACATATCACTTCAAGTCTTTTTACATCGACATGAGTTTCCTCTTCGGCAGGAGAAAAACTCCCGCAGGTTCGATTCTTTTCTCTTTTGTTGATTGGTTTCTTTGCGGTTTTATTTTAACTGTTTAATTAAATCCTTACGAGTTCCTTCTTATTTTTATCATCGAGTGATCGATCGTAGCTGTATGGAATATGATTGCGATGAAGGATCTGAAAATTTGATTCAATCGAATTGCTTGAAGCAGTGATCATCTGTTAATTTTATTTTTAAAAATTGGGATATGGTACAGTTAGCTCTTTCTTTTTTTGGGGTTTGTTGAATTACTGGAAAATCTTAGAGTTGAATCTTCGTTGTTGCTCTGGAGATGATCTAAATCAGAGAGTTCTGTTGAAATCGTTAATTTTCAATCTTTGGATTGAGCCACTGGGTGTTTCTATGCGAATCCGTTACATATCTGATCTTAAGACGTACTGACGCATGGGTGTTTGCCTGTTTATTGTACTTTCCGTTGTTTGCTATGGTATTCAGATATGCTTATGGGCTTTAAAGTTGTGTTATTCAACTGTATGAGATGAATATTAATATACTCGTAATTGGTTTCTTGAAGCTAATACTTAGGTATGGTGGTTGTATCTCGATATATATAATGTTTGATTGAAATTGTGACATATTTAGGCACATTCTTATTCAATTTTACTGCAAACATATCATTGCCCATTGATTTTATGTTTTCAGAGCTTTTGCGGGAGAATAAGAGGATGCTGGACAAATCTATCAGAGAGATAGAGAGGGAGAGGCAAGGTCTACAAACTCAAGAAAAGAAACTAATACAAGAGATAAAGAAAAGCGCCAAGCAAGGACAGATGGTGAGCTACTATTGCTTTCGTAATTGATCTTCTGTTTTATTATTTTCATTTTTGCAAATAGCTTGTAGTAGATTGCTTCAAGAAATCTTATCTGCGTTTTTATTGTATATATGTAGGTGCCTGTATACAGATTTATATGGATAAAGTATGGTTAAAAATTTGTACTTTTAACTGTGACTTAAAAAAGTATTATTCATTTTAACATCCCTACAGGAGGACTCACTGTTTGACAAAACTATTGAGTTTGAAATAAATGTTTATTAGCTCATGTGTCGTAGGTTGTTCATTGGGCAGCCAATTTGAATGATTAGGATTGATTTTTCTTATAAGGACAGTAGGAGTTTATATTTGAAAGTGATGTGGCGAGGATATACTAATTGTAGCATAAAATTTGTCGAGTCTCACTCAATTAGAAGCAAGTGCAGCTTGCCACTTTTGTGATGTATATGATCTTTTGGCAAAATAGTGGAAGGGGACTTTGTCAAAATTTTATACTCTCTCCTATGTCTACTTGAGTTTTGGAAACATCTCAGAAAGCATCAAAGAATACTTTGTGGGTATTAATTAGAATGGCCTTTTCTTTTTGTTGCAGGGAGCTGTGAAAATAATGGCAAAAGATCTCATCAGGACAAGACATCAGATTGAAAAATTCTACAAGTTGAAATCACAGCTTCAGGGTGTATCTCTTAGAATTCAGGTACACTTTAGTTGATACTGCTCCCTTAATGCATAAATTGATTTCTAATAATATTGAATATTTCTTCCATGGCGTTCAATATTTTCTTATTATTGCTAGCTGTTTTAGAATATTCTCTTAGCAGCATTTGCAGAGATATTCAAACAAGAGTAACTCGGAATGCCAGTATTTCACTTTTTTTGCCCATAAATGCAAGTTAGATTTGGATTTTCTTTTGGCTGGGGTGCTCTATCTGTTGTGTGTTTTGCTTAGTAACAGTGTCATCACTCAGAAAATGAATATCTGGCCAGAAAGTAAATGAGATACTGCTAGGCCATAGCCATCACTGGATTATGTTTTTCATCCAGATGAATTGTGGATGAAGTATTTTGCGGTTGAATCAGTTAAAACTCTATATATTGGCATTTTCTGAATAATCATACATGGAATCATACACTGACAAAGATGAGATAAATTTGTGCTTATTGAAGTTCATCCTTGTGGGCTGTTTTCTTATTTTCTTATTGTCTGCACTTCAGAGTTCAGTTGATTTGATGGATTCATTAGTTGTATCATTGATATATGCAATTATGTTAACAAGATTGAAGTATGAATATAATACAGACATTGAAATCGACACAAGCAATGGGAGAGGCAATGAAAGGTGTAACAAAGGCAATGGGCCAGATGAATAGGCAGATGAACTTGCCGTCACTGCAGAAGATTATGCAAGAATTTGAGAGGCAGAATGAGAAGATGGAAATGGTGACTGAGGTGATGGGAGATGCCATTGACGATGCTTTGGAAGGGGATGAGGAAGAAGAAGAAACAGAAGACTTGGTCAGCCAGGTGCTTGATGAGATCGGCATCGACATAAATCAAGAGGTACTACTGTCATCCTGTTTTTCCCTTTATGTTTTGGATTTGATATATGAATGAATCATTACTTGTCGAAAATTTGGATCATTTATTGACGATGACTAAATTTTTGCTCTTCTGCAGCTTGTAAATGCACCATCATCAGCTGTTTCTGCACCAGCTGCGAAAGGTAAAGTTGCTCAAGCAGAGACAACAGGAAGTGAAGACACCGGAATAGATAGTGATTTACAGGCAAGGTTAGACAATTTGAGAAAGATGTAATCTTGATCTTGTTCTTGTTCTTGCTGTATAATATTGACATCTGGGTTATCTGGGAAGAATAGAACGTTAATTGGGCCATGTAATATTTGTGAGAATTGTGGCAGTAATGAATGATGAGAAATTTGGAGAAAATGATTGATTATTTAAATATTTCTTTTTCGTCAAATTTTCACATGAACACTTCTTGGGGACACCTTGCATTCATTGACACAAATTTCATTAATATATATGCAAATGCATGCTTACAAGTTATCCGCATAGCTGAGTCACGTAGAAACGCAGATGGTTGTTTTTATACTGACTTGTTATTTTGTGAAATGTTAATATATAAATTATAGTTTTAATGTTTAGATAAATCTTATAAACTTAAATTGTTTAACTGTGAAGTTATGAAAGTTAAGTTGATGTCATAATTACTAAAAATTAACAAAAAATTAAAATTTGTCAAAGTTCAAGGAAAATACAACCTAATTTTACAAATAAGGGCAACTTAAATTATAAATAACGGCGAGTGTGCACTTAGATATGTTAAAAAACGTTAAGGTCTCTCCTTTTTTTTTATTTTAAGATATGATTATATGCCCCTTGTTTTAGTTAGTTCTAATCCTGCTCTATTAAGACGGCGGTTGGTTTGCACAGAGAAATAGTAATAAGAATAAGAATGAATATAGTGAAAAATGAGAATAGATATTATCATTATAATTATGATGGTTGTTTAAGAGGAAGGAATGATTACCATTACTATTGACAGTGGTTGGTTTTTAAAATTTTGAAAAATAAAAATTTATAATATTTTAATTAATTAATTAATTATAATGTAATTAATTAATTATAATAACTGATTAATTAATAATATTTTATTTAATTAATAATAATGTAATTTATTATATTTTAGTTAATTAATTACTAATAATATTTTAATTAATTATATAGTAATTTATTATATTTTAGTTAATTAATTATTAACAATATTTTAATTAATTATATTTTAGTTAATTATATTTTAGTTAATTAATTATTAATTATATTTTAATTAATTATATTGTAGTTAATTAATTATTAATAATATTTTGATTAATTATATTGTAGTTAGTTAACTAATTAATTACAATATTTTAATTAATAAATGAATTATATTTTAATTAATTATATTGTATTTAATTCATTATTACTAATATTTTAATTAATTAATTATATTTTTATTAATTATAATGTAATTAATTAACCCATTCCTCTATAACAATGATACCCATTCCTTTAGATTAGGAGAGGAATGGGATATCACCTAAAAGTGGGTAATCAAAATAATAACCCTATAATCATATCCTTTTGCCAAACTCAATCTTTCATTCCATATTCATTCCTCTTTTTTATACCCACTAAGGGAGCGGTTGGTTTGCATAGAGAAATAGTAATAGGAATGTGAATGAATATAGTGAAGAATGAGAATGGATATTATCATTATAATTATGAGGGTTGGTTATGAGGAAGGAATGATTACCATTATCATTGATAGTTGTTAGTTTGTAAAAATATTGAAAAATAAAATTTTATCATATTTTAGTAGATTAATTAATTATATTGTAATTAATCAATTACAATATATTAATGAATTAAAATATTTTAATTAATTATATTATAACTAATTAATTAAAATATTATAATTAATTAATTAATGAATCATATTTTAATTAATTAA
The DNA here is from genome assembly GCA_027563595.1 of Erythroxylum suave. Lineage (NCBI taxonomy): Eukaryota > Viridiplantae > Streptophyta > Magnoliopsida > Malpighiales > Erythroxylaceae > Erythroxylum > Erythroxylum suave. The sequence goes on along the minus strand of JAOSBN010000008.1, from coordinate 2,365,920 downwards.
AATATTATAATTAATTAATTACTAATTATATTTTAATTAATTAAAATATTATAATTAATTAATTATTAATAATATTTTAATTAATTATATTGTAATATAATTAATTAATTACAATATTTAAATTAATTAATGAATTATAATTAATTAATTAATTATAATGTAATTAATTAATCAATTTCTCTATAACAATGATATCCATTCTTCTAGATTAGGAGAGGAATGGAGTATTACCGAAAAGTAGGTAATCAAAATAATGACCCAATAATAATATCTTCTTATCAAACTCAATTTTTCATTCCATGCCCATACTGCTTTTTTCATACCTCAAACAAGCACCCTTAAATAAGTACATCCTAAATCCCATTCCTATATTTATATTTATGTGAAATTTATATAAATGTATAGTTAACAAGATAGAAATATTATAAACATAAAAAGAGATCTTATCCCGAATATATGACCTCTAAAATATGGTTTGCAGGTTTGTTTTTCCGTCGGAAGAATAGTTCTGCATATTAGGAATCGCAGTTTGATTTGTTGTTGAAGACTTTTTCGTTGTTAATTTCAAAAACAAAGAGAGAGAGAGAGAGAGAATCGTATCCTCCGTATAAACAATCATTGTTATAATTAACTTTAAACTCCGGTCTGGCGCTGGAACATCTTGACGGAGACAGGCAAAGGCATCTAAATTTGTTATGTCGTCAATGAAGAAATCAATCAGGATAAAGAGAGAGAACAGAGGTAAAACCTCAAACAGGGATGTCAGATTCTATGATCAGCAGTTCCCGAGAAATCACCGGCGATGAATTTGCCACCGGTTCCTGGCGGCGCTGCACAGGAGGACCAACACGTGCCCGACAAATCGGACAATCTGAGTGAGAGTAGAGCCACATATCTATGCAAGGGGCGTGAAACGAGTGCTTACACCTCGGCAATTCTCTGACCTCCTCTCCATCTTCAAACACGGACAAGCAAACTGCACATTCTTGGTACCCACCTTGATCATGTTCACTCGAGCTTTCCTTCTTGTACCTGAAACTAGACAACAATCTCCTACTTGGGTACTCCAAACTCTGGACGTTTGTGGCTGTAGCAAACAGGTTCCGTGGTTGACCTGGTTGTGGCAAACACCATCTAATGAAAATGAAGTTGTACACTGCAAGCAAAATAGCTGCTGATCCGACAATCACAAGGCCATAATACAACATGGTCATGTCTGAGCCCTTTGAAAAATGTTGCGGAGGCGGTGCCGGTGGCCGGTTGAAAGAATTTGGAGCATCCCCCATGTTCACAAGCAGCGTCAGTATCCTGAAGTTGGTAGAAGATTTGTGAGGGAATAAGAGACTATATAAGTGCTGTAGGTAAACCTTATCATCTAGAGGTTTTGGTGCTGCATTATTAGAATAGTAATATACACTAGTGATTAATCTAAATGGCTGCGGTTGTTACGCAGTGTTAAAAAATGTACGGTAAACTGATTTCCTGTGGGCTATAAGATAAAATCAAAGCAATGTCTCAGAACGTACGGGGGTCTTAGAAAACTGGTTGACAGAGACCTTTACAAATCTTTAATCTTTTGAATGGAAAGGTTATTAAAGAACTTGTTTTGCTACTTTGAACCATCCATTAGAGGCAAAGATTTAATATGTGAAGAAGACAAAACGAGAAATAAATGATTAACAGCTTCTTGATCCAAATTAACAAGAACAATCTAAATCTTTGAATATGGAATCTTCCAACATGTCCCGTTTATTCTATAAGCATAAATCAGTCGTGACCATGGTATGATTGGCATCAATAAGTTAATGTCTGCGCTCCAACCATATCATTCTTTTATGGCCTGCATAAGATAAATTTGGTAGTGACCCTCACGATTATACCTCTATTGTTCTTGAAAGAAAGCTTCATTAATTAGACCAATTAATGGCAAAACGTGACGATGCACGACAAAAACCAAAAACAGTTTGTATATAAAAGTAAAAACAAAATTACAAGAATAATTAATCTTTAATTATGCTTAAGAACTGATTACTACTATATCATCATCATCATTATCACCCAGTCCGAAATTTCGCACTGAAGCAGGGTTTGGGGAGGTCCGATAGTACGCAGCTTTACCCCTACATAATAGAGAGGCTATTTCCGATAGACCTATATGCAAATGAGACAATTAGGAATGATGCAGAAAAAAGAAAGATAAACATAAATAAAGAAATAAATAAAAATAAAATAAAACTATATATGTATATATATACACATGAAGGAGGCTAGGTCTGCGCGAACTGACTAGGCGACTATAATATAATATAGTAGTTTTATATTATATGTATAATATAAAACTACTATATATTATATTTAAATGCTAGTAAAAAACTAGTTACACAAAGAAAATCTGTTATTAATATCTTATAGAACTTTTAATAATAAAATCTTAATAACTCATTATTTTATGTCATTGTATTTTAATTATAATTTATAACATTATTATAAGAATATCCTCAAAAATTCTGATATTAAAAAGTTTATACATTTAAATCAAAGTTTTAAATCATTAATCATTAAAAAATAAAAGAAACTTAAAATTTTTAATTCATTGTCCTTAAGAGTTTATATAAAGAAAATCTTATAAAAGAAAATATATTTAAAATCTATTGTTAATAATTA
>JAOSBN010000008.1:2341700-2354154 GCA_027563595.1 Erythroxylum suave | reverse complement strand
TTCGTGTCTCGCCATGCATCTCATCACAACCCATCTCTTGATTTCCTACCCGTTCACACAAAGATTGCAGCTTCGGGAGGATCAGGACTCTTGCTCGGGATCAACGATAAGGGTAACCATAAGATACCAGAGTATTACGTATGCAAACCTTGCACTAAACAATGGCAGAGGATTCCAAATCCTAAGACAAGGTTTTTCACCAAGAATATCGGAATGATAGTGGTGAGATCAAACCCATTACGTTACAAGATTGTGAGATTTTCAGAGAACAAGTTTCCCCGCTTATTTTTGAAAAATAACGAAACATATTATTCTCTGAGATGTGAAGTTTTCGATTCTGATGCATGGGCATGGAAAGAATTAGAAGATGTTAAGCTACGGTACGGTGAGTTCCTAGCTTTTCGACCAGCAGTACCTGCTCGCGGTTCTCTTCATTGGGTTACAACGGGAAACAATGTATTGGCGATTGACCCAAACAAAGAAACTCACACCATCTTTTCGTTGCCTGAAGCCATTATTGAAGACAGTGATTGCCAAGAATCTGAAGAGCTTGTTCCTTACGAAGGCAAGCTTGGATTCATCAGAAATAGAAAAGATAGCTGCATGGAATTGTGGGTTATGGAAAGGAAGAACTGTGAAGCTGCATGGAACAAAAGACCTTCAATAAGCCTCGAAGATTTAAGCAGAAAGGAATCGCTTTGGAGTACAAGAAGTTTCTATAATGCTGATACCACATTATTGGAAGGTTTTTATAAGATGATGTTTTACAATATCAAGGATGGTAAGATTGATAGTGTGTCCATGAATAGAATACTTGGACAAGTAGAGATTTTCCCTTTTCTATCAGATTTTGAGGTTGTGGATTTGGACACCAGAAAAGAGTCCGGGCAAGCAAAATCTCATGTCCAAGGGACCAAGGCCAGGAGTCCTCCCAGCAAGAAATTAGATACCGCTGTGGTTAGCCGCTGAAAGGATTGTTTCTCTTGATCTAGTGTTAATATGAACTTGTAGTTTTAAGTATTTGCCACTAAGAACAATGTCTCGATCTTCTTGTAACTCTTACGAGAGTTGAAATTTGGATTTTAGCTTGGATTCGTCAGGCCAACCCTTTTTGCCAACTTTACACAGCATCTAACTCTAAAATTATTGTGCACTTTTAAAGATCATCTAACATTTTGGTTACAAACTTACAATATAATATGATGTTTTATTGTCCCAAATGAGTATGTAACAATGATCACCGGTGTTTCAATCGGCGACAAGTCTCCATTTGCTGAATGTGAAGAGTGGTGACTGGTTACTCGTTTTGGAACTTCCCCAAGTCTTTTGTATACTTTGGTATACATCACTCCCAAAGCATGTTACCATAAGATATGTTTTCTTTTCCGTCGGTTAACTTAACCATCTTTGGTTTTTTAATGATTGATTTGCACCAAATCCACGACTGTTCATCTTCCTCAAATAGCAAACAGTGAACATCTCTGATACCGTCAAACAAAACAACATGGGAAAGGAATATAAAACAACTACACACCTAATTCTCATGTGTGCAAGCTGGAATAAAGAAAAAGAAAAAGGAAAAGAAATTCGTAGAAAGATAAAGATGAGATCAGTAGTAGTTATTTAAAGAACTTGGACAAGAACATCCATGGATTGGTAAAGTTTCTTATATCAACAGCTTTAAATTAAGATTCTTGTCAGTTGTCGGGTGTTTAGAGTTTTGATTCTTTACTCGTTTCCCTTGCTTATGCTTGTAGGTTTTGGGGTTTGCCTTTGAGACAAGACTGCATCTATGGATGCTGGCAAAGGTGTATCGGAGAAGAAAGGAGCACACGATGTTGTACTCCAAATTTCAAGCTCCCAAGAGCCTTTCTTTACCGTCCAACAAAATGACGATCCTAAAGATTACAGCTTCGCTAAGAATTCTCAGTTGAGTTCTTCTCCAAAAAGTCCAAGTCTTCAGTTGACAGAAGCTGGGAATCCTAGATTAATCGTGCAGACATCTTCATTTGCAACTTCTCCTTCTTCTGCAGAAATTCCGGGTTCAAGTTTAAGTCCAAATCCAACCCCATGCAAGCCTCCAAGAATCCCACAAAACGTGTCTTTAAACCGACGAAAATCCCTTCTACGTTCTGAGTTTTCCAAGCCCAAATCAAGACTTGTGGAACCACCATATCCAAAAGGTGCAACCTTTAAAGAAGAGAAGACCCAGTTTGCTAGTTCAAGCTCACCTTACAGTAGATCACCTAATGTGGCTTCACCAAGTAAAAATGTCACTGTTACTACTCCGAAAGGAGACCTGAGATCGGCTCCGATTACTCCAAGGACGCCTTTGATTGGGTCGCCGGGACTGGAGACAGAGGATGAGGATGACGAGGTCTACAAGACTGCAAGTCTTGAAGTGACCAAAAGAAGGGGTAAGAAGTGGAAAGCGTTCACAGTCGTTGAGGTCATAGCATTTGTTTGCAGTATTGGGTTGTTAACTGCCAGCTTGACTATTGACAAATTGCAGAGTACCATATTTTGGGGTCTGGAGTTGTGGAAATGGTGTGTGCTAGTATTAGTTATTTTCTGTGGAGGGTTGGTTACGGAGTGGTTTATAAACGTTTTGGTCTTCTTGATTGAAAGGAACTTTTTGCTTAAGAAAAAGGTTTTGTATTTTATATATGGGTTGAAGAAGAGTGTTCAGGCTTGTATGTGGTTAGGTTTGATACTTCTAGCATGGGGATTGCTGTTTAACCGAGGAGTTAAGAGATCAAGGCGTACTACAAAGGTTCTAAACCACATTACAAGAGCTCTTGCTGCTTGTGTAATTGGGGCTGGTATATGGCTGCTGAAAACTTTCTTAGTCAAATTACTAGCGTCTTCTTTTCATGTCAATAGATTCTTCGACAGAATTCAAGAATCAATATTTCATCAGTACATTCTTATAGCTCTTTCTGGGCCTCCTGTGATGGAGATGGCTGAACAAGTTGGTAGCTATACAGCGACGCCAGGTCGACTGAGTTTTAAAAATCTTAAAGAACATAATCAAGATAAAAAAGAAGAGGTGATTGATGTGGATAAGCTGAAGAAGATGAAGCATGGGAAGGTCTCAGCTTGGACCATGAAAGGATTGATTAACGTGATCCACAGTACAGGGTTAACTACTCTCTCTGGGACCCTTGAACAGAGTGATGATGAGGATGGTGAGCAGAAGGACAAGCAGATTACTAGTGAGTGGGAAGCAAAAGCTGCTGCATATAAAATTTTCAAGAATGTAGCAAAGCCTGGTAGCAAGTGAGAATGTCTTCCTTATGAAACTTCTATTTCTTGTTTGAGTAATTTGCTTTTTGTTAATTCCAAGTTATCTTTATTTACGGTATGGATGACTAAACCAGATACATTGATGAAGAAGATCTGTTGCGCTTCATGAAAAAGGAGGAGGTTGACAATGTGATTCCACTGTTTGAAGGAACAGAAAATGGAAAGATCAAAAGAGCAGCTTTAAAAAAATGGCTGGTTAGTCCTCTGATTAATGTTTTAGCAAGCCCATACAAACCAAAACACAGTTTTGTCAACTGTTTTTTTGTCTTCCATACACATTGGAATGATTGCCAAAATGTATATAGAATCACCAGGTATCATTAAGAATACACTATATTAACAAGCATATTCCCAACTTCTCTGTGAAGAGACTACCAGAAACATCTTTGAACAAATTCTTATCTATGGTTAAATCAAATTTTAAGCTTTTGCATTCTCAATTTAGGAATTACCTCGGTGTACCCTGTTTGATAATATTTCAATCATTGAGTTCTATGCTGAAATTTTATGACTCTCAGGAAATGGTTCTATGCCTCAGGTCAATGTTTACAATGAACGTAAATCACTTGCACATTCATTAAACGATACAAAAACAGCCATTGAGGAGTTGAACAAGCTGGCTACAGCATTTGTGCTTCTTGTGATCATTATTATATGGTTGCTGTTCATGGGATTTTTAACTACCCGCGTGCTTGTCTTCATTTCGTCTCAACTTTTGCTTGTGGTATTCATGTTTGGTAACACTGCCAGGACAATATTTGAAGCTATCATATTTGTGTTTGTGATGCATCCATTTGACGTTGGAGACCGTTGCGTAATTGATGGAGTTCAGGCAAGCACCTAACTGAGAGTACATATCTTATTTCATTATGATCAATGTTCTAACAGGGGTGACTTTGATAAATTTCAGATGGTTGTTGAAGAGATGAACATTTTAACCACAGTCTTTCTGAGATATGATAATGAGAAAATATTCTACCCAAATTCCATTCTAGCTACAAAACCCATCAGCAACTTTTACAGGAGCCCTGAAATGAGCGATACTGTGGAATTTGCTGTTGATGTTTCCACCTCTATGGAGACAATTGGAGCTTTGAAAGGGAGAATAAAAGCGTATGTCACGTCCTCTCTCCGTTTTATAAACCATTTCAGTTTAAGATTATATGAGTAGGATGCGTTGCGTTATTTTGATAGTCTTGCATTAGATAGACTCGCACTGTTAGAACTGAATACCTTTTTTAACCATTCAACTTTCTGTTTAAGCTTTGCCTTCTTCTGAATATTCTAAATCCTGCCCCTCTTTGAGATTTCAGGTACTTGGAAAGCAAGCCACAGCACTGGCGTCCAAGCTACAGCTTGCAAGTTAAGGAAGTTGAGAATGTGAACAAGATGAAAATGGCTCTATATGTTAATCACACAATAAACTTTCAGAATATCCTGGATAGGGGAAATCGAAGATCTGATCTCGTATTAGAGTTGAAAAAGACTTTTGAAGAGTTAGGTGTCAAATATCACCTTCTACCTCAAGAAGTCCATCTTCGTTATGTTGGGCCAGTACCAGCAGCTCAAGTCATGGCGGTTCCTACAAGATGATGGCTCGCCTGGTTTGTTTGTACTTCAGTTTGCTCCCTGATGGTATAATCTTCTGAAATATGCATTGTTTCACGCTTAGCAGGAAATGAATGGCATGGTGAATTGAGTGCAGAGAATGAACCAACGTCCGTGTATATCTTAACTACTGTTTGAGATAGGATTACTGTATTACTGTATTCCATTTTGTTCTGATTTTTACAGGACTTCAGGACCATCTCAACTTATTTAGAGAAGTTCTGTTCACTTGTACTGTTTCAGTATCATGAGAAATTTATGCAGCTCTTTCCATTTTTATCTTCCTTTAAAGTCAGCATTCTATTCCTAACCTATGACTAGAAAATTATAGCTCGAATATCTGCTAGGATTTGTGAACACACTTTCGTATACATTATAAAACAACTATGGAAGTCTCAGGATCCTCCTGCGTATAGCTTTTAAGGTTATTGCGTTATCCTTCAATCGCTTGGCAATAGAAGTAACTGGTTGTTTCGCATTTATGGCCATAGAAATGGACCGTCCAGTTCTGACTGTTTTTTCCTAATTCTTGGTAACAGCCCGTTTAAAGTTGTTTGCCATTTATAAACTTGAATCCAAGATAGAATGCTTGATAACATCCTCTACGTTTTACCCTACAGGAATCTCTTCAACAACTTATTCTGATTCTTCTTCTTTCTCATCGTATCTCTATATTTTGCCTAAACTGATTGCTAGTTGCAGCTCATCATCGATGATTTTCACTTGAGTAAAGTTCTATACCATTCAAGCTCACTATTTTCACTATCATTAGGCTCACCATTATGACCCTTCGCTGCAAATCTATTGCTTCTATCCAGAATCAGGGCCTGGTATCATATTGAACTGGCGTTATCACCTTCATGATGCTTTGTTGTTCCAATAATTTGATTAGCATCGTTGATCTTAGTCATCACTAACTTCAACCAAAACCTCCTTCAATAGAACAGAAGTCCTTTGTGGGTATATCTGACCATTTTACCTATAGAACAAAGAAGAAAACTGACCCACCCATAGGCAGAATCAGTTCATCTTCACATAAACTTGGGGCTTGGTATTCTCATCGCGACTGCTCATGAGAGTGCATGTCATTCTTTTCATAGTCGAAAGGGGTAGTCAGATTCGTTGTATTTGAGTTGGGCTGAAGACCCAAGCCAGATACTTATAAGCCTTATATTGAAGTCCAAACCAGGGGAAAACAGTAACTGTTACTATTAGCCGCAGACAGGACCAAATCGGCACTGTCAATGCGAAATCTCTGGTTCCAAACTTGAAACATGATGGGGATTGGACCTATCGGTCAGATAACCTTATCCCTAATTCCCCAGTGGAGAAGCTGCCACATAGGACAGTAATCAGGATGACAAGTTCACCTGATATCTCAAGTCTTTACCACTCATTATCTCTCGCAAGAACCATCCATAACCGTACCATCCAGTCATATTATCAGTGAACTTCACAAACAGTCTGTTGTTGTCAATTGAGCAGAACCCAGAGGTCAGGTAAGGAGAGAAAATGGCTTCCACTTCAGCTGTTTCAATGGCCATGCCATTAGCTTCTGGGACCCAAAAGAGGTTCCCAGTTTCTAACCCTTTCATTAAGCCCCTGCCAATGAGGTCTTCTAAGCTTCATGGAGTATCAAAGTCCTACGGCAAGTTTAAAGTCAATGCCTCGCTGAAGGAGAAAGTCGTCACTGGGTTGACAGCAGGTGCTCTTACAGCTTCCATGGTGATCCCTGAGGTGGCTGAAGCTGCCGGACCTGGCGTCTCACCGTCGCTGAAGAACTTCTTGCTCAGCATTGTTGCTGGTGGTGTTGTGCTTGTCGCCATCGTTGGTGCTGTCATCGGAGTCGCCAATTTCGATCCCGTCAAACGAACCTAGGAAATGTAGCATCCTGAGAATGATATGAATTCATTCACTTGCTCTGTATGTGTCTCTGATACTTCGAATGGTAATCTGTATCATGTCTTTGTTTGATGCTCTTCCCTTAGCTGTAAAAGAGTCGAAATATGTTGAGTGAATGGGATAATCTTCGCTCTGCATTGCTGCCTTTAACGGAATTACATCAGTATATACAACCAGGACTCTTGTATACAAATCAGAAATCTGTTACAGTCTGTACGACAAACCCAAAACAGATAAATAAAAAGTATCAGGAACTGAAAGACTTGTTACGTGAAGATATCTCAACAAGCTGTAACTTGGCCGAAGACCTATGAATTCTGAAATCAACTGTACCATTTGAGCAACAGTATTGGTTTTATGTAGTAACACAAAAACAACATTCTATTAACTATGTAGGCAATTTTTAGAAGAGAAGGAAGGATGCAGGTTAAAAAGAATGCAGCAGTTCTTTGACAATGAGAGCAACGTTTTTTAAGGAGAAAAACTGAACTTACTTATCAAACTTTGGAGACATTAGAATTTAAACTTGAACAAAATAACTAACCACTAACAACATTATCCTAAAAATAAGCCATGATCAACATCATTGAAAAACTTAACTGCTTCCTAACGACTAGGACATCAGAAACAGAAAAACATGATAGTATGTGAACGTGTTTCAGTCCTGAAGCACTTTCCTCTCCTCCTTGCTTTAGGAGCTGCAAACACCAACTTTCTGCCTTAGAAACTTGAACTTGTTGACGGGAAGTGGCTTTGTAGACAAATCTGCCTTCTGATCTTCAGACTTGCAGCAAACTTGAGTCACTAGAGTCACTTCTGATCTTTCTGCACTACTCTTAAAAAAAGCAGCTTGATGTTTAAATGCTTAGTTTTCCCATAAAAAAACAGAATTATGAGAAATAGCAATTGCAGTTTGGTTGTCAACAAAAATCTTCGGGCTTTCTCTCTGCTTCACATGTAAAATCTTCTTTAGCCAAACGCTTGATTAACAGCAGTTGTTGGAGCAACAAACTATGCTTCAGCTGTGGATTGAGACACAATTTCTTGCTTCTTGAAACTCCATGAGAAAACACCAGATCCAAGAGAAAAACAGTGGCCTGAAGTACTTCAAATATCATCAATGAAACCTCCCCAGTCACACTCTAAGAAACCAACCAACTTAAATTATTTGCATCTTGTGAATTTAATACAAAAATCACTTGTGCCTTTGACATATCGAATCACTCTCTTGGTAGCCTTGAGATGCAATTCACTTGCATAATCCATAAACCGAGACAAAATACTTACAACATTCAAAATATCAAGTTGTGTTACCGTAAGATACATCAAGCAACCGATTAAGCTTCTACAGTATCCCTTATCCCTCATCAACTTTATCAGCATCATCTTCCTTACACAACTTTTCCTTTTGGTTCATAGGAGTGCTTACTTCCTTGCATTCTTCAAGCTTAAACTTCTTCAGGATCTTCTTGGTATTCTTTTTCTGGCATATGAAGACTTCATGCTCAGCTTACTTGATTTCCATTCCAAGAAAAAAGGTCATCAGACTGAGATCTGTCATTTCGAAAGAATTCATCATTTCCCACTTGAACTCCTCAACCAACCATGTATCATTTCCTGTCAGCAACAAATCATCAACATAAGGAGAAACTATCAGAACATCATTGCCCTATCATTTAACATAAAGAGTAGCCTCACAAACTTTTTTCATAGCCTAAGCTCATCAAGTAATCATCTATGCTATTGTACTGTGCTCTTAGTGCTTGTTTCAAACTATAAAAAGCTTTCTTGAGAAGAAACACCTTGTTCCCTTCTCTTTTCTTTTCAAAACCTTCAGGCTGCTCAACATAAATTTCTTATGCAAAACACCATTTAAAAATGCTGAATTTAGAATCAAGCTGATACACTCTCCAATACATTTGAGCAGCTTGTTGAAAATTTTGGGGAGAAACAAAAATTGAACTTTTATTACTAACTTTTGGACACAAATTTTGTTAGTAATTTTTCTTTAGTATTTGACTAAATCTTTTGCATTTGAGTCTTTGAATAAGTCTTTAAGCATGTTTTAATTGTTACTTAATTATGGGAGATTAGATTAGATTTTTTTCCAGATTATTTGTAGTATTTGCTAAGTAGTGATAGCCATGAACAAGTGTATGTTTTTCCTCTATAAATATCCAGCAGTGAATAAAAAGTGCGGTGTGTGTCTTCCAAGTATGACTTACGAAAATAGTCTAATATGTCTTCTCACTTCCATGTTTTTGCCACCTTCCTTTACGTCCATGATTTTCTTTCTAAACCATTCCCAGTTTTAGTTATTCACAAAATCAAACCATAATCTTCATCCACATGAAAACCAACAAATTGGTATCAGATCTCTCTTGATCTTAAGGAACCTCTAAACCTACAAACCTATAACTCATAACTTATTCTACATCTTCCTATACCACAAATCAAAAACTCCACATTAATGGATTCAGAATCATCACTCACTGCCATTACTTTGCTAGTGTTTTGATGGTAGAAATTATCTAAGTTGGGCTGTTCGAATGGAGGCCTTTCTTGAAGCAAATGACTTATGGGAAGCTATAGATGAAGACTACAACATTCCGGACTTGCCTACAAATCCAACGGTGGCTTAAATCAAAATCCACAAAGAAAAGAAGCAAAGAAAGTCCAAAGCAAAAGCTTGCCTATTTTTCACGGTCACACTAATAATTTTTCCAGAATCATAACGCTCAAGATGAGTAAAGAAATTTGGGATTTTTTAAAGAAGGAATACGCAGGAAACGAAAGCATCAAAGGAATGCAAATGCTCAACTTGATCAGAGAATTTGAGATACCAAAAATGAAGGAGTCAGAAACGATCGAGGATTACTCCAACAAACTCATTGCCATTGCCATTGCCAATGACTTAAGATTTCTTGGTTCTAATTTTGATGATTCTAGAATAGTTCAAAAAAATTTAGTAACCATCCCAGAAAGATTTGAAGCTACAGTTTCATCACTCAAAAACTCAAAGGATTTGGCAAAGATCAGTTTGGCATAATTGTTAAGTGCATTACAGGCACAAGAACAAAGGAGACTCATGAGACAAGAAGGAACGGTAGAAGGCGCTTTTCCGGTAAAATCATACAACAAAAAGAGGATTAATAACAACAATGCTCACAGTTTTTCACCATGTTTGTACTATAAGAAAACAAATCATCCAGAGTATAAGTGCTAGTGGAGGCCAGATGTAAGATGCAACAAGTGTGGACAACTGGGACATGTTGAAAGGATATGTAAAGTGCAACAACATGTGGGAGAAGCCAAGCAAGTTGTAAACGATCAACTAGCTGAGGATGAATTATTTTGACATTAAAGTTTTGCAAATACTAAGGCAAGGAGGAGATTGTTAGTAATTTGCCTTTAGTATTTAATTAAGTCTTTTGCATTTGAATCTTTGAATAAGTATTTAAGCATGTTTTACTTGTTGATTAATTATAGGAGATTAGATTAGATTTTTTTCCAGATTATCTGTAGTATTTGTTAAGTAGTGATAGCCATGAACACGTGTATGTTTTTCCTCTATAAATATCCAGCAATGAATAAGAAGGGTAATGTGTGTCTTCCAAGTATGACTTACGAAAATAGTCTAATATGTCTTCTCACTTCCATGTTTTTGCCACCTTCCTTTACGTCCATGATTTTCTTTCTAAACCTCTCCCAGTTTTAGTTATACACAAAAGCAAACCATAAACTTCAACCACATGAAAACCAACAAATTTGCAACTTCACTGCATAAAAAGAATAGATGCGAAGTGCCTTTATATATAGGCTTAGATTAAACAATCAAAGCAAAAAATTTGGGTATCAAATCCCACGACTTAGCTATTTATTCTCAACAGTAAGAAACTTGCTTAAAAAAAGGAAACAAGATAACAAATCAGAGAAATGTTGGTGAAACTTTGAATCAGATCTCAACACTTGCCCTTGATTCAAAGTCTCACACTAGCAAATTGTCTTGTTGGAGCACATCTCTCCAAAACTTCCAGAAGCATTTCTCTCTCTTCATGATGCACTTCTCATCAACTTTCCACTAGGGCACGTCTCTCCAAATTAAAATTCTTGGTGCACGTCTCACCAATTAAATCAAAAAAGAGTTTCTTCTTTAGTCATATCAACCATATTTACTTGTTCTTTCATTTTAAATATGCAATGTTTCTGTAGATGTCCAAATCTTTTGCAATTGTAGCATTGAGGCTTTCCTTTGTGCCAACAATTTTCTTCTTTATAACCGGGCTTCTTGTAATGGTTACACTGAGGGATCTTTCCTTTTCCCTTTGTAGCTTTGGCCAAATAAGCTCCTTCAACTATCCATCAAATTTCTTCTTTTCTTACAGCCCTTCTTTGCTTCTGTGCCTGTAAAGCATTAATCAATTTGGATAAAGTCAATTCATTAATATCCCTTGAATCCTCAAAAGATGAATTTTTTGCCTCAAATTTTTCGAGCAAACTTATAAAAATCTTTTTTTACAATTTTGCTCTCGAGTAGATCCTCCTCTAATAGCCGTATTTTGTTCATCAATGTCATCAATCGGTCGGAATATTCTTGTATGCTTTCATGTTCTTTCATGTTCAAAGTTACAAAATCTCTTTTGAGATTTAAAACTTGCATCTTTTTCAATCTTTCATTGCCTTGATATAATTCTTTCAGCATATTCCAGGCATTTTTTGCTGTTTCACAAGTCATAATTCTTGTGAAAATTGATTCTGAAACTGCAGAGAAAATTATAGATAAAGCTCTTGGAGCTCTTGCTGCTTCTTCTTTATGAGCTCTTATTTGATTTAGTGTTGGATTATTTCCTAAGGTTGGTAATTCTTTTTCTTCTTCCACTCATTGCCATAAGCCAAGACCTCTTAAATGAGCTTTCATCTTGACAACCCCATATTTGATAATTTTCACCATTGAAATTTAGGGGTAGGAGGGTAATTGAATTGCTAGCAGCCGTTGGAAGAGTTTTTTTTTCTTCACTCAATCTCATAGTCCCTCAAGGATCTATGACTCTGATACCATGTTAAAAATTTTGGGGAGAAACAAAAATTGAACGTTTATTGCTAGCATTTGGATACAAATTTGCAACTTCACTGCATAAAAAGAACAAACGAGAAGTGCCTTTATATATAGGCTTAGATAAAACAAACAAAGCAAAATTTTGGGTATCAAATCCCACGACTTAGCTATTTATTCTCAAAAATAAGAAATTTGCTTTAAAAAAAGAAAAAATTAACAAATCAGAGAAATACTCGATCAAACTTTGAATCAAATTTCAACAAAACTATAGCAAGTAAAAGCCTTATGGTGATCAAACTAGCAACTGGTAAGAAGGTATCCGAGTAGTCAACGCCAAAAACTTGAGCATAGCCTCTCACCACAATTCTTGCCTTGTGTTTGTTAATAGAACCATTGTTGGAGCCCGTTTTCGGAACCCAACATTCGAAGGTCAAAATGGCCTTGAGGGCCCATCGCTTATAAATTTTGGAGCAGATTTGGGAAACTTCTAATTAGAATTTCAATTTGGATTCTTCATAACTTTTGTTCCCTCATCATCTGAAGTTTCTAAAGACACCAAAAACTCTCAATTTGGTTCAGAAA
>JAOSBN010000008.1:2303249-2329093 GCA_027563595.1 Erythroxylum suave | reverse complement strand
TAATTAAAATATTATTATTCATTAATTAAAATATAACTATTGATTAATTAAAATATTATAATTAATTAATTAATTAAAATATTATTATTTATTTATTAAAATATTATAATTAATTAATTAATTACAATATAATTAATTAAATTATTTTGATTATTTAATTATATTACATTATATTGTAATTAAATTATGTTTTGTTTTAGGTTTTAAAGGAAGGGCATTTCTGACATTTCATCTATGTCTTTTGGTTTTGTCTCCGTCTCTGCATTCTTGTCCTCTGGTTTTGGAAGAAACAAAAATCTTATGTCTCTGTCATCCGGAGTCAGGACAGAAATTGGTGGAAACAGCAAGCAAATAAGTCGAAGACAGGATTTTTCTGTCCCTGTCACCAGTCTCCACCCATAGAGACAGCAACTAAACACAAGGTAAGATTTGAGTTGGATCAAGACGTCGATACGCCATAATACAAAGCTCCCAAGAGGAAATAGCCAGGTATTATAAACTTCAATACAAATTAATTCCTTAAAGCTCTGTTTTTGATTTAACTTCTACAATTTTTAAAATATTGATTATTGAAGATAAATCCAATTCTTTTACGAGGAATCTCCATCTTCACTTATTGGACCATAAGCATACATACATATAGTTTAATCTTATTCGTCTGATACAAAATTGTTGTTCTTATGACCGCATAAAATCTATTTGCAAGAGCAACCCAAATTTGACAAAAACAGTCCTTACAAGCATATTAAAAGTGAGACATGCAAGAATGTAGTGTGCATCAGTCCCAAAAGCAAAATATTAAGACTTAATTAGAACGAACATATTACTGAAGCATGCGCAGGTGTACTATCTCAAACAAAATTCGAGTAAAATATTCAAAAACAAAAAGAAAAGAAAAGATCCAGTGAAAGCTCCTTGCTACCAACATTTTCCAAATAAAAACCTGAACAGGACCCTCATAAAGATGACTAATAACATTGGTAATAAGCAAATGGACCATCAACCATGGAGGCTTCTAAGCGACTGGGACCTCAATATCAGTAGCCATCATTGGTGGCCTTATGTACTCCTCTTCCTCCTTTGGAGGGTGGATGGTAACAACATCAGGCAGAGGAGTCATTGGACCGACCTTACCCTTAGGATCCCAATCAAGCATGATCTTCACCTTGATACCCAAGACACCCTACAAGACAGTAAACTTTCTTAAGACACTGAAGAATGACAAAATTTGTCAAGAAAAGACACAGAATCTGTAAAACAAACCCAAGAGTCCAAACCTGTCTCAAAAGGACGTGTCTCACTGCAGAGTCAATATATTCATTGACTGGATGACCAGAAGAAACCATGTATCCGTCCTTGAATTTCATGGATTTTGCACGTTGTGCCCTCAACTTTCCACTTACAATCACCTGATCCATGTGATCATATTAGAAAAAATATCCAAAAATCATGTAACGTGCAATTCTTTTGAATATCAAAACCATGAGGACTAAACAATCTTAAGACCTACCTCACATCCCTTAGCACCGTTTTCCATAATATATCTCAAAACACCATAGCAGGCCCTAATGGTACATAAACCAAAAACATGGATTATTACCGTGCAGCAAATTGCAGTAAACTAATAAATCAGATCAAATAATGCGCTAAAACAATGTAGAAAATAAGCATGGCAAGTAGGCCATCAGTTGCATTGACATTATTGCTTTAACAAAACTCATGTGCATATTAAGTTAACATGCCTAACAATGGGAATAGATATAATAAAAAATATCAGAAATTTTTTTAACCATAAGACCGCATGAAGCTTTCAATTACAGCAAATATGAGAGCATAGATCCAAACATACAGAAACACACTATCTTGTGATATACCGTCCAAAAAGTTACTCTTGTAGAAACAAAGCATTTCAAGAGAATTGATGGAATGGCGGTGCAGAGCTTAATTTTGTCATCTTCCGACACAGAGATGGTAGCGAATAACCAATCTGCTTTGTAGATGACAAAGGGCACACAAAACAATAGCAAAATTGAAAAGAAAAGTTGCTAATTCCCTTCCCGTACATATTAATTGCCTATCTACTGATTCCTTGCCTTATCCTTCCATATACATAAAAGGAATTCATTATATCAAAGAGCCACAGATGCCCTATATTAAACATCGGAGCATAACTCAGTAATAATAACATTTTTCAATACCAGACGTAAAATTCCACCATAAACACAATACAAATCAAAATTAGATCGATTGATTTAATACCTGCGGACGGCGAGGCCACCAAGAAGCTTGTAACGAAGAGACTCGGCTTGAGCAATAGCGCAAAGACCTCTATTGTTAACCTTCTCAGCGTAAAGCTCGACGCTGCTTTCTGGGAACTTGAATCGTTTCTGCACCAAAGAAGTCAGTTCCCTAATTCTCCTCCCCTTCTCACCTGTGAAAATCAATCGAATCCAGTTTGCAACCAAATAATAGTACGATTACAAAAACAAAATTCAAAAGAGCATCTTTATACCGAGGACGTTTTGAGTACGAGTGGCTCTGATAATGATCTCGGTGCGCATAGGAGTGACTCTGACCTCAACGCCGGAGTAGCCATCCTCAGCAAGCTCTCTAGTCAGTACTTCGTTAAGCTCGGCATAGAAAACTCCGTCGGCAACGAACTGTAACGCCACAAGAAAATATAGTAAACAACTCGATCAGGGGAATAAAGGAGAAAAAGAAGAGAGGAACCTTTCTCTTCTTGCTCATCTGGGTTGCCATCTTGTAGTAATGGGTTGCTTTTCGCAGACGCCGAGAGATCCGAGTTGTAGGCTGGTGGCTGTGCTATCTGCAAACCCTAGATAACTGAATTGTGGTGGTGCGCCAATAGGGAGTTTATAACTTTATATATCAACTGCGTATTTGGATCCGACGGTTATAATGAATTCTAGGGTTTAATCAGTACGGATGGGATCAGATATGAGTCCCCGGCCTGCATTAACTAATGAGAAATCCAGAGAGTGAAAGCCTAAAGACATGGAAGAAGGACCATTGGGCCTTCGTTGTAGATCAATTACAGATTTGAGTAATTTTGGGCTTTGATCATAATCAAGCTCAGGCCCAAATTGAAAAGTTAGTGGATGGAGTCAAAACTTATTGGGAGAAAATGAGAGATCAAATATGCCAATAATTAAATAATTTTATAACAAAATGATTTTATGTAATTCAAAACTTGAAATAAAATATTCCTTTATTTTATTTTCAAAAAATTCCAAAGCAAGTGAGCATAAAAAGGACAGGTAATTGGATCATGGACACGCATCTAACTTAGAATAGGTAACAAACATTAAAGGGTGTTCCCCTTTTCTTTAATTAATAAGAAAATCAATATTTTCAAAAATTGACCCGAAGTTAAATCGATAGGGTAAGAGATTTACACGCCGTTTGGAAACTTTTGAATTAGATTTATTGACGAATTGGATTCAATTACATTTGTCAGATTGAATTACATTTGATTTACACTGTTTTGAATAAATATATAAATATTAGAACTGAATTCAATTATATTGTTTGGAATATAGTAAAAATGAATTCAACTACTTCATATGACTTTTTTATCCTTAACTAAAAATAGTATGTAATTAATGTCTGTGTATTTTGTAATAATTTGTATATTTATGATGTGTATATTTGGAAAAAGAATCTTTAGTCTTCAATTCACATACCAAATCGAACCATTTGAGATGTGAATTGAATTCATAAAAAAATGAGATTAAATTACGTGGTTGAATTCAAGTGATCTCTTTTTTAGCATTACAATCGCATGAATTGAATTCAATTACATAAAATTAATGGATTGAATCCAATTTATTGGATTCCAAACGGGCTATTAAAATTTAAAAAGTACGACTAGTATTAGACCATCATAAAATTGGTTAAAGATTGAAAAAACTGAAAAAATTTTAAAATGATTGGAAGTCTTGTCCTTACTTTTCAAAAATTTTAAAGTTTAGTTAAAAAAAGATGATGTAAAATAAAATCTAATAGATTTACTTTTTATAAAAAAAACTGATTAATTTAGAAATTTTGATAAATTAATTAATAAATTGAATTACTTTTTTTATTTACCAAAAAATTGAATGATTTTTAACAATAAAAAATAAAAAACTAAATCGAAGTGAAAAATTGAAATTCGAATTGAAAAGTTCACTGATTCAAAATTTTCACCGTTAAACAGATCGATTTGTTCAACTTTTAAATCAACTAACAACACATCTTTCCCTAGTTTATATCGTTATTAAATCAAAATTACAAGTGGATATCTAGTTATAGTTGTGTGATTATCGTCACTGGGGTCCTACTAATGATGTAGATATCTAGTTATAATATGTATTATTATCGTAATGCTTGCATTGAAAAGGGTAAAGTAGACTTCGGTTCCTTTCCAACCTATTTGGTGGAAACGAAATGAACAAACGGAAAGTAAGCAAAAAGTAGATTCCCACTTCACATGTGTCGTTTATAAGCATGTTTAGTTTGTCTTTTGCTTACCAATTTACCAATTCTCATCTCAAAACAAACTGTACATATTATAATGCCTAAGAGCTCTTACAGTGGCAGGATCAAGTCATAGACTTTTCTTTCTTCTTTTGCCCTATGTAAATAGAAAATATAGTTTTCATAAATTACATTGCTATTACTTAATTTTACCGATGATAAGAGCATAATTGTATTACTGTACTTCTTGCTGGTCTTGTTTTGACGCAATCAATTTGTGTCAACGGAGATAGTAAAGTGCAAGATGAATGTCTTTAGTTTGTGCTGGCTTTGTACCATTTGATATCATCATTGTGTTACTTATTAGTTAATAAAATAGGACGTTGATATTAGAACTGTTATTTCTTTATGTTTTTGTTTTAGATTTTGGCAGTTGTGTACAACACTATGGTTTGCTCAGTACCATCCTCGACAACAATAATCTTTTCTTCATCTATTGAATAGGCAAACAAAGAAGCTTCTTTTTACCTTTTATTTTTCTTTCTAGTTCTTGTTTCATATCTTCTTTGGTTCTATTTTATTTTATTTTTACCTATTTAATTATTATTAAGTATTTTTTATTATGATTATTATTGTTAGTATTATATATTTATTTATTTATTTTATGCATTTACGCATTTTATTTTATGCATTTATTTATTTTAATTTTATTTAGTTAATTACTCTTTTAACATGCATTACTTATTTTTATTTTTTGTATTATTATTATACTACTTTTTTGATCATGTCATAATCGCATGTTAGTCCACCGGAAATAACCTCTCTCCAAATCTCGCTTTGTTGTAGAATTTTGGACTGAGTGTCGATGATTACGAAGAAAAGTATAATTGTGATTAATGAAAACATAATTGCGATAAAATAAAACAATATCTACACAAACAGATTTTGAGTGCAAGTAACCAATCACGTCTACTTGCAGATTTTGTTCTTTTCATTTACAGGACTTCCACTGTTATATGACTCTTTCATTTTCACTTAAGCGTCTCCCTCAAGTAGCCGCAGATATTAACTAGCCGGTCCTTATACAAAACAAAAGTAACAAGTGCCAATCCTTTATACCTCGACACTTCACATCAATGGCACCCTTTAATGGCAGTACATTGGCAGCGACATGAATGTGCAGTATTACCTATCTAAGCATAGCATAGTTGTTGTTAGCTATCATGCTTAGATAAGGACAAAATTACAGGGAACAAGTTGGACATGATTTGCTCAGTTTTGTAGAGAATCAAAAAGAACTCACCAAGAAATGATGGTGAAACAAGAATTGAACTAAAAGGAACGCGAATGGCCGATGCACACCCTCGCCACTAACTTAGAAAAGATCATTTTAACAGGGAACAAGCCATTTCCAGCAATCACTCATGTGGGGTCATTTCTTCTCGTAAGATCAGAAGATTAGGCTACGACATGTAGTGGGTCCACAAAAGGAAAGACATCTTCTCAATCAGTGAGAGGGAACTCACTGATGCTGCTGCCGCTTCTGCTGGTATTAGGAATCAGCAACTTGAAGCAAGTCATAAAGGGCTTTTATTGCAAAAAGAGAATAATTCAAGGGAAGAGATTGGAGAGCAAAAGAGAGAGAACCTAAGTAGAGGAAGGACAGGGATAAGAATGGTGAAGTTAAGCTTCAAATCATACAAGAATATTAAAATAAAGTTAATAAGAGACATCCTTTGAGGCTCTTTGTCGTGTTATTGGGCGTCACTGTTTGTACATGCCTGTCTGTCTCATGAAGCTCTAGTGCTTTGCTTTAAGCTGCCTATAGAATACTATATTTTCCACCTGTCAAATAACCTTCCAAGACTAAGCCCTTGTCATTGGTTACAATAGATAATAAATTAGTCAAAAGGTCATCATTTCTTATCTGAGATTCTGTTCTTGTGGTGGTGTGTGATTGGGAACCAAAAAGATTATCCAAAAAAGCTGCTTTCTTCTTACACTGCTGCAGAGCATCTTCCCAGACGTGGAACAAAGTATGTTTACCTCACAACAAACAATAGCAAAACCCTGGACAGTGATTTCATGACAAAGAGGAGGAGAGCGGATGGAAAAAGGATAAGAAAAATCGGGGAAAAAAGAAAGGGAGGAAGAAAAAAGTAGGCTTCCTCCTCGTAGGAGATAACACAAAACGGTATCTTCAAGCTCCCCACTTCAATTCTCAGCCAAGGGCCTGGAACAACTTGGTTAATGTTGAAAAGGGAACGAAAAGGGGTCCTCTTGGGCAGTTTAAAAGCACAAAATTGAAAAAAAAGCAAAAAGTGGAGAACAAGCATTTATGAAAAACAAGATTCACAGGAAATGTTTTGTAAAGAGTAATAATGGTATCAAACTTTTGACAAACATAAAAGGTCACTAGAAGCCAAAAGTACCTAAATCTGTTCACTTGGGGTATCAAGGAAGTCTTTAATTTTCATCCAAAAAGCAGAGCACACCAGAATTAAGTGCCGATGAGTTGAGTGCTTGAGTGTAACACCAAAAAACAGAGATGCAAAAAGTCTGCTCTAACTGATACAAGGAACAAGAGAAAGAACAAAAACGTAGATGACATAAATATGCTTAGTTTCCATTAGATCAACAGTTACGCAGTTACATTTGGACAGAATTTTGGGCCAATTATTTCTCTAAGAAGAAAATGTAGAGTGGATTGGGGTGAGAACTGGAGATGATTCCCAGATACAAAAAGTTACAAAATGTAATAATCACGGTTCTTACTACCTCAGCACAGCCGGGAGCTTTCACTCCAGGCCCTGCAAAGAATTATGAAAAACGGGATCTTTCTATGCAGGCCTATGTCTCTTCTGACCAGCTTTGCCGTCAGATTTTAAAGCACCACTAGAATCACCTTCTGAGGAAGCGTCCATGGATTTGGTGAAGGAGCTGGAAAGATCAGCATAGAGGTCAACAACCCTCCTGATATTGTTGTTCAGCTCCCTAATTAGACCCACATTTCTGCTGAGGTTGTCAGGGATCTTAGACTCATGGTTCTGGTTTATCTCATTGATGAGTAGCCTATTCTGATCCAAGATGTTCTGTACCTGAACGAAGTTCTTCTGAAATGTCTGCACGACCTTGCCATCTATCTGAGTACCATTCCCAAGAGCTGAGAATGTGTCGCCCTCCATTCTAACTTTTTACTTTTCTGAGAGTCAGAATTCCCTATCAAATCAAAAACCAATCCTGCATCAAAGAACAAGGAAAAAGATGAGGATTTTGTGAGGAAGAACAAAAAGAAGAGGAGACTGGGTTTGGTATACTGTACACATCTGTTTATTACAATAAGCACCCATAATCATATCTATCCATCTAGACTTGGCTGCGTTACCCAAAACCCCAGACAAAAACATGAGCAACTCGGTCTAACCATATGGGACAAAGAGTATGCAGTAGAAAATCATGACCTGGGTTCCACTTCCACACACGGATCTAAGAACAAGAACCAATAATAATAACAATAATAATATTATTATTATTGAATATGATGAAATATGGAAAAGCAGATCCCGTTTCCATAAAAGGGAACTCTTTTTATGTACTGAGAAAATGCCCACCTAAAAACCCAGTTTCGGAGAAAATTCTCAAAGACCAAAAAAGCCCAGTCAATGATGCACAGAAGATGAGGCCAATGAGGTGTGTACACTACTGCTGCAAACATAACATCATTATCCTTGCAGAAACAAAATTTTGAATATGGAACATCGATAATTTAAAACACACAAAAACTGGAAAACGTTGGGATTTGCTTAAAAATCAACAACAATAGAAACCAAAAAAGACAAATACTGAGAATTCAAGCGTCAAAACCCGTACGATAAAAACCTGCAGTCACTGAAGCCTGCAGAAAATTCCCGAAGTGGAAAAAGAACCATTCAAACGAGTTTCCCGTAAAGAATCGAAAAGAGCCCAGCAGGGAGAAGAAGATCCTCATAGAAAAAAAAACACATAGTATATATATTATATCTTGAAATACCCAGAATCAGATGGAGAAAGACGAGCGACCACAAAAAAAAGCTACTAAAACAACCATATGCAGAAATAAGATCAACGGGGTTTTGAGTGTAGAAAGTGGGAAAACCAGAAGAGTAAAAAAGATGAAATTTTTAATGAACCCATCAACTGAAGAAATCAATAAACTCCAAAAAGGAAGAAAGAAACTGGGAACATATAAAGTATAGTTATAGTTATACTTAAGGTATATCGTAGCTTTTGTTTTTATCTTGTAAGGATATAGAAATAGTACTGCACATTTAATAATACCTACTCATCCAAATATATTATATAACCACCCACCTCACCTTGAAAGTCTGAACATTATATTCCGGAAGAAAAGACAGTGATTTGAAGAAGACGAGGAATTGGTTTCTTTCCGAGGAATAAAAGTATGAGGCAAAGATCGGCGATGTTTTGAAACTGAATCTAGAGAGAGAAAACGAAGGGGTTGTCTGTGAAATTGTGAGGCTTTCTAGAGAGAGAGAACACGTCGATTTGACAGTCACGCTCGGACCACCTGCGTGTCTAAACTAAATATTATGCTTGTATTTTTATTTTTGATTTTGTTCAGGTCAAGTCAGTCAGTGGGAGATGGGTCTTTCTACCATGTTTTTTGCTCAGATGCACGGCATGATTTCTCCTTGGACACGTGGCAATTTCCCTGTGAGCTTGCGTTAAATCTGAATTGACAGAATAATATTCCTTATTTATATTTCGAGAGAGATAATAATAATTTAATTATATTTACTAAAACAACTAGGAACGAAGGGCGTCACCGTAAATTTGTTCGACCAAACCAGTTTGGTCTGCCCCAAGTCCTCCGGCGGCTCTTCGTCTTGGCCGAGAATGGGAACTTCCAACCTTTTTCTTTGACAGAGTCACATACTACAAATAAGATCTCGCGAACAACTGTTTTCGTCCAATAAGGAAGGGCCGCGTGTACAGCCGGTCTCGGGAAATCTACAGCTTCGGATCCGAGCCTATCCAGATACCCGAGGAGAGCTTGTTTGTTATGTATAGTCCAAAAATGGGGCTCGTGAACTCCCATCAATCATCATGGACCTGATGCACATGATGCAGGAGGAGAATAGAATTAGAATCTATAGAAGTTCCTAGGCAGGGATACCTTGGCTCACGCCTAGCCTCACGATCTCTGTCACATTAATTATACACATGGCTTCGGTTTTAGAGTTCTTTATTTAAAATAATATTAATATTTTGATATTTAAATAAATTATATTTAAAAAAAGCTTTGAAAGTAAGAATTGAATATGACATTGTGTTTTTACTTCAATTTTTAAAAAATTGATATAGGATTTGTGCCGTGCGAAAATTAATAAGTAGTAAGTAGTCTTACATATATTATATGATAAAGAAGGTATTTAAAAATTAAATGTTTTGTAAAAATGAAACAGATAACACGTTATGAGGGATGTAAACATAAATCACGAATTTTATTTTTATATTTGTGTATACTTAGAGGGTATTTGTTTTTATCTTTATTTTTTATTTTTTATTTTTATTTTCAAATTTAGAAAAAATATTTGTTTGAATTTTTAATTTCTATTTTAGTTTTTGTTTCTTCTAGTTTTCAAGAATTATGAAAAACATAAAAAGTGGTTTTTTATTTTTTATTTCTGTATTTTATAATCTAATTTATTATCATTTAAATATTTAATTTTTAATAAAAAATATGAATAATTTAATTCAACATTATATATTTAATAAATTAAAATTAATTATTAATAAAAATTGTGAATAATTTTTATAATTAAATTATGTGTCACTAAAAATTAATAATTATTAATAAACATAAAAATAAATAAATATTCAAATACAATTTGATTTAATAATTACAATATATTTCAAATAAATATTAATTTATAAATAAAATTTTAATTTTTAAATTATTTAATTTATTAAAATAACATAATTTTATTAATAATTTGATACTAAATATTATATAAGAAATTAAATAAGTTTATTTAATTAAAAATAATTTATTTTTAAATTTTTTTCTAACATGTAGTTGTTTTCAGTGATAAAAATATAACTACATTAATATTAATGAATTTGTTTTTTGTTTTTTTGAAAGAGTTAACGAATTTTTGTTGTCATTTAAAAAATAAGAAATAAAAATTAAAAAATAGAACAAAAAAAAGTAAAAATAGGACCAAACGGTCTCTTAAATTCTTATATTTTTTATATTTTGTTGCACATCAAACTAATCCTAAAGTAAGATTGGCTTTGGCAGGTCCCTTAAATTCTTATATTTTTTATATTTTATTGCACATCAAACTAACCCTAAAGTAAGATTGGCTTTGGAAGACACCGAAAGTCTCCAGCACTGGATTGATCAAAACTGATTTAGTAAGATTGGCTTTGGAAGACACCGAAAGTCTCCAGCACTGGATTGATCAAAACTGATTTCATCTCAGGCATAAATCTAGCTGTCACTCATTCTTTTGTCACTAGATGTAGCCCACACGAGATAGCGTCGAAGGAGCTTACATCACCTGAAGGGTACAACAAGATAACCTCATACCATTTTATCATATATATGGGGTCCAGACATGTTATACTACGTATCTATTAAACACATTGGTATGGCGCATAGTTTTAGCGCTGGTCCTAATCTTGTAGTTAAGAGAAAAGGAATCAACTGTGCATTTAATGGGGGCCAGTTTACACGTATATAAACAAAGGCCTTTCGCTCTTTGCGTCGAACAATAAAAGAGATAAGAGAGATAGGACTTTTAGAGTACGCGTCCGTGCATCACATGCAGAGCAGAATCATCATGCGGTGTTCTTTCTTTTTCCTTGCATAGTTTATTCTTAATCAATTAAGAGAGTTAAATTAAGCTTCAATGATTTGAGTTTAATTAGTTGACTAACTATCTGTCATCTCCATCAACCATTGCGTTTGGTATTACCGTATTAGAGATGAAAGTCGGCTATATTGTATTGTGTGAACCTGCAGATTGGTAGATGATTATGAAGGTAAACCTATGGTTTTCTTCTTCACTTATATTCAGTAATGGGGTTAAGATTTACGCAAGCCAAAGGGGCATAACGTTCTGATAGTTACTGTTGATCAAACTTAATGCATATTTGACAAGGACATGAAAGTGGAGGAATAGTGAGGGGACATTGCGTTGTACAGGCACTTTAATCAGCAACATATCGCCGACAGATTTGGTTAATTTTAATCGTCTATTAATGCAGTAGTTTGAAAAATATCTAGGCAGTAGGCACATGAAAATAATGTTTAAAAAGGCAGGTTGTTGAAGGATCCCACCATGTGGGATCTTTCTGTTTTTGTCTTTTCTCCGATAACTCACTCTTACGGGGGATGTAGAGTTTATCAAGGGATTGATCTTCTTCATCCCTTATTATGTGTTTCCAAGAAAGCACCAAAATGGATGAATCTGTTCTCAAGTTGACATTATCGGATACAACATTATTGCTACGCTTTGTTAATTAAGTTCGCGTGGTTTAATAAAACCAGCTGTATCGTGCGTTTGTCCTATTGTACTATTCATCTCACCACGTACGCCCAGATTCTCCTTGAAAATGAAGATATCAGTGGGGAAGGAGCTAAATTAGCCTAGCTAGTTCTTAATTCTAGTACATCTTTTCATATAATTTTAGTAAAGAAATTCGTTAATCCAATCTTCAAGTTTTTAAATCTAATAATTAAATGTCTAAAATTTTTAAAAAATAAATATGTTTTTGAAATATTAATAGAGGTAACATTTTAATTTTTATTACTTAATTAAAATTTTAAAAATTAAACACTTATTTTCTTGTTAAAAATATATTACTTTTTAGATGTATTCCCAATAAACTTCAGGTCAAACTTCTCCCCTTTTATGTAACTTTCTACATATTGTCACATTTTTAGGTAGGTAAGATGATACACAAATAAATATATATATATATATGTGTATTTCAATTAATTCAGTTTTTGAAATTAGTGAATATTAAAAAATCAAGCAAGGATAAAAATTAGTTTAGTTTCGTTCTAACCCGACTTAAAATAAACTAATTATATTATATTAAGTCAATATTTTGAACTTGATTAATTTTAAAATTTGGATTAATCATATTAAATTGTTCAAAACAAAATTAAATCAATACAAAATCATCGATCAATTTAAATTTATGCAAATTTGTGTTAAATTTTTTGGTTCAATTAGGTTTTAAGATTAAAAGAATTCAAGTTTAGCCTGAACCATTGTGTAGATACAAAAACCAAGACATTTACCTTTAGGAGATTATTTCATATACTTTATGATGTTTTCAGGATCTGATCTTCTGTTTTGGTTATATCATTCCTATCATATTCCATTAAATCTCATCCACACATTTATGTGAACTATACATAAATATATAAATGAAATTTAATGAAACAAAGTTAAAATAGAATAATTAGAACATAGGATTTGATATGTATATTTCCTATGTGTCTATTTTTCTTATGGATTCAAAATTGGAATATTTGATCCTCAAAGAGACAAGAACCTAAACAAAGTACTTTAGTGGTCGATGAGGTAGTTTGGGACCATTGCATATGTAAGAGATGTGTAGGAGTATTACATGTGTATGCCCACTCTTATTAGCATATAAGCAATAGGATGTGAGGGCCAGCTAATTATCAAGTTTACACCATTAATACATCCCTATTTGCCATTTATCAAAACAAGGACTCGCATTTATTTCAAACCCTCCACAACAACCAAAGCTTAAATCATAGTAACTGCATCAATAAAATAAGAATATATTCGTACAAAAAAGTTGTGATTGGTCAGCTGCTCTATCACTCTGCTTTAACAATATCTTCCCGTACTAGGAAGGGCAAGGTCATATAAGTACGTGAGATAAAAGAAGATCCAACTGATTTCTGATCACCTACAGCCTAAAGTAGCCAGACACCTACAAATGGCATTTACCCTTTTTCCTGGCTTGTTCTCAAAGACTCGTGCAAAAGCAACATTACTTGAGAAGATTCAGCTAAAATCTCCATACCATTTCCTTGTACCCGCTCTCTCTCTTTTCCTGCAAAACCTGTTTCTCGGAAAGCGATTGTCGTTGTCTTATTTTCCTCTCTCTTCCCACCGTAGCCTGAGAAACAGAGACCAGTACCAGAGAAAACATAAACACACAAGAACGAAAGGTTGAGCAAATAATAATCCAAAACAATTATGGGATTTGATTTGATTTGATTTTTTGTTGCTTGCGTCTTTGTCACTATTCTATACGCCACCTTCAAATAAAGATCCAATCTTTTATCAGAAGAAAGAAAGAAAGGTTCAATCTTTTTCAAGGAACAGTAAACAAACAACTGAATTAAGAAAACACGAAATGAAATGGGAAAAACTTTTGAAGTAACCCAGTCGAGAGGGGCTGTGATTCAGTGATTGGTCGTCTGAAATTTCTAGGCTTTGAGGAAAATGAGGATAAACGGAGCAAAACTCGCTAGGCCAAGAAGATACGGAGAGAGATTTTGATAACAGTCTTACCACTAGCTTTCCCATAAAACTCACAAGAAAAAGCGATGGAAAAATCGAAGAAGAAGAGAAGGAAGTGATATTACTTTTGTTTTTTTAATAGAGGTATACGTAATTATTATCCTTTAAATGTATACCGAGAAAAGATGAAATAACTTATAAATTATGTTAATTGAATATTTCGCACTAGGTAAATCTTGGATAATAAGTTCGATTGAGAAAATATAAGTAGAAGGATTTGAGCATATAACATTTTAATCTCACGTCTTCCACTTCACCAACTCAACCATCCTTAAGAGATATAAAATGATGTTATTTAAGCTTAGTTAAAGTTTTCTATAATTTAAAATTCATCAAAAGCAATTAGAAATTTTAGATTTGATATTTTATATTCTAATTTAATTTAATTTAGCACAAATTCTTTGTAAATTTTATTATAAAATGAAATGATTAAAAGTTTCAACCATAAAAACTTTTAACCATTTAAATTTTCATCTGATTTTAAAACTAACTATTTTATTAATTAATAAAATTAATTTTTGTAAATTAATAAGTTTTTATATACTGAAATAACTCAATTAATTATTTTTAATTATAATTAAATTTTTTTAATTTTATTTAACCTTTATTCAATTTTATGATAATATAATATCGATTGAACTTTTTAAATTTTAACTCTCTTGTCTTATACATTTAATTGATAAAGTATATAATATTTTATTATTTAAGGGGTCATTTGGTGATGAGTTGATCAGTTATTTTTCAGCCGTTTAACTCAAAATAGAGATTTGACTTAATTAATAAGCTCTTTTTTTATGATTAATTAGTTAAATTGGCTGATTCAACCTAATCAGCTATTTTGTGAAAAGCTACATGTATGGAGCGTTTCATACAAACAGTTAATTCTTGGCTACTCGTGGTATCATTTTTGTGTAGGTTTTCTAGAATTTTCTCTTATCCCAAGTCTCTACTGTACGAAGAGGAAGGTGTTGGGATTTTCACAGTCGTTCAGCGAAATTAAGGACGTTAACTTGATGCTTACAGAGTCCACATCAAAGGAGCCTGTAGAGGATCCTCTTAAGTCTACGGAGAGTTCTAAACGTTGAGAAATCAAAGTGCTTATGGTGATATTGGCCTCCTGTATCTATATATTTGTACTGTAATTTTATAATGTTACCAATTCAAAGCCAGGAAAGGAATGTTAAAGACAAAATGGGATCTTTGGGCGATTGTGCAACTTGTCAAACATGGACACTAAACAATCATCTCTACCACTGCCACTCATCGTAAATCATTCGTTCACTGGACTCCAACCCATGCTTGAGCTACCGTCCCACGGAGTTGAATGAGAAGGAGGATTTCAACACCAAAGATACGCGTCAATTACTGGACGAGCATCACATCTAGGATAGCTGTTTAATCATCAAGAGAGAGGCGGAAGGGTGAGGCAAAGCAAGTTGGTTAATCCTTGGGTTTTATTGATAATGTGTTAAAATTTGATTATTTAATATTTACAAATTTTTAATCTTTTTCTAATATTATTTAATTATATAATAATTCATTGGTTAAATAAAAAGATATTATACTAAGTTTTAAATAATTTTTAAATAATATTTACAAGCTAATTATATTAATCATTTTAAATTAAGAGATTAATAATTTTAAATTAAGTAATTAATTAAAATATATCGATGATAAAAAGTATTTATATAATTATTTTATTGGAATAGTTTAATTGTAACTAATTATTATTATTATTATATGATCTATGTTTTTTTTAGAGTTATAAACTTAATTTTTGTAGAATTAAATATCTAAAATTTAAATTCTTATATGATATTTATATCCTAATATTTTTTTAAAGTCATGTCTTCATAATTCATTTTACACATAGGTGACTAATATTAAATAACTAATTTTACCAAACATTTCTAACAAACAGTTAATGCAATCCGCTGGTCAAATCAGTTGATAGAATCAACTATCAATGAATAGCTGATAGAATCAGCTAACAACTAATGTAATCAGTTAATTGCCAAATAGAGCCTAAACCTAATATTTAATTGTCATGTTGCGCTCTGAAAGCTCCAATCATTGTAGACTATTTTGAGTTGAAGCCCACATCTGTCTGAGCCCATTAAAATGATGGTCTTAGGCTTGGAAACATTGTGTTATTAAGGAAAGAAATTGGTTAACAATGCAAAACACTAAACCAAAAGTTCAGTTTAATTTGGAAAAGCCCTCGTCATTCTCTCTGTCTTTTTTTCTCAAGTTTTTTTTTAAAATACTTTGGAGGCTGGAAGCTAAGTGCAGAATTACAAATAAACCCCTTTATGGGGGATGTGTCCAAAACGACGAATCATAAAAGTTTTCTCATCTCTCTCTCCATCTTAACTTTTGGTACCTTCCTGGATTTCGATCAGACGAAGTAAACAAAGCTTCATACCTTGTTGTAGCAGTCGGTAAGAGATCAAAGTGGGAGTTTGAAATTTCGTTCAAAGGTTGCATCGGGAGAGTTAGATCCTCGTTATTGGAACAAGATGTGGGATGCCGTTTTTGTTACTGTTCAATCCGGAATGAAGAAGAATCTTCCCTCCTTGTAGAAGATCGGTGTATTCCTCTCCAAGCAGGTGATGCTGCGACTTCAGCTAACGAAGATCCTTCGACGTCCAATCCTGGCTGTGGCTCATCAAATATCACCGGTTCATGCGAGGTAATTTGAAAACCCAACTTTGCTAACTTGTCTGCTGATTGGTTGAAATCCCTGTGAATATGGTAGAAGGCTATGTTTTAAAATTTTTTTGAGAAGTGAAATATTTTCTGGGTAAAAGATATATATCTAGAGTCCGACTCTCCTTCTCCTGTGATAAGGTTAACTGCGTCGAAAGAATCTGAAAACACAGTTAGCTGTCGTATCCCTTTAGTCCAAGCTAAATTGATACCCGTCCAGATACCCCATAGCTCTGCCTATAGGGGCTGGCATATACTGACTTTAACCGTGAAACCAGTATGCCAATACCTGCCTTCCTTAGTGATTAGACCACCCACTGTTGCTATGCTTGACTGAGTGGAAACTGCTCCATCGGTACAGAGTATATATTAGCTCCATTGGGGGAGGCTAATATCGAATATGTTTTCTTTGTTCTACTGATTGGAAAGGTGTCTTACATAGTGTCTGTTCTTTCTGTCTTGTATAGCAAAGCTCCTATGAACTTCATGGATAGTTGCTTGTATCTTGATTAGCAATGATGTCCCAACTGTTGAGGTAGCTCGAAAGATTTCCTCATTTCTTGTATTCCAGAGTGTCCAATAGGTCATTGTGAACCATATGGACCAACTAATGTTCTCCTGCGAAAAAACCTTCATTAAATTAGTATAGATCAAGTTAGAACATGGGGTTTCGGACCAGAATTCAGGATCTAAATTAGGCCTAACTTCCCTCCAGACATTGTTGCTCCGGTAACAATTTATTAAAACATGCAATAGTGTCTCTGCCGAATTGCACAAATGGCATTGTGGGTTGGAGCTTATCCTTCGCCTTGTTCTTTCCGTGTTAGTCCACAGAAGACCTTTCACCGCCTTCCATAGAAACATTTTGACTCTTTCCAAAACTCGCAATTTCCAAATTAAATTCCATTTTGTGTCTTCTTGGTTCCAATCGTTGCTACAAGCTGCCATATAGGCTGTAGCAGTTGTAAAATTGCCCTTGCTGGACCATCTCCAAGTCGGTTTATCTTTGCCAAGAAATTCCTGTGGAGGTGGTATAGCCCTAATTTCTTCTAGTCTGATTGTTGGAAGTAATTTAGCCAATTTAGACCAGTTCCATTCTCCTGCAGGGGTAACATACAAGTTAGTAGTAAAATCAACTTCATTTAAAGGAATTGGATTAAGAACTTCCCTGTAGAGCGGGGTATCTGATGTTGTCCAATTGTCTTGCCAGAATTTCACTGATTCTCCATTTCTTAGGTTCCACCTGATCCCATCCAGAATTGTTTGCCAATTTTGTTGAAGATGTCTAGTTAGAAATGATCATTTAGTTCTCGAGAAGCTTCTATACAGCTGCTCCTGAGTCAAGTCATATTTTGCTAGAAAAATTTGTGTCCACAGCTTCTCTTTGTTAGAGATGAGATCCCATGCCAGCTTTAGAATCAAAGCAACATTGTTTTCCTGCATCTTTCGTAAGCCTAAGCCTCCCCTTGTCTTGGGTTGACAAATGTCATCCCATTTAACAAGGCTCACTTTCTTTTCATGCTCTTTACCTCCCCAAAGGAACTTTCTACGGATTCTATCCATCTCTTTACAAGTGCACTTGAGTAATGGAGTGGATTGCATTAGATAAGATGGAAGTGAGCCTAAGATTACTTGACAAAGAACAAGTCTCCCCGCCATTGATATTTTGTGCGCATCCCAGTTTGATACTCTCTTCTGCAAAATGTCAATGAAAGGTGTATGTATATTCTTTGTGAATTTTCCATGAATAATCGGTGTTCCCAAATAGTTATCTAGTCTAGGAACCCGTGTTATACATAGAATATCACTCAATGCTTCTGCCTCATTCGTAGGCACATTTGGAGAAAGGTAGAGAGTTGATTTATTTGTATTTATTACCTGCCCAGAGAAGTACGAGAAAGTGGAAAGAACCTGTTGAATCAGCTTGGCTTGTGCTACCGAAGCCTTTGCAAAAATGATTAGATCATCTGCAAAGAGCAAATGAGAGAGTGGTATCTTATGCTTACCAAAGGTTAGAGGGAACCAGAAACCTTGTTGAACACAAATATTTATAGCATGAGACAACCGATCCATGCATAAGACAAAAATGTAAGGTGATATTGGGTCAACCTGCCGTACTGCTTGTTGGGGTTTAAATTCTTCACCTCTTATGCCTTCCCATATAATCTGTGTCGAGCTAGTATCCAGTGAACTCAATATTACTCTGTTCAAATAATCTGGGATTCCGGCCTCCGCAAGCGTTTCTTTGATAAAACTCCATCTTATTCGGTCGAAAGCTTTAGCTAAATCGATCTTCAAAACCATCCAACCGTCTTTCCCTTTTATGTTGTCTATTATGTGGATTGCTTCCTATACTGTTATAATATTCTCGACTATGCTCCTGCCCTTAATAAAGCTAGATTATGTGGGTAGGATCAGCTTAGGTAGGACATGTTTAAATCTGTTTGCGACCACCTTTGTGACAATTTTGGCTCCAATGTTGATCAAACTAATTGGGCGGAATTGGTGAACTCTCTCAGGATTTTTAATTTTAGGTAGGAGTGAGATCATACCTTTATTAAGAGTCGGGTTCATAGCTCCTGTTGAAAAGATTTTTCTGATTTCCTTACACACTGTTGTTCCAATAAGATCCCAATTATGTTGGTAAAAACCTGCTGAAAAGCCGTTCGGCCCTGCTGCCTTATAGGGGTTCATATCAAAAAGTGCATTCTTGATCTCCATATCGGACACCTTTGTTGAGAGTAAGACTTTTGACTTTTTTGATATCTTAGGGAAGCAATTCCGAATGCGATACTAGGTTTGGGAGGGTAGATCGGTGTTGCTGTTTTTTGCCTCATATAAATTTCTGAAGTAGGATGCAATTTCCTTGCTAATAATTAAGCTATCACAACTCCATTCCCCATTCTCTAGCCTTATTGTCTTTATTTTCTTTTTTACTCTCGGTGGTATGTGAATTGAGTGAAAGTTTCTTGTATTTCTGTCACCATTAGTAATCCAAAGAGAGCGTCTATTTTGAGTCTTCAACTCATCTTCCTGGGTAAGAGTTCTCTCCAATTCGCGCCTTAATTTGGTTTCCAACTTCATAATCTATTTGGGAGGATCAAAAGGCAGCCGCGCTTGGATTCCTGCCAATCTAGCAATTGCTCGTTTCTTCCTGATATGGATGTCCCCGAAAATTTTGAATTTCTAGTCTTGACTGTTGTTTTGTATTGTTCTAAGTGCATCTGTGAGCGTGGCCTGATTATTCCAATTTTCCTTCAGCCATGACGTCCATTAATCATGATATTCCCAAGCATTCCAGTAATTGAAGTATTTGTTGTTCAAGCCTGATGAGTCTTCTATAACCAAGCTCACTAAAATTGGTGTATGGTCTGAAGCAAGTTTGGCCAGATGTCTAACTTCTATCTTCTTACAGGAGTTGATCAGATTTATATTTCCTAGGGCACGGTCCAATCTTTCGAAACAATTGCCCCGAGATCACATATATTTTGGCCCTGTGAAGCCCAAATCTTTTAATTGTGCATATCGGATCCATTGTTTGAACATGACACAACCCTTTGTCCTTCTACCCCCAACTTTATCTTCTTTTTCAGTGTACGCATTGAAGTCTCCCACCGTCAACCAAGGCAGTGATACTGTGTCTGCAATAGAAGAGAGATTTTCCCAGAGAGCCCTCCTGGTTATCGGTTGAGGGCTCCCGTAGATCGCAGATAAAAGAAAAGAAAATTTTTGACAGTATGAAATTTTCATATGAATAAATTGCCAATCAACCCCTAATAAATTGACCTTAATAGTATCATGCCATAATACCCAAATGCCTCCTGAGAATCCCACTGTTTCGACTCTATGAAAGTTAGGTATCCTTATTTCGTTGATTATTTTTTGAGCTTTCAGGCCTCTCACTTTTGGTTCTTGTAATATTACTATTTTGATTTGATACTATATTAAATCCTTTAATGTTGCTTTAGTAACTTTGCTTACTATGCCCTGACAATTCCAAGAAATTAAATTACACTCCATTGATAATCATAGGTTTTAGGATTACCTGATTGCATCAGGTAATTCTTCATCATCAGCTAGGGGGGACGCATCTTGCTGAGCATGTGAAACTCCTTCCCTGTCCTCCATAAGGACTTCATTCTGAATCAGGTGCATTGTTTCTATGTGCTGTGGGGTCAGATTGATCTTTATTCCTTTCCCTACATGAATGTCCTTGTTGGAGGATATTGATGATGTATGATCTTCTTTCCTGTTATGCAGTTTGTGTTGTCCTTATTGTAAATGCTGACTGGGGTGGGGTGTGGGATATTGGATATTGTGTGCTTTGAGATAAAGGTGTTTTCTGTTAATTCTTGTGGTTGGACTGGTGTGTGACTGATTATGTGCTTATTGTTAGTGACTGGATTGGGATGGTTGTGGG
This sequence comes from Erythroxylum suave, assembly GCA_027563595.1. Taxonomy (NCBI): domain Eukaryota; kingdom Viridiplantae; phylum Streptophyta; class Magnoliopsida; order Malpighiales; family Erythroxylaceae; genus Erythroxylum; species Erythroxylum suave. Next base: position 2,307,907 of record JAOSBN010000008.1, on the reverse strand, counting down.
GTTGATCGTTATTGTATACTGATGATGATTGTGTTTCCATCGAACTAACTTGTATGTTATCAGATATGTCTGGGGAGATAACTGGTTCTTGATTAGGCTGGGTGTGAGGTAAAAGGGACTGTGGTTGGGCGATCTCTGTAGAGGGAGTGGTATTATGTTTGGGCTGTTTTTTGACCCAGGAGGACTGTTTTGGATGCGATATAAACTTCCTTTTTGTTTTAGATTTGCTCCTTAGGCCTGGAGTAGCAAAGGATATCTTAGTAGCTGGGTTGGAAAGGAAAGTGAGAGTGGGAGAGGCTGACTTGGCACCTTTTATAGATGTGTCCTCCTCTGTAACCGCAGATATGGAATTAAATCTGGTTGATATTGAAATAGAGGTACTTTTTTCCTTCCCTTGATTTTGCGTGATTTCTGACTGATTTAGTTTTCCAGGCTGTGAGTGCTGAATTACTGGGCTCTTTCCTTTTTTTTGCGCAATTAACCATGGGCCAGGTTCGGAAAGTTTTGACCGTTGTGCCATGGTTGAAACTTCTGGCATCATCTGCATTGATGGCAATGTGATGAGTGTATTTCCTTGATCGCTCATCGTTTGAGATTTATCTGCCAGAATATTGTTAGACCTTGTTGGAGCCGCTCCTTCTGATGTTCCTGATGACGTGTTCTGCACTTGTGGGTTTTCCTTTCCTTGCCCTTCTTTTGGTATGAGATTGCATCCCTCCGATGAGTGACCATACCTCCCGCATGTATAGCAGATGTGGTGTAAATCTTCATATTGAACTGGATAGACCATGCCATCGATAATTAAGTTGGGAATAAGTGGTTTGTTTAGATCCATCTTGACAGCTATCCTCGCGAATTGACCCCATTCTGTTGCTAGGGTGTGATCATCAGCTTTCAAGTAGGTTCCAATTGGTCTGACTATCTATCTTAGAAGGTCCACTTGAAAAAATTCAGGAGGTAATCCCAATATCCTGAGCCATGTCGCTATGGAAGAAATGTGATTTGCTTTAGTCTTGAAGTTCCTTTCCCATGGAAAAACCGTGATATAATGCCCCAAAACGGACCAGGGGCCATTTAGAAGTATCTTATGGAAATCCTCTTCCCCTTCTAACTTAAGAAGAAAGTAGCCATCTGCCAGGTCCATAAGCTGAATATTCCCCTTTGGTTTCCATAAAGCCATGAGCCTTTGATACAACGTTTTGTAATTGATATAGCGACCGAGGGGCTTAAGAATCAGACTGAAGCCCAAATTGTATGAGATTTTCCTGTGTACTTCATCCAAAAATGTAATTACCAGTACCCCATCAATCAACTCATGTTGCACATCCCCTTGCTGTAGAGTAATTGGAATTGAATGCAATCCTTTTGTTTCTGATGAAGGACTGTGCTAACCTTGTAAGAGCTTATCTTTGAATGATAATGGTTCTGGCGTTTGAGATTGAGTCTCTAGTTGATGTGGAATAGAACTTGAAGCAGACTTGTCATTATTGTCCTTGTTTTTCACTTTCATGGTAGTTGGATTAGGTTCGATGTTCGGATGGTGACTTTGTTCATCAGTTTCCATGTCCAGAGGGACCGGATTCCGATCAACCAGCAGCTTGTTCGTGATGCTTTCAGTTTATTTTTCTTAGGTTTGATGACAAAACTTTATACTGAATTATTAGAATAGAAAAATATATTGTAATCGTCATGCTATATTACATGCGGGTAAGTAAGTTGAGTTAGTAAGAAAATGGTCAAACAACCTTAATTGTTATTTTAAGTTTTAAGTATTAAAATTTTATTTTAAGATTAAATTTAAATTTTAAAATTTCATAATTAAATTTAAAATATTTTATTTATATTTTATTGCTTAAGAAGTGAAAAGATTGTATTCAGAGACTGTAAGAGAAAACAAGGGAGATTTAAGAAGAATTAGAGAGAGGTAATAAAAAATGATATGGCGATGTTAGAACTTACTAAAGACATGACCCGCAATAGAAAGCTTTTACGTACTAAGATTCAAATAAAAGATCTCTCGTAAAGAGATTTTTGTAATTCTTCTTATAATTAGCATGAACTTGTGAATAGGTAGTATTTATCTCTTATGGATTTAGCTAAATTTAGTAGTTATTGTTATTATTGTTACTACTATTACTACTACGACTACGACTATGAATATTGCCGCCACCATCACCAAAATACTACTTTATTTATTTATATTATTATTAGTATTAGTACGACAACTATTACCATTATAACGAATTTTGTAACATAATGGCCGAAAATAGTACAAATGAGATGTTTTGTTATCGGATTTAAATACTGGCCAGTTTGGCCAGGTATCGGTCGGTGCTGTCGGTATTTGGAATCATAGTTATAGACCGACCGATACTGTCGGTATTCCTTTAATATTATATTATTAATAATAGTGAAGAAAAGAGAGAGAGAGTCAAAAAAAAGAGAGGAATCCCGATAGTTTTGACATTCTTAATTATGAAGCTATTTTCATATATTTACAAACTTTTGCACTCAAAAGGTGGAATCGTCCACCCTAGGCGCCCCCAAACCTCGGCCCGACATAGTAATGGAGGAGTAAATCACGATTTAATCTCACTCAATTTCTCAGAGAGTTGGTCCCGTGCCCAGTATGCACTAGGAGCCACCATATTGGATGAAACTCTCACACTGCTTATGAAGCTATTTTCATATATTTACAAAATTTTGCACTCAAAAGGTGAAATCGCCCACCCTAGGCACCGGGGCTCGATATAGTAGTGGAGGGGTAAATCGCGGTTTAATCTCACTCAATGCCTTAGAGAGGCGACCTTGTGCCCGATACGCACAAGGAATCACCACATTAGATGAAACTCCCACACTGCCACTGCCATAACTCGAACCTGAGACCCTTGCACTCAACAACCTCCCTGAGGACCAGTTGAGCTACCCGTGCAGGCCACATATTTGCAAACCATGTATATGTGATGTTTATTATCATAATAATATGTAAATTATTTTAATCATATATTTACAAACTTTATATGCATAATGTTTATTATCATAATATTATTTAAATTATTTTTATTTATTGTAATTATTTGCTCATAATAGTAATTATGTTAATTACACAGTAGTCAGTTAGTTACTTTAAGTCTGTCAGGATGTTTTAAGGGGTATATGCCAGTTGTCACGGGCTCGGTCTTAGACACCTTGCGAACCGTGTGGTATTAGCAAACTCCTTGACTTGGGAATGCCTTCCTTGGCTAGAATGTTAGTTCAACCTTCTCACAAGTACTTCTTAAGAGTACTTAGATCGAACACTTTACGGAAGCGACTTTGAGGTATGAAAGATGAAAGGAACGCAAGATAACTAGGAGAATATAGAGAAATCTCTTATTACTCAAAGAACTCTACACAGAATGAGGTATGAGGTCTCTTGGCTATTTATAGCCTTCCACCTCCTTAATGGACGGCTAGGATTAATTTGATCCAATGGCTCACAATGTCCATCTAGAATTCTCTACAAATATCTGCACATTTAAGTATTATCTACAATACTCTGCAAGGTTCTAGAGTCTTTCACCCATCTCTAGCCTTATCTTGAATATGGTAGAACTGTGGAAAATCATCTAGATGACTCCGGAGTCCACTGAGGAATATAGCCTCTCTGGTTGGGTGAATTTCCACTGCGTGACATTCTCCCCCACTCAACCTGGCAACGTCCTCGTTGCTTCCGTCTTACACCCTCTTGGTGTGGTTCCATATTCTCCTTCCTCAACCTTTGCCTCCTTGGCCCAAATTGTCGCTTGCCTTTGGTATTCGACGTCCCACCTTTATGCCCGAATCGACGTGTCCTCGCTCGACTTGCCAATTCTCTCGAACTCATGGCTTGTGGGCTTTGCTTCTTCTCCTCGAAGCAATCTACCAAAAGAACTCTTGAACTTGCGATGGCTCCCAAACTTGCCTTTGATCTTCAAACATCCTCCTCCAAGGCTGTTGCTCTCGGCTTTGGCTTCTTCACCAAGTTACAACTTGCCATAAAAGCTTGCCAACTTTCTTGCTTCCATGTGGTCTTTGGACGGTTGAGGAAATGGCTCTGTGCTATAAAGTTTGCCTTCTTCACAAACTTCGAGTCTTCACCTATCGACTCCATCGGTCGCCTCCTAGCTTCATCAAACTTGGGAGGTACCATGCCTTACACCTTCTTACTCACATGATCCACCTCTCTCCTTGATGGTTAGGCTTTCAGCAACTCGAGTGGTGTCTCTTCTTCCAAGAGTTGGATGACCGAAATGCACTTGGCTTGAAGTCTTATTTCCCTCGAAAGCTTCACCATATACGTCTTGCCTTCCTCCATGATGTACATGGCTTTGGCAAACGGAACTTGCATCACCTTGATAGCATCGAAGAACTCCATCCCAAGCACTAAAGGGTAATCATCCAAAGAAACAACCAAAGGTTAATTTCTCCATACTAATCACCAAGACATACCTTAACTCCTCGAGCACTTCCATATGTAGTTGTTGCCTTCGAGTTCACGGCCTTGATCAGCCCTTCATCCCCGGTATAATTGATGCCTACCCGTTTGGCTTCTTCTACTCAAATGAAGTTATTGGTAGTGCCGGTATCCACTAATGCTTTTACCACTTGGCCACCAATCTTGGCTTCAACGAACAAGC
>JAOSBN010000008.1:2265491-2290424 GCA_027563595.1 Erythroxylum suave | reverse complement strand
ATAATCATTCCTTTATCTTAACCAACCACCATAATTATAATGATTATATCCATTCTCATTCCTCCCTATATTCATTCTCATTCCTATTCCCATTCCCTTCTATAAACCAAGCGCCCCCTCAATATTCAATATTAGGACTGAAGTTTGTGTAAATGCACCTTTTAGTCATTTATAAGTTTGGTCTTTTAGCATTTCTCTAGAAAACATTATCCAAAGCGTGAACTTTTCTTGTGCCAAAAAGTTGATTCAAAGTCTGAATTAGTCTTTAAGTTGTTTTAGTCTTGTAAATTTTGGCAGGGTCGTTTATTAATTTTATTCTACTTTGTTATGGCCAAAATATTTGGTTCTGATGAAGATTTTTTTTTTTTTTTGTAAGTCTATATAAAGACATAGTCAGATAGAATAAAGAAATAGACAGCACATAAAATACATTGATCTGTCTTGCTCACTTTTCCTATTTTTTTGTTCAAAATTTCAACATCATATCAGAGCCAATTTCTAGACTTTTGAGTTAGAAAGAAAAATCCTTTATATATAAAACTTATAGCTTCTAATAACACAACACTTCTTGCTCACTCCAATTTTAATGGTGAAAACTATCAAATTTGAGTTGTCAAAATGAAAGCACACTTGAGAGAGCTTGGTTTGTGGCTTTGGGTTGATATTGCAAGAGAACTACCACCTTTAGGAAATAATATAACGCTCAATCAAATTAGAGCCCATAAAGAAGAAGAAACAAAAGCTCTATGAGTTTTATCATTGATTCATGCTGTTGTGTCAGAAATAACTTTTACGAAAATTATGACATATGAAACAACCGAGGAAGCTTGGGATATGCTGAAAGAGTTATGTCAAGACAATGATATGGCAAGAAGGATGGAAGTGTTGAATTTCAAAAGAGATTTTGAGACTTTAAGCATGAAGGAGCAAGAGACCATACATGAATATTTTGATAGGTTGATGAAGGTAGTGAATAAAAATTGACTATTCAGTGAAGATCTACTAGACAGTAGGATTGTGGATAAGATGTTCATAAGTTTCCCTAAACGATTTGAGACAAAAATTTCATCTCTTAAAAAATAATCATTTCAGAATTAATCGATGCCTTACAGGTTTAGGAACAAAGAAGGGTCATGAGGGAAGTTGGATTTGAGCAAATTGATGAAAGAACTCTTCTAGCCAAATCGTCAAAAGGAAAAAGTAAACTTTCTCAATATGATCATTGCAAGAAACCGGGGCATGAAGAGAAAGATTGTTGGAAATTCTCAATATTTCAACTATAAAAGATTTGGACATAAAAAAGGAACTAGCAAATACAGTGGAGTTGATTGATGAAGGAACTCTTTTTTGAAAGTCGGTGATAAGAGCATCAATATGATGATGAGAAGTGCATCAATTGGTGAAAAAAAGTACTTCACAGAATATTGTGAAAATGGGAGAAAGTGGTCCAAAAAATTTGAATGTCTAACTTTAAATCAAGAGAAGGTGTTGGAAGTTGATTCAAAGTCTGAATTAGTTTTTAATTTATTTTAGTCTTGCAGATTTTGGTAATTTAGCTTCCTTATTTTGTTCATTTTACTATGGCCAAAATATCTAGTGCTCTTAAAGTTTTTTTTTTATTTTCAATTTTTCTAAAAGCCTATATATAAAGGTATGATCAGATAGAATAAAAAGATGGATAAAACATAAATTGATTTTTCTTTTTCACTTTTCCTTTTTTTTTTTTGGTTCAAAATTCCAACAGAAACATTAATGAAAATGTTGTTTTCTGTTGAATTACTCATGTTTTGTCTGAACCTTCTTTCTTATACCCTCTTGCCTCTCTTGATGTTTCCAAAATCATAAGCAACCGGAATGCCATTACTGGTTTCCTTCTTGAATTCTTATCACTGGAACAACTCTGGGCCCCTGTGACCTCCCCTTGAGATCATTGAGTCCACAACTGTTTGGAGGTTTTAGAATGCAAGTGGAAAAAAATGCTTTGTCCACCCGTCTTTTTACTGCTGATATTCTCGACTTTTGTTCAAAACGTGGGGTGAGAACTGTCAGAAACAAGGCTTTTCCTTTGGTGGATGCCTGACACAAGTCAGAACAGAGTCAGATGTCAGAATGCGGGTAGGGGTTGAGAAGATCAGAAAGTGTACAGTTGTGTTTTCTGCTTTTTCCACTGGCTATTTGATTCAGTGTGACTCAGTGTCCTTTTCCAAGTCAAGTCTTCAAAGCTCTTAGCTTCTTTACTAAACAAAGCAGGGAACTCCAGATCCACGCTCAAGCTCTCGCCAGAAGGATTCAGAATCTTGATACAGAGACTAGTGCTCTGTTTTTGCATTTGGACTTTACCTGATCAGACTGGCTTGTTGGCTGACTCGTTTTTAGCGACCCAAGTGCCGCTGATGCGATGCCACAGGTTCAAAACTAGACTCTAGATATAGACAAAATGCACAAAAACTCTCCAGAAAGTATTATTCTTTGTGTTTATTTCTTCGTGTATAAGCCTTTAATGTCAATATAAGTTCTTAATGCTTATTCAAACCGTGATAAACCCGTGAACCTTCATTGTATAACCATTTACGTGGGTTTTTTACTGGAGATCGAGCATTGTAAGGTATTTGGCAACTGGTCATAGGATTAGTAACTTTAAATTCCATTAATTCCCTAGCTGGAACAACTTACACAGGCAGAGTCCTCCACAGTGGCAGATATTTTAATGGGAAACAGAGCATAATTGAGAGATGCAAAAGAAAACAGAGACAAGGCAAAGAAGGTATGGGAATTCATTTTTGAATATAGTAATGGCAAAAGAATCCCAAAGAACCTTCAAAATAGACAAATACCCATGTTCCTGAGTCTTGAGGTTGGAAAACAAGTTCAAAGTATCTTGGTGTCCTGCTGTTTTTAAGTATAAGAAATAGTCATTAGAGATCATGTTAACTCTTCGGTATATGTTCCCTTCTTTTTCTTTTTCTTTTTTTAAATATATGTTACAAACTTCCAATTCCCATATATTGTCAATTTCTGTCAGATGACAGCAAGTGGGTGGGGTACACCTGACCAACTCGAATTTGGTGTATCGAGGTGACAAATAAGCAAATCCTGGAGCCCTTACAATCACTAATAACCAACAGCTTAGGCAGATGTCTGAAACTGAAAGTAAGAACGGAGCAATCCCCACAAGTTACTTGCATATCAATCAGTACGAAAGCAACAAAAGAGAACAGATTTGACCCAGTCATGCAAGTGAACTTGGTGAAAGAGCATAACAACTAAAGCACACAGCAGTTGAACCCCATTAAGCAACAAAACACACTTTGAAAATATTCAAATGGTGGTCCTTGCAGTTCCCTGGCCTAACAAAAAACAACAGCCACCACCAAATTAAAGTACAATTTTGTCCTTGAAGCAGCGGAAGCTCATCACTCAAGCGTCTGCAGCAAAAGAAAAATCTTGTTAGCCCCTGGAAGTATTCTGTTTCTTTAGCAGGCACGAAAGCATTAGAGCAAGAAACAAGTTTAATTTCACCTAATTAATTACCTTTGCGGACTCTTGAACTAGAAATGGGAAATTCATGTGATGATGAGGGAATCGAGATTGATAGGCTGGTTTTTGTTATTGATGATTTATCGTCAAAATCAAGCCACGGGCTTTTGCTTTTAGGTGGCCATTCGTCGAAGAAACGGTGGACAATCTTTTGTTGCCGTTCTTCTCTCTCGTTGATCATAGGTGCTTGACATGTTATGTCACTTCCGTTGAGATAGTTACGCTGGTGCTGGTTCTCTTGTTTTGGGGTGTCACGATCACTCAAGCTTTGAAGCTGCAGATAGGAACACTCATTCTGGTAGCTGGACAGGTTCCTCTGTTTCGTTGAATAACATGAAGAGGTAGAGCTCATTGTCAGGGGAGTAAGTTGCCAAGCGTCATCCAAAGTTGAACCAGTTAAGTTTCTCATTGAACCAGAAGGTTCTGAGAGCAAAGCATGCTCATCAGCATCCTCTTTTAGCCCGTAAGCATTCCTGTTTCTTCTTTTCCAACCAAAAGAAAAGATTAATTAAATCAAACACACGAGCCAGAAGTCTATAAAACATGCGCGCAGAACCAAAAAGAAAGGAACCATAAATGTCACAGTCCTTCTCTATACCCACCTGTAATCAGTATTAGCCAAAGAACAAGAAACACCAGAATCCAGGATTAGGTGGGAAGATTTGTCATGAGGTGAGATTCCAATCCCAGGAGGTTCAGTGTGAGAAGAGAGAAAATGATGGCCGAGATGTGTGTGATAGGCAGAGCCGTGAGGGTGGGTTTGGTGGTGGATTTCTGAGGGCAGTAATGAAAGTGAATGAGAGGGTGAGGATAGTAATGTAGGAGAGTTCTTAACGATTGATGAGATAGATGTTGGTGTCGATGGGTGGGTTGTGGTTATTTGTGTACCAACTTCCACAGGCTTTCTTGAACGGTTTTTGCCTCTGTGCATGTGCCTCTCACAGTACTTGGAATCTGGGTATGCTTCTTTTGAGCATCTCCATTTCTTTCCATCTGTTCTTCGGCATCTCCCTGGTTCGGGGTCAATTTTCCTCCCAAGACCCATCTGAAAATAGTTCCATCCAACTGCAACCACCATACAAAACCAACCGACCACATAACAAGTTATAAAAGAAACTCGTATAGCAAACTGAATAAACATGTTGATTATGATTTAAGGAGAGTTGTTACTGTGTGAAGGATGACGAGTGAAGACGCTTGAGGACATTACTGGAGAATCGGAGCAGCTTCTTTTGACGGTGAAGAGGAGATCAGGAGGAACAGGAATACCAGAAACCATATACTTAAAGATTAGAGCTTGGTGTTCAAGCTCTTGCCACTGACTTGCGGTGAAAGGAAAGCTGCTTCTTCCATTCATCATGATGGAAGAAGAAGGAGAAGGGGAAGTGACAAGAACTGTTTCGACTTTCTAGACTAGAGTCAGCATGCAAAGGTTGCTCTTAATAATGACTTAACTCGTGAGACGAGCGCTTGGAGTTTGGAGACTAACGGAGTTAAGTATATTCATTTTAGGGACCATTGGCCTGCAGAATCTTCTGAAGATGAACAGAACTAATGGTTCTGATTATAGAGCTGCCATGGTCATCTTTTCTTTCTGATCATATTATGAGTCACTGCAAGTTTCTCTCTCTTTTTGATTTCCTGGGGCCTGCAGAGCTGAGCTTAACCTGTGTGGCAGCTCTTGTCTCTGACAACTCTACGGAAACTCATAAACTAAAGAGTCTGCATTTACCTATTTAAACAACACAAATAGAGTAAAGATTTAATGTCTCCTTCTCTCCGATGAATATATTTATGAGATTGTGTGTGATTTGTGTGAGGGATAGACATTACTTAGTGACTGGCTGGTATATCTATCTGAAACCAATGCTTCGGTCTGTGACTGCCGCTGTGTGCTAATGAACATTGTACGGTTTGGCTTTTACTGCGACTAACTCTCTTACTTTCATCTGTTCCATTAACTCAGACCCCTTTCTCCTGGTACCCACCACCACTTACTACTAGACCTTTTCCTTCTATTTATAAAATAAAATTTTCAAGTTTTGGTATCTACAAGCGTTATGCATTTCTCTTTTGGCTTCTTTTAGGTAAAAACTTAGAAGAACTATCGAGTGAAACCCTTCGGTTCTTTTCTTTTTCAGCAAAACTTTACTCCCCTTTTCTTTTTGAGAAAAACTAGACCATGCTCCTGTAAGATGCCTCAGGCTTTTCTATTTTTGCATTCTATTGCTTACGAGCTCAAACATAAACCATTTAAAGAATTGCCACTTAGAATTTGAGTTGAAGTTCATTATCACCATGTGACAGACAAAAGAAGAAAAGGAAAGTTCAACAGTAGTAGCTTATCTATCTTTAAATCATGCCAAGTTCTGAGTGTTATCTTAGTTTGGAGACTCATCTGTTGGCCATTAGTGTGCATCGTTCATGTCCTTCTTCATTTGGTGATTTTTAACTGGATTTGGGAAAAAGAAGTGGGGAAACAGAGACAAATCAAATGTAAAAGCCCGCAGTTCAGATGTATCAGAAAAAGAATACTTCAAAATTGTTCGGTTGGTGAGGAATGACTTTAGAACCGATGATAATTATCTTATGTATGTTTCTGTTTCAATACTCCATAAAATCATTAAGAAACATAGTTTTGGTATGCATAGGAGTACGAAAAGAAGCTTTGGAGGGCATTTGATGTTGTTGGGTTGCATTTACATCTCAGATTGGGACCATTCCTTTATATTGCAAGTTTGGCAGTGGCAGGAGCTGTACAAAGTAATGCACCTCCTGACAGATTAACAACACATGCAAACTACCTTTTTCCAGTGCCAGTGGCCCACTTGAACAGAACATCCTCCTCAGGTGCGTTTCTTCTTGAAATTCCCTTTTCAGAATTTCCCATTTAGCAAGCTTCTTTGCGTTGTTTCCCTTCACTCCAGGATGAAGAAAACAAACAAAAACCTACGCATATCAACTTTAACGGGCTATTGAGATACCATTTGCCTATCACTTTCTTTTACCAGAAGCCACGGTAGATGTAATCATAAGAAAGACTAAAGGGTGATTTATTGATTTTGACACTTCTTCCCCTCACTGGAAAATCTCCAGGATTAGAGAAATTGTTTAAACATGCGCGTGAAGCATTAGAGCAATAGCTTAATTGCAAAGCCCACCCCACTTCAGGTACATTTGCTTCTCTCGTGCACTTCCCATAAATGTGGTCACCGAAGTGGGTGAAGACTTGCCTTTGTGTGGCTTAGAATGCTCCATGTTAGGAAACCGAATCAGTTTGTCAAATCTGGACTACAACTCCCACCAACATTTTGGTGAGCAGGCCCATTAGAGCAGTACCATCGAGTACACCAACAAACACGGACCAGTCACCATAGACAGGACTTGAGCGACTCTCATTCGACTCTTGATCCGATATACGTCTTTTTCTTCTGGCCACTAACACAAATTGCAGGGGTAGAAAGTTCTTCATCTAGCTAGTGTTGGCACTTGGAAGCTCTATAACAGTTCACTGCACCAATTTTAATGGAGTCTCAAACCACTGGGGAAAGTTGTAACGGTAAATCAGTAGCTCAGCTTGGAATGTGAACGACCAAGTAGCAGAATGTGTAGGGAATGTTTAATGTGGATTCGTAAATCTTAATATTCCAGGATTCAGCTGCAGCATGAAGCCTCAACTGGACTATGATAATACAGAACAGATAAATCTATTGCTTGGATTAAACAATAACATTTTATAAAAGCTGATGTTTCAAAAGTTTGAACTTGGATAAGCAACTTTCATTTTGAAAAAATTGTGAAGAACATATCAAAAGCATTATAATCTACATTTTCTATAACAATATCACCTATATACCACCAGCAGCAAATCAAAACCCAACCTTTTGACCCAGTTTTGAACCAGGCATGCCCGGTTTATCCCATTTAATACCAGAGGGTATACTTGTTTGTCTTTGACCAACTATTTTTGTGTATGCTGAACTTGTTCTTAAGGTATACTAATATTACTTGTGATCATCTTCGAACAGTAGTGTCACTCTTTCTGGAAGAAGGAAAGAACAAGATCTGTATGTACAGAGAAGAGCTGCGTGTCCACGAAATACTGTTTTGGAACAAGGGAAAGAAAATTCCAGTCAGCTTTCAGTTGATGGTTTTAGTCAAAAATAATGCATTTTTGCAATTTGCAATTCCTGACATGATTCAACTACAGGACCTTTTAAGAAAGTCAAAGAGTGTTAGCAGAAGCACACCTTCATAAATGGCCTGTCACGGCTAGGGAATGAGTCTATGAAACTCTCCTTTAAGAGCAAAGATACCTGAAAATAAAGGGAAAAGAAGACAGTTTTTGTGACTTGATGATGCTATTAAAAATTGTTTAACGGTAAAACTTTCTCCATCTAACAAGAAGGAGATGCCACACGATCTAGCACTGCAGTTAGTGTTGAGATGCATGTTCCCACAATTAAGATGTACTCTTATGACAACATGACTCAAGATATGTAGCCAGCCGATGTGCAGTTGCATCAAAACACTATTTCAGCCTATGCACTGCTCATGCCCCCACCCGACACCCCACAAGCATTATAAGCATGATTTGTCGATAAAACATCCTTTGACCATCAGGTGCTTGTAAGCAAATTTCCTAAGTTCTGTATTCTGTTCAGCATCATTTCAGCACCAATGGATCATTCATGAACATTATTTCTTAAGCTCATTTTCATGTCTGATGTATACCAAGAATGATATTTAACTACTAAACGTAGGGAATAAGCAGGGTAAATCTGCTTCTTATTTGAAAACCTGTAAATTGGCAACAAAGGACTTCTCCCTGGCAGATATGCAGGATACAACACGAGAAAAAAGAAAGATCAGTTAATAAAAAACCAGACCTTATCATTATTGGATTGTACATTTGTGATTGTGTGTGACCGTAGGTTGGAGCACAGGGAATCCAAGTAGCATCTCAACACTTCTAGAAAACCCTTGGCAGCTTGAACCTGAAATAATTATACACGTGAGAGATATACTGACACCAAATATATATTCAAGCACATAGTACAAAGTTTTGTCAAAAATGCCATTCCCAACTCCCAAGTAATGGACATGGAAGGAATGATAGAAGAAGCTGGTACAGCAGTTAAAATGCGACACAGTTGCATGATTACAAAAGATGAATATGGACAAAATTCGAGAATAATCACAAAGTCAAAGGAATTACCATTTCTAAGAATAAATATAAACAATTTACAGTTTTCAGGACACAATTAGCCAGCTAGATCCTAGTACTAATTATAATCGTTCAGTTCCTTCCCTTGCATCCTCTTTCATAATCTTAACTGGATAAATTGTTAAGTATAGTTACTTAGCACTTTGGAAATTCTTATTAAAGTGTAAATCTGAAAAGGTTCATGAAGGTAAGAGGTCCATACACTATCATTGCAGATGACACTCCACATCCACCATAATCAATATGTAACACAGCAAATGTAGTCCTGGCACTAACAGAATGTTTCTTGTGTCAACATGCCAAATTATACCAATTTAGCCATTCATCAGAGCACTGTAGAACAACTATAGCTAGGCACCCATACCACTAAATCTTTTTTTTGGGGAGAAAATCATCACAAAATTAGAGTAAATATCAAATTTGTTTTCTGAACTTCAAGGCATTTTTCAATTGGATCACTAACCTTAATTTGTAAGGAGTTAACCATAATACATTCAAAGATAGAAAATCCACATCAAAGAAGAGCAGCCATTATAAAAGAAAGAGAAAATCTCAAGTGGAAGCAAACCTGTGCGTCCGTGCACTCATATATTGGTCTTTTCTTTGCCAAATAACTTTCTCCGACTAGCTTTGAGTGATAAGGACTTAAACATGAAAATAACTTCTTGTGTTTTGGCAATTGTGGAATACTTGGTGCTCTTACCTACCATATCATGCAACAAGAATATATCGTATAAAGTTACATCAAGTGAGTGTTCTGCAGAATAAGGGAACCAGAAGAAGTGATAATATAGCTAGATAACAAATAAGAAGTCGCATGAAGATATTCAAGACAATAGATCAAGCACAAAGCCCTAAGGGAAATGAAGACACAACTTCCAACGAGTGTGGTATGAATATATAGAAAGAAGTTGGCAATTGATGTAAGAATTTCACACAACTAAGAATTTTCCTTCTTAAGTTAATTACAATTCTGAGATTAAAATCCATGTCATACATGGGGGAAGTCATCAGCAATTTTGTAGTACAAGAAAATGGCTCCCAGTTGAAGGGAAGGGAGTAACGTGAGGGAGAAATACAAAGTAGAAAGAATTATATAGTGATTTGGTTTAACTGATACATACAATTGAAACAAAAACCACACATCTAAACTAAAAAAGCGAACCTGATTCTTGTCAGCATCAACCATAATAACGTTAGTTAACTTTGACTGCACCACACTTGTTTTGTTCTTTACACCCACCTAAAGGCACACAATTATATTGGTAAATAAAGCAAGTCATGTTATATCAATAGGAAAAATATGAAAGTATGGCATATCTAATGTCCAATGATTCATATCTTCCCTCCTTCTGGTTTGAAGACACCCCATGGGCCAATTGAACAGCAGTACTTGAGAATGATGAATACATACAGAACTGAAACTAGATACTCACTATGTAAGGAACAGGTGCATCCAAAAAGTCAAGCATGTCATCTGGCAAGATCTAAAAATAAAATACCAAAACCAATCAAGTCATAGAACAGTAAGAGAAGGAAAAAAATCAATAAGAAGCATAGGCTAGAAAAATCCAAACCGGCATTAGGAGGCTTTGCCATTGATAGGGACGAATTAGTGGAATAATCGATAAAACTAAAGCAGATAAAATGCCCTGTGTAACGAAGAATTAAATAGGAATCAAATAAAGAAGTTAATTATGTTAGTAAATACACAAAGATTCAAAAAGGGTCTGTTCAGGCAAACAGAATGCACTGGTAATAGGTAACACTAAACCCAACAAAGATGGTCTCACATTGAAAATCAATGGCTCTAGGTAGCAAGGTCAAATACATGTTAATATCATGAAACAACAAATATGATCAACTCAAGCGGCTAATAGGTGCAGAATATTATCGAAGAGAACTTTTCTGCTCCATATATGAAATCAAATTACTCTTAACAGATTTGTGATAACTTCAAAAGCCAATGGACAACCATTAGGATCACACTTTATGCACCATGAAAACATACCAAATTTGAGCAAACAACCACAATTTGTTTCTCCAAAAGTGCTCCTGCGAATAATGTTAGCACCTACAAGAACAGAAAATTAGCACCCAGGTTAATATAGTGATGCTTAAATCAACATACACACTGAAGAAAAGCGTATTAAGCATATGATCCACCAAATAGAGGTAGACAGTACCAGTTTTTGGTCAACCAAGTGAAGCAAAACAGATGGAAGGTAGGAGTTCCAGATTTAATCATTTTCCAATTGCATTGCACAGTCATCAGTAATTAAACTAGTTCGACTTCAGAATGAGAGTATATGAGTTTGTAAGCAAATTTAGATCTATGCAGCAAAGAATGTTCTTAATAATCAAACAATAGGATCGGGCATGTCAAGCATTCATAATGTATTCAAATTGGGACCAAATTTTAAGTCTTTATAGCAAACAATTTCAAGAGCACTGCCTGCATACATGCTCAAGTCGCAAGGTTCCACATATGCATGCAACAGCCCATATTGACAATGAAATTGCTTCCTCCTCAACCATGAGAGCATTATGGGCCTGATAAACGAACAAGAATCATTACATAAGAGAACAATTTCAACAAGTATGACATAAATAATAAGCATTGCATAAGGAAATGAGTATCACAATACAGTCATAGCATCTGATCACATTAAATAAGCATCTGATTCTATCTAGACACCAGTATACCAACCTCTGCAAATTCCAGGTTTGTACTGCATGATCTCAAATCAATAGTTGAGCCAGTAATGTGCAGAACTGTCTCATCAGGTCTATGATATTCTAAGGGATGAAGGTGCTCCAGAGGTTGAAATCTAAGTGTTGAACCCCTGACAGGACAGTGTAGCTGGTAATACTCACACAATATCTGCAGTGATCCATGGTTGTTTGCCTAAAAAAGGAAAACAAAACTTAAAACTCAGAAAGTAGTCAATTGATAACCGTAACTGTCTAGAAGCGTTAATAAATTTCCATATAAAAGGAGATTCAGACCTTAGCCCATTCGAGAATATCAATGTGGTCACTTGAATCTTCTTGACCAGAAAAGGATGCATCCTCTGTTTCTATATCATCAACATCACTCCTGAAGTTCCTATCATCACTAGGAGAACCTTGAAAGCTGCATAAAGGGCAATTTTACACACTAAATGACAAAAAGTTGCCTACATCCAAGTGTTCCGAATGACATGTACAGCTCGTGTATCCTGACATAATTAATGTATCAAAATACAAAGCAAATTAATTTCAAACACAGAACATTTTATCTATCAAAAAATTATAACCTCCGAAACTGTAAATCATTAATTAGCTAAAATTTCGACCAGGACATTACTGATATCAGTAGATTTCAGCAGATCAAGTCACGTCGGCCTTGTCATTTTTTAGGACCAAAACAAGAGCTATCAATCATATTCTTAAAAAGATGCTTCACTAAGCACAACATTCAAAATTTATAGACCGAAGAAGGAGCCATGTAAACTCCACTATAGAAACCATGTGCATTGATTTAACGCCTATATATACCTGCATGAAGATTCAGAACTTTCATACTGACAATAGCGCAACAGAGGAAGAACAGCAACTGGTAAATGTTTGTCTTCAGTTTGTTTATTGGACACAAAATCATCATTATCAACATTGCAATCTTTGGTATTTACGGCACCAGATTCTCCTTTAGATGAAAGCATTTCTGTCATAGAATAAATTGGAACAACGACATTATCATTAATGCCTTTCTTCAACAAATGAATATTTGCCTGAACAAGTTGATCCTGCTGACTCCCATTGTCAGTAGCACCTCCAGGAGTAGAACCTGTTGGGCGTGATTCAGAAATTTCAACAGCTCCATCCACAATGTCCTGTGAACCATCCTGTAAGGCTTCTAGATCCAAAACACCAATATCTTTCGTCAACCGTTCCAGCCTTTCTTCTGTGAAGATACTACAAGAAAATTCCATAATCTCATAAATAACTACTTTATAAAGATTAATATCTAGATATTATTTATGCATTACCAATATGTAAAATTGTAGGATATCCATTCTAAGTAGCTGACTTAATCAATCAACCGAGACTATATCTTATAAACTCCTACTGACTGGTGACCAGAGTAGAAATTTGAATTTGGCAAAAATGTTGTAAAGATATCATATGAATGTAGACCCACCTATTCAACACAGCAAAATGCAATTCAAAAAATGGAAGCCTTGACAGAATGCAGTAACATCTCTTTGTTGTTAGTACATGACGGCTCAAAGATGAGAAAGAAGACTGTTTATCTGAGAATCTGGACAGCAATCCAGATGGTTTTTGAACAATTTCTTCAACTAAAACACAGCAACCATACAGTGTTGAATTATCAGCAACCTATGTCACAGAATACAAGGTTTAAAAGCAGAAGTGAGTTGATAGAGATGAGTCAAGTCAGAATTTCATAC
The DNA here is from genome assembly GCA_027563595.1 of Erythroxylum suave. NCBI lineage: Eukaryota > Viridiplantae > Streptophyta > Magnoliopsida > Malpighiales > Erythroxylaceae > Erythroxylum > Erythroxylum suave. The sequence goes on along the minus strand of JAOSBN010000008.1, from coordinate 2,277,206 downwards.
AACTCTGGAATGATAGTCTCCCTCAAGTATACCACATATCAAGGAGATAAAATGTCTTATCAAATTCAAAATCAGTGACACACGGATTATAGTGGCAATACCTTGGAATCAGGTTTTGTTAGAAACCAAATAAATGAAATATGCAAGAATAGAAAAAGAGGAGCGTCATACATCCATTTTACCTGAAGTCGGAATACAAATGACAAATCACTTTGTTTAAGGTGCTCCTGCAGAATAAGCACCCAACGAATGAGTTACCCTGAGATGCCTTTGCAAGCAACTATGCAGTAACAAACTTAACCAAAAAAATTTAATGAAAAGAGTACAAGGACTCCCCAAATTCCAGAACAAACCCATTAATAATATTTTTGTCAGCTGATTGCAAACCAAAAGAAGAATGTAACAAAACTTAAGCAGATATAGTCCAGATAAGGGCTAATTGGAGAAGAAAATTACCAACCAACCAATTTAGTTCAAAGCTAAATTTTAGCACATATGTAATATTTAATTTCTGTGATTAAGCAATACAACAGCAAAGGGATCCAAACTTAAATATATTCATGAAAAGGTCACAAATATTAGGTGGAATTTTATGAGCTGAAAAGCGTGTCCTTGAGAGGTTCATGCGAGGGGATTGGTGGTAGTAACCCCACTCCACCTCCACTTAACAGCTACCAGATCAGGGAATCAAATTCTCAAGAGGGTGAGAGGTGTTTGAGTTAACAGTCCCTAGTTGATCCCTGTAAGTCGATCCCCGTAAATAAAAAACTATCAAGTCCTTCTAAGAATTCACATCAAAATGAGATGCACCTGGCTTAGAAGAATTTCATTCATCTCACTCATTGAAGGAGTTCTTTCAACAGCACGAACCTGGAAAAGAATCTTAATAAGCATGTTTCTTATTCATATTAGAGTACGTCAATCAAAGTAATATATAAAAAGTTGCAAAATAAACATGAAAACCAAAAACTGAAAACCCAACCTCTAGGCCTCCAGGGAAGCAGAAGGATAAAAGATCCTTATATTTGAGAGGCAGCTCTTTTCCTGGAGGGTAAACAAATAGAACCTGAAAGTTAAACCAAGAATCAGCACTGCTTGATAAACTATATTTTGAACATTTGACACTAAAGGTCCTCACCTGAGGCTCAAGGATGGGCTCTATGCGAGACTGATTCTGACAAGCAAATGCACTTTGCAATCTTCCAGAACCCTCAGACTTTTTACCTCCATATTGCCTTTGAAGCACCTGAAGATCACAATTAGGATGAAGTCCAACAACTACCATGCTCTCAAAAAGCTTTGACGGTTCCTTTAGAGACTTGTTGTCCTGAACACTCAAATAACATAGATGTTATGAAAACACTATGATTTGAAGCTGCAACATTATCCAATGCAAAGAAAATGAACATAATAACCCCAGGAAAACAGGAAATTACTGCAGCGACACAAATTGCCAGCTTCCCAAAAATCTAGAAGCTACAATCTATCAACTAAGCAAAGAATTCAAATTTACATGGAAATCAAGCACTAAATAAATAATTAAAATAGGATAGGGCAAAGGAAATTTTGAAAAGAAAAGGCTCCACAATGGAGTGATTTTAGAAATCATCCCTACACGCACAACTATTGCTTTCGTATGAATTTAATTCACTTTACCTACCAAGTACTGTAATTGAAAGCTTGCCCATTGACGCTTCTGGCTAGTTAGAACTTCTGGATTGTAAGCTTCACTTTTCACTTCAAGAGGAGGGGAAGAAAAACCTTTTAACACTCTTGTAAGTTGACGCTGCAATTTCTGAAAGTGGCTATCAACCTGATCATTGTTCGGCGAGAACACGACAGAGGGCCGTGGTGATTGAGGAGCAGTTGCACCAGCAGCGACTGCAGCAACAGCTCTTGCAACATCTTCTGTAGTCTGCATGAAAAATTGAGCACTCCAACTAGGGATACTGGTCTCCTCAGTATTGGCCATCCTTGGAAAGCTCCTCTACAGCTAAATCATGTAATAAATAAGCTAAGGATTTCACACGCTAAATACTTCATCTTCTGTGAAATCTAACACCCCAGTCGAGAAAAGAAAGTAAACACACAAATATTGAAAGATTTTGCCACCATAAAATAAGAAGACATAATATAGCAAAAAGTTATAATCTGACAAAAAGTTTAATCTTTCTGTAGATCCCAACAATAAGCATGAAAGCAAATCCTTAACTATCAAAACCTCAATTCAAAGTTTTCTTCCAAAGATTCAACTTTTTCTCAGCAGACTAAATTTAATGCTCATATCTGAGCTGCTCTACCGTTATAGCTTCTTTCCATCAAACTTCGTCAGTCGTCCAAAAGCTCTAAAAAGAAGTTACGAAAACAAATACCAAAAAGAGCACATTTACATCTTGTAAAAAAAAACGTTGATTTGAGGAGCCAGGTAACCAGTCATATAAGTAAGAGAATGCGTGTCAAACACAACCAAGAAAATCTCAGGTTCTGATAGAAATGTTTGGAAAATGAAAAAAGAAAAACTTCGAGCTTAACACGGAACAAAAATGGATGAACAACGAATCACTAATTAAATGGGACATAAAAGGATAATTGCACAGAACCAGGAAAAGAAAAACTCACCTTGATGAAGCTATAAATTGAAAAAACAGAGAGATAGAAAAGAGACAGAGAGTTGCGTTTCAGGCGGCCATCACAATGAAAGCTCGGGCCTTTCTTCTTGACACGCAAAGCAGAAAGAGGGAGGGAGGGAGGTTACGACCAAAGTAAATTAAATAGGGTATTAATTAAATTAATGGAAAGTTAATTAGATCACTGTAGGAAGATGAAAGAGAAAGGGAAGTCAAAAGGAAAAAACGAAACAGGACACGAAACAATGAGGAAAGGAAAAAGGAGAGGCTTTTCTCCTCGTATTCGTCGATGTTGTTATTGTTGTTGGCTTGTGGGTGTTCTCTTTTTCATGTTCTGCTTAAATTCCCATTTTGGTACACCACCTCAGAGTTTAAATCATTTTCCCAATAGAGAAGCAGGAACAGAGGCTGTGAGGCAACAGAGAAAGAAACAAGAAAGAAAAAGAAAGATCATTGGACTCTTTCCTTTCTGTTTTTATCCCGAGAAAATCTATTTATACGCACTTCTAGTCTTCTTCGTTATACAATAAAATCCTCTTGTTTGGTGATAAACATCATTTATTGTTAATAATTTTATGTCATTGTTACTTAGTTCTAACAAAAAGAAAATGACATCGGTAGCATGTCTTGCGGCCAGTTTTTTGCGTTTTTGGCTTACTTGTCTCTGCAAGCAGCAACTTCCTTTACTTGGGTTTCACAGCAACCAAGGCAGGTTGCTTGCATTGCTATTTAGTATGAACAAGAAGGTCTCTGTTTTTATATCTTTTCCCTCTTTCTTTTCCTAGCTATTTAATTATTTACCTTTTTTCATGCTGAAGCACTACTTTTCCACCCAGCATACATTATTCCCTTTTATCCTTATAATGTAGAATGATGAGATTGAGAAGGGAGTGTTCTCTTTTCCTTTGTTTAGAACAGGGACCACTCGAGTTTATGCTTAACATCATTGCTCGATATGGAGAATTAGACCCTGTGGGGCATAAACACCATCCCCTTTGCCTTCTGTTTGCTAGCTACTTCTTCTTGGACAGCCATTACTTGGGAGTTTTAGCAAGCAGCCGTAAGTACTAAAAATGTTTAGTTTGTCAATCTTTTTGCACATCTATTAGATATTGTTGATCTAACAAGAAACATTACGTTATGCAGTTGATTCACGTTTGGAGCCAACAAGAACGCCTATTTTAATGTATCTCTATCACAACATAAACATTAGAATTGTGATTGGTCATAAGATTACTTAAAATGTGATTCAATCAGTTTTTCCATTCAATACTAACCTAAGGTAAGATATTTCATTAAAATAAATTAGGAGATAATATGTGACCAACTTTCTTGAATTTCTTGGGGAAAGCGTGTTTCGGCCCAATCGTCACTCGTCAGTCATCGTCACATGGAGGTTGACCACTTTTTTCCATGGAAGTTGCAACTATGGAATTTAATGTGCTGAGATATTACTTTGCCACAACCTTAGGAGATCAGAGCAAATTTAATGTTAGATTAGATCTTCATGTGTTACAAAATCGAGAACAGGAAAAAAATCTGACAGCACTCAAAATTTTGGGGTCATTCTTGTCCAACATGTCTTCCCTGGTCAAGACTGTCTTTGATTTGAGCGCGTGATTACTGTGCTCAGTTTCAACATGTTTTCATTTTGATGATAAAGTAAGACCATGTAATGTAATCCTCCCCGTTCAGATTGTCCTACTTTCCTACAGGAATCTTGTCCATTGAAAAATCACGTGGTTAACGTTTGTACCGACCACAAAGTCCAAACTTGGCTGCTCACTCACCTTCTATAAACTTTCCTGCAGGATCTCTGTAACCCGCGTGTGCTTTTGTGCCCCGGTTATATCTCCATCTCCTCACTGTTCGATCATCGCATCAGCAGTTTAGCTTCAGTTCTGGTAATCAACAATGGCTGAAACAAGAGAAGGGACCACACTTTTCTCTCCTTACCAGATGGGCAAGTTCAGCCTCTCTCACAGGTAAATTTACTTCATCATCAAGTTATTTCCTCCTATTTCTGTTTCACGCTCATAGTAGATTTGGAGTTCTATTTGGCTTTTTAGTAGCGATTTCAAACATAAAAGTCGCGAGCTTTTCGTCGGAGGTTGGGCAGTGTCCGAGATTTTCATCTTTGCAATGATTTGGATTTATTACTGGATTGTCCTTTTACAAGGTTATGTGGTTGCGACAGGGTGGTGCTTGCTCCGATGACGAGATGCAGAGCGTTGAATGGGATTCCGACGGCGGCGTTGACCGAGTACTACACCCAGAGGTCCACTCCTGGCGGATTTCTCATTACCGAAGGCACTATGATCTCTCCAACTTCAGCGGGGTAAATTCGTCAATCTTGTCTAGTTTTTGAAGGGATGTTTAACAACAATTATTGGCTGGTGACAGAATTTGAGTGCTCTTTGGGTCCTACGGCACGCATTGGTGGATGTCTTGTTAAGTCCAGCCAAGTCATCGTCACCATTAGTGTAGGCTCCATTTGTCATAATCCGATTTGTTAGCAACATTGCCAGAAGTTCAAGCTATTGGTTGTGTATGGCAGCTTGGCCATGGTCTCATTTGATGTCTGAAGTCTTGACTTTTCAAGATGTTGACCTGCAAAATGATTTTAGAATTTTGAGCTGCATAATCATGGAAGTTTATTGTTAAAGTGGTAGATACTCTGCATATGATATATATTTTTTAACTGTAGAAGAAAAGAGGTTGGAATTGAGAAGAACATTGTGTGAAGCTAATTGCTTCAACGCGTCTACCTGATAGAACAACTGTACCTTATTGTGATGAATCCCCACCCAACATAGATCTGTATCATTAGCATGTACTTGTTCATAACAAAAATCTGACCTTCTGTTTAATGTCAAATTCAGGTTTCCTCACGTACCTGGTATTTACTCGGATGAACAAGTCGAAGCTTGGAAGAAGGTAGTGGGTGCAGTTCATGCGAAAGGTAGCATCATTTTCTGTCAATTGTGGCATGTCGGTCGCGCATCTCATGAGGGTAAATTTTTTATCAAATTTTGATAAGAAAATTGGTTCTCTTTCAAACAAGTTTCCTCTTCCAATCTGATACATTGAGGCTAGAACTGATAAGTCTCTTTTGTGATTTCGCTGGATAAATTAGTGTATCAACCTGGTGGGGCTGCACCAATATCTTCAACAAGCAAGGCCATCTCAAACAGGTGGAGAATTCTGATGCCAAATGGAACTCACGCCACCTATCCTGAGCCTCAACGATTGAAAGCCTCTGAAATTCCAGAAGTGGTGGAGCATTATCGCTGTGCAGCTCTTAACGCCATCCGAGCGGGTTAGTATATATGGTTTGACTCTTTCCTTTTTTGTTACTGGCCTTGTAGTTTAACTTATAGAACTTGAATAAAGGGGAGATTGACTGATAAGCTAAATTACACGGGAAGATGGTTAGGCAGCTATATTTATTCCTAACCAGAATGAAAAGTGTTTCTTCAGCTTATCTGTGTTTCGTATTTCCGTAATTAAGGGACATGCTCACTTGATTTACAGGTTTTGATGGAATTGAGATTCATGGAGCCCATGGTTACCTTATTGATCAGTTCCTCAAGGACGGGATCAATGACAGAACAGATGAGTATGGCGGATCACTTGAAAACCGCTGCAGATTCCTGCTGCAAATTGTTCAAGCAGTAGCCACAGCCATCGGTGCAGATCGAGTTGCTGTCAGAATGTCACCAGCAATTGATCACCTTGATGCCACAGACTCTGATCCACTCAACTTGGGGCTAGCAGTCATTGAGAGACTTAACAAGCTGCAGCTAAACTTGGGTGAAAAACTCACTTATCTCCATGTAACTCAGCCTCGCTACACGGCCTACGGCCAAACAGAATCAGGTAGACATGGTAGTGAAGACGAAGAAGCTCAACTAATGAGGACATTGAGAAGGGCTTATCGGGGAACATTCATGTGTAGTGGTGGATACACTAGGGAGTTAGGTTTGCAGGCTGTTTCTGATGGTGATGCAGATCTGGTCTCCTATGGCCGGCTTTTTATCTCTAACCCAGACTTGGTTTTGAGGCTTAAGCTCAATGCACCCTTAACTAGGTATAACAGGAGGACTTTCTATACACATGATCCTGTTGTTGGGTACACGGACTACCCTTTTCTGAGCAAGACAAGTGGTACTAAGGAGCAGCTATCACGCCTTTAATTTGGAAATCTGTTGGGATTATTACTGAAGCAGTATGAGATCTTGTATTAATTAGAACTTGATTTCTAAAGTCAGTTTCTCTATTTGAAGAAGTTCTCTTGTTTCTAGGAGACTTGGTTATAAAAAAAAAATGTATCTTTGATGAGTACTGAATTAGACCATATACACGAGGAAAGAAAATCAATTTTCATTCGATTAATTAGGAAATGTACTCATAATAAGGTTAATAAATATATAATATAACCCATATAATATGTTAATATCTTAAACATGATCAATAAAGATATTTAAAAAAAAACAAGAATTGATGTATCTGGTGTTGGGGACTGCGCGGACTTTCAGCAAATAGTTGCGGATCATAAATCTATGGAGTCACTGTGCGATCTCACTGTAAGAATGCGTCTAAAGCAAGGGTGGAGGTGGAGTCAGGTGACCCCCACTCTCACACTCTCCTCGTACGGTTACCTTCTTTGAAAATTCGTCATCGTTCCAGTATGCATGCTGTGGAGAAGCGCAGTAAAAAGTTATTCAGTAAGGTGTGACTTTTGGCAATCCAAAAGGGTTCAACTTTCAAAGGAGTCACAAAGGAAACGAGGGAGTTTAAAACTTTCTTCTGATGTTTGGGACATATTCCAACAACCGTGGAAGATCGGGAATTCTCAACATCCACACATTGTCTAGGGGACACCATTTCAAGCGATCAAAAAGTCCAGTCGTTAGAGACTTTCATTAGCTGTGTAAAGATGTCTCCTTTTGCCCAAGTTTCCTCCCCTTCCCATGTGCTCGTGGACCACTTTTTGATACAAGCTTAGTCCTATTTCGATCACTGCTCGTGGACTTGGTTTGTCTTATCAGATTCACAGGTTCAAGCTAGGGCGATTACAATGCAGATTAGGAGATTCAGATTGGAATTGCCTGACTGATAATACAGATTAGATTGCAGGTTGTGACTTCTGAGGTAAATAATGAATTTTGGTTCCAACTTCCAAGTGGAAATTCAAAGGCTGCATGGTAAAAGACGAACACAAATCAAGGATTCTAGATATTCAACTAGAATTCTGTAGAAAACCCAAATAGCATATAGCAATAAAGGACCACACTTTTGGTTCGCAACTGGCGTGGTTAATCTCATGAAAATGAAAACAAGAAATCTTCCGGTGACAAGTTTCCTGGGTTGTATTTTCAGTTACATCCTTAACGACACGTGAATCATTAGCAATGGCATAGATGATAGATCAGAACGATATCATAGAACAAATCTGTCCAGCTAGATGCTTTGTCATTTCCTAGTCCCACCTACTCTGGTCCAACAACCTTATTCGCATGTTTGTTTGGGTAACAAACTGAGACATAACATAATCACGAGATTATGATGTTCTTTTGGGATATGAATTACTTCTAAAACAAGTGGAAGGACTATGCTTATGGATATAAATGGAAAACACTGGTTTTGGATAAAAGGGTTGCTTTTTTTATTTAACATCCTTAAAAAATGAAAATAATCGCTAACCTTTAAAAGATCAGAGAATAACGTACAAGAGAAAATCAGGGTCGAAACATACAGGTTGTCAAATGGAAAAGAAAGACAGAGACAGATGGGGACTTGGTCTCTGCTTGCTAGTTTTATGTGGGCTCCTGGAGAATATTTATAGCTGTTATTTTCTATCTTTGACAGCTGGTCATGTTTGTTCATTCTATAAATACAATTTGTTTATCACAAAAATCCTCCGCAAGGAAAGTCCCGCAATATTACACAATGAGTCTCTTTGGTATTGGCAGGTAATCCTTTTTCTCTGATCGTTTTTCCAATTTTTCCCGTTCTGGGTTGTTCATTTTCTGATAGGATTTTTTTCTCTCCACTAATCTGTATATCCTGAGTTTTTATTGGGTATTTCTTTAGCCTCTATTTCGTTGTTAATAACAAGTTGGAAGACAATGCAATGGAAGATATGTTTGTGGATTTCTGATTTATGTTTCTGAGTTAGTATCATGATCATGATCACGATTCAGAAGAAAAAAACTGAAACTGAACAGAAAGGAAGAGAGGAAAATAGAGAGACGGGAGAGGATAAAGACACAAGAATTTAGAGATGATGACGGAAAATATATTGATTTCCAGGACTGGACTGTACTTGAAAGCGATAACTACATATACTTTTCTTAATTCCTGACTAAGCTTTTTTTTTCTCCCCTTCCTGACAATCCGATGAAATGAAGAAATCAAAAGACGTTCCGGCCTAAAAAGAATGCTCCGTCAGGAAGTAAGGTTGGTTATCTTCCTTTCACTCCTATTATGAATCTTTTTGATTTTGTGTCCACATCGTTTCAGTTGATGCAATGCATCTTCTGAACTGGATCAGGGTGCTCAGCTTCAAAAACACATAGATTCAACCTTGGGAAGTGGAAACTTGAGGGAAGCTGTGAGATTGCCTCCTGGAGAAGACATAAATGAGTGGCTGGCTGTAAACAGTGAGATCCCAGTCATTTTCTCTTTGTTACTTCACCTTTTCCTATCTCAGTGCAGGATTGTCATTGTTAGTTATGCAAAATCTGATGACTTGCAGTAACTTCGTGTGTGTGTGAATTACAGCTGTGGACTTCTTCAATCAAGTTAACATTTTGTATGGTACTCTTTCTGAGTTCTGTACGTCCTCAATCTGTCCGACAATGTCTGCAGGACCTAAGTAATATCCTAAATCCATGAAATTTTCTCTTTAGAGATTTCGTTATAGAGTAGTGAACTGATGCTTGGAATTTCTCTCTGAGATCACGGTTACAATTCTTTGAGTTATCAGAACTCTGCAGAATTCCGTTCTTATCACTTTTCCCTGTTCATCCTCAGCTTTTAGGAGACATTTACTCAGGTTTTTTGGTTTCTTTACAGGTACGAGTATAGATGGGCTGATGGTGTAGCCATTAAGAGGCCAATAGAAGTATCCGCACCGAAGTACGTTGAATATCTGATGGACTGGATCGAGTCTCAGCTTGATGATGAAATGATATTCCCTCAGAAATTGGGTCTGTGTGCCTTCCTAATTACAGTAACTTTAGTTCTCTTCTTCCAAAGTGCTTTTAGTTTCATCAAGCATTCTAACACTGAAACATTATGCGAAATGCAGGGGCACCATTTCCACCAAATTTCAAAGATGTAGTTAAGACGATCTTCAAGAGACTATTCAGGGTATATGCACATATCTACCACTCACACTTTCAGAAGATTGTGAGTTTGCAGGAAGAAGCCCACCTTAATACTTGCTTCAAACATTTTGTTCTTTTCACATGGGTAAGTTCTGTATGTCTGCATTAAATGTTATGATCCTGACATAAAGTTTTGATCTTGACCATGCTTAATCTCTGTTAATTGTGAACTTCTTTAAAAGCTTATGGATTGTGAGTTGATGCAGGAATTTCGGTTAATCGATAAAGGGGAACTTGCGCCACTCTCCGACCTTGTCGATTCGATTCTGCAGTTATAGTGCTCTGAGAATACCCCTGTTCTTCCAAAACTTCAACCTTCTCTTATATTCACAGGTTATAAATCAGAATGGCTGCGGATGATTTTTGCTTTTTGGTGGAGGAAATACCTTATACAAACTTTCCTTTCTGTTTGTCTCTGCTCGTAAAATCGTTAGATTAAGACAAACTTTCCTGATCCAAGGGGAGAAACCTTAAATCTGGTTCCCCTTGTTCTGCAACATCACTTTCCTGTCGAACTTAACAGTGAACACCAAATTGAAATCTTTGTAGTTGATACGATTCCAGCTTTTTATTGAAATTACGAGGCTGTGAATGAACCAAGAACAAAAAATGCCAATGTGTCGGATGCAATTATCAATTATTACAGCAAATTGCCAGTCAAAATTACAACTAGGTGGTATAACTGTATAAGCTACTTGATCTTCATATCTCTAAGACTAACGTTCAATCCTAGTTTTAGGAAATAATTAAGAAGTGCCCAAATCCAACAAGTTTTAGATCGTTCTGCATTAAACGTAGAAACATAAAAAGTAAAAAATATTTCAATTTTAACTTGAATTTCTGCAAATTTTGCATTTCCATTATGATGAACCAATGCATTAAGGATTAAAAAAATACATTTACATCAATATTCTTGGATCAAATCCTCTGTACTCATAACCATGTACTAATCTTGTTCTAGACAATCTCATCCATACATTTTTCTGAATCCCATATATTTATATGGATGAGATCATCTAAGATAAGATCGGCACAAGATTATGGGTAGAGAGGATTTAAATGGGGCAATCTTCTACGACTAAGAAGGGAGAATCTTAGGAGCCAGCTTGATCAACAGGCAAAATTCGAAAAAAGAATTGGACTAATTTACACTTTTAATAGATTAACTCTAACCTGTACATATGGGTTCAGGCCGTGTCGCACAACAAACAGGCTCAGATTTTTATGATTAACCCGAAACTTGATCCAGTTCAGTTTCCGGCTCGGATCTGTCAAAGGTTTGTCATTCCTACATCTAGGGAAGTCTGAAACCGAGTTGAATAAATGAATGAAACCCCGCGTTTGGTTGGTGTCCCCGTTAGTGGGGACAGATGACAGGACAAAAAAATCCTGTCCCTCGCGAGTGTTTGGTTGCTGTTTCTCAAGTTCTGTCTTCTGTCTCCGGATGACAGAAGACAGAAATTATTGTCACTCGTAAAAACGAAGGACAACAAAGTTCTGTCCCTGTCTCCGGAAACATTTTCCTTCGTTTTGTCGAAACTACCCACATCCATTCGTCTGGTTCTCCGCCACCAAAGGTCGCCGCCGTCTCCATCTCGCCTGTCGTATGGGTTCTCCACCAAAGGTCGCCGATCCATTTCTCTCGCAACTTCTCTGTCGCACGCGGATTCTTCTTCCCCAACGCGGTCATCGAT
>JAOSBN010000008.1:2219091-2255427 GCA_027563595.1 Erythroxylum suave | reverse complement strand
ATTTTTTAACTTTGTGTTTATATATATATATAAATAAGTTGATAAGACTTAATAAAATAAGTTTAAAATGAGTTAATTGAAAAGGAGGATCTGTTGCTATATTGACTTGATTCATTATAAATATAAAGTTTGAATATTTGCTATTTTTAATTTATTAAATAATAAAATTTATGTCTTCTAAATACAACATGTGATAATTATATGACAAAAATATTAATTTAATGTGACTCGTTATTTCATTTATATTAACAAATATTTCAACCCTAAATTATTTTTATTAAAAATAATAAGTTTTCCCTATTTTAAGATCTTTTAACTTGTGTTATAAAATTATATAAATTTTCGATTTTTTACAATTAACTCTAGTTATTTATTATTTTAGGAGTTATATTAGATCAATGATGAAAATATCAAACTAATTCTACCTGTAAAATCGTAAAAATATTGAACTAATGAAATTTTCGGTTCATTTTATTTAAATAATTTGTTTATTAAAATAGACTGATTTATTAATTAACTCGATAATTTTTACAAATTACCTAATTATTATAAATCATAATAAATATGTTAGTTTAAATATAATAATGTATTTTTTATTTTCTTAGTAGATAAAAACAGTTCTATTCTTTAATTCTATCTTAAGTATTTCAATGCTGTTCAATTTCTTTTGCATATTGATTTAATATTAGTTAAAATTTTTAAAACTTAAATATTTAATTTTACCAATTTAATTTTTAATGTAATCTTTAAAACATTAAATTAGGCGGTGTTCAAAGCGACAGACTTACTGTACAAGAACTTGGTGAGGGTAAGTCTTGGGTTCGGGCCAATTTGCAAAGAGCAAGCCCAATATAGGCCGTGAGAGTCGTCATGATTTGGCGGGAAACAAGAGCATCATATATGAGCGGTTTGGCTGCAAAATCCAATAAACCCTAGCATTCAATAATTACACAGGAGCGTCTCCAATAGAACTTCGTTCCTCAAGCACGTACCTATCTCTACGATCGCCAAATGGTTGTTCTGCGATCACGGGAAGTCCTCCCCACTATTCCGCCGGAGAAATCCTCTGCCAACTCCCAACCGGCAACCCCGGCCCAGACTGGCGAGCCGACCACCCATCGAACGCCACTCTCTCCCACCCCGAGCTCGAAACCCCACCCTTCGGGTGATCATTCTGATACGCCCACTTGCCGACGGAGCCTTCGTCTTGCTTCTAAATTGGTTCCTTCTGAAGAATTGGGTCTAGAACCGACCCGGAAGCGGAAGCTTGTGAAAGTTATGGAAGAAAAGGGAGAGGCCGCCGTTGTTGATAACGTGTTTGATAGTTTGGGTGAAAGAGATAGCAGTACTGGATTGTCTGGGGCTTTCATTTTAAGGCCTGGGAAAAGTGTTGTTAAGAGAAGAGTGGAATGTGGTTCTGTTGAGGGAGTGATTAACTCCGGTGTTGAACTGGACGCGGTGGAGGATTTACTTGGTAAGGGAAAAGAAGAGTTTGGTTCAAATAAGGATTTGGAGACGACCATATTTGGTGTTTCGACGAGAGGTAGAAGATACAGTAGAGAAGATAAAGGGAAAGGCGTCAAAAAAGGAGATAGCGATAGAATTACGCGAGAAGTTTCTGAGGGTAAGGGAAGGTTCAGTAGAGAAGAGAAAGGAAAGAGCATTGAAGAGGAAGATTTACTAGTTACTCGAGAGATTCCAGAGGGATCCAGAGTGTACAGTACAGAAGAGAGAGGGAAGGGAAAGCTTGTTGGTGACGATTCTACTTCAAATACCAACGACTCAAAGGACGTGAAATTGTATAAGTCGAGAATGGAACAATTTCGAGATATAGCTAGGCAGAATGCTTCTCGCTTTGCTCATTTTGACCATGAAGAACCCAACAACAGTCATTTGTCGTCTCAAGATGACGATGACGATGAAATGCTATCAACTGAAGAGGAGCAAAAGGTTGAAGATTGGCCAGGCCCTTTTTCCACTGCTATGAAGATTATTAGGGATAGAGCTAATAAGGTTGGTTTAAAGCAAGGGGCATCCTTTTCACAAGAAACAACATCTGTACCTATAATGTGGACTCCGAAGAACATTCAGGAGTGTCAGCCGTCAAAAGAATCTGCTCCTTCACTGCAGGAATTGTGCTTGGCAATTCTCGCTAAGAATGCTGATGCAATCACTTCACTTGAAAATGTTCCTGATGCATTGAGGCACCAACTTTGCCAGTTGCTTTGTGATTCCAGGAAAATGGATGGTCATTTTTTAGATCTTCTTGTCCGTGGATTCCCCACAGAAATACGCATCAGGGACTGTTCGTGGTTAACTGAGGAGGAGTTTGAAAAATGTTTTTCCGAGTGTGACACTAGAAATTTGATGGTAAGCTTTTGTAAGATTTGATTATGTGTTTTACATGCGGTACTTTTAATCATATGCCTGAAACAGAGTCTCCATGACGACTGCTTACAAATTAGTTGCATATGAGCATGACCTCCTTCCTATTGATATCGCCAACATACATAACAGCTATATACGTTGATACTCATTACAAGTAAAACACCGCAAGTGAACAACTCCTTTGAAGATGGGAAGAGGCTATTCAGTACTTTTTTTGTCAAGTATTAATAGTTACCTTTTGTTAGTTCAGGAACCAATATGATTTTGCGGCTAAGACGCTAGGAGCAAGTTATAGATCTTGCTCTTATGATGCACAAAATTTTTAAAGAGTTTTGGGTTTTGCTGCATCTAATGAAGGTAGTTATCTAGTTTCTGTTTTGTTAGAAACCAATGCAAGTTATTCTGCTTTGTGCTATCAACACAAGGAGAATCTAGTTTCATATTCTGTGCTTGAGAATAAAGTTCTCTCAACCTGTTCCTGCTTTAATCAGAATCATATTTTGTTTCTACTGATATTCTTGATTTTAACTGTGGAGATTAGTTATTATGTGTAGCTGAGTCAGATTTTGAGGGGATTGGAATCTCTAGTTAGTTCGCTAATTTGCAATTTTGTCACATGAAAATGCCTAGGATTATTAGATGATAGGGCTTGCACGGATTTTCAGTGGATTAAATTGCAAACTGATATTTACTGTCTTACAAAGGTCCTGCAACTTGATCAAAGTGGACGCTGCATGACAGATTATACACTACATGCTACCTTAGTGCGCGCTTCTGTCAGCTTACCCGTGCTCTCCACCTTATCCTTGAGTGGTGCTTGCCGAATTTCAGATTCTGGGCTTCAATCCCTTGTTTCCCATGCCCCTGCCCTACAATCTATAAATTTGTGCCAATGCTCTCTTCTCACATCTGCTAGTATTGACACTTTGGCAGACTCACTAGGGTCTGTTCTGAAGGAACTGTACCTTGATGATTGCCAAAGAATTGATGCGCCGACTATATTGCTAGCGCTGAAGAAGCTGGAACATCTGGAAGTACTATCATTGGCTAGAATTCAATCCGTATCTGATAAGTTTGTCAGGGAATTCATTGCTGCCAGGGGTCATAATATGAAAAAACTTGTTCTGACTGATTGTGTGTAAGGCTCTTCAAAGTTCAAATATTTGTGTACATCTTTGTTCAGTGTACTTGGCCTGTTGTGGAGGCTTATCCTGTTTTAAATTCTAGAGGCTTGCCTAATGCAATTGTGCTCGTTTATTTGTTCTGTATGTTTCATTTTGATGCAGGAATTTGACTGATTCTTCCTTGAAAGTCATATCTGCAACCTGTTCTGGATTGCTTGCTCTGGACCTCTCCAATCTGAGGAAATTAACAGATTCATCTTTGGGATACCTTGTAAATGGCTGTCCACAACTTCAAAGATTGAAACTGTGCCGCAATGCATTCAGGTTGATAGTGTGATTTTGGTCCTTTACACTATCTCTAGCATATTAAGCTAGAGTTCTATTAGATTTTGTGCAATGCTAGTAAATGTTTTGTTATCCTTTTTTACATGTGTTAGTTTACATGTGATAATCTTTTTGGTTTTCCAAATTTGTTACACTTACCTAATTGGTTGCTAGAGGCGTCTTCACCAGTACTCTTTGTAGCACAGAAAGATTTTTTTTACTTCTTTTCTTACTGTCTCTCTCTCATCTTACAGTGATGAAGCTATTGCTGCATACTTGGAATCATCTGGAGAACTTCTAATAGAACTTGTGCTGAATAGTGTTTGGAAGGTAGCTTGTTGATCTATCTCCCCACTTCTCCAAAGGGGAAAAATTAACTTTGTTCTTTTCAATATAAAATCTTATGAAACATTTGGTCAATGGTGGATGTTGCAGGAATGCCATCCCTACCTGAGCTTCCATATTGGTTGCAAATCTTTGGAATTTTCCCTTGGTTTTATGGATTATTATACGGACTTGGTCAATCTTTTTTAAAGAAACTCAAAGAAAATAATTCTTGCTAGGTAAATTAGTTTCTTATTTACACTTGTTGATGGCAATATTTTAATTGTAACCTTGTTCAGGTTGGCAATAATACAGCATTATCCCTTGCTAGACGTGCAAGAAACTTGTTAAATCTGGACTTATCTTGGTGCCGGAACTTGACAGATGCAGCTCTGGGCTTGATTGTAGATAGCTGCTTATCACTGAGGGAGCTGAAACTTTTTGGATGTGGTCAGGTATGGATGTGGTATACACACGAACAAGAATATAACAATTCAGAAGTACTTCACAACTTTGGGCGTGGAAGTTGTTATGGCTAGACGCTTGATATGAGTTGTCAATACTTGAATAAATGGTTACCTTAAGTTATTGTTCTATTTTGCAGATAACAAATGCCTTTTTAGATGGTCACTCAAATCCAAAAGTAAAGATAATTGGTTTGAAGATGTCTCCAGTCTTGGAACATCTAAGAATACCATATTCTCAGGGATCACCATTGTGTTATCGACCGATGTCATCTTCTGCTTGAATGAAGACCGCGACCGGATTCTTTGCAGAATGAGCATCGATGGCAAGAAGATTGAGTTTTTTGATACATGATATACAGCATATTTGTATTTTGTGGTAACTGTGACTATGGAAAAACAGGGGGCTATAGGGTAGATAGTGGCCACCTTTTGTTTTCCGGCCACTTCAGTGAATCGAACACTTTATGTGCAAGTGAATTGGGCAGATAAAATTATAGAAACATCTCATTGCCCTTGTATATGGGCATTAATTTTGCGGCTGGAAGGTTTCTGGGTTATTTGTGATGATCTTTTCCTTCTTCTAAATTACGGTAGAGCAGAAAGACAAATTAGAACAAAGCAAAACAAAACATTTTAACTGGTCATAGCTAGAAGTGATGCATTAAGTGTTAACACAATAATAATAATGAAGTGCTTATATTAAGTGAATAATTTATACAAATACCACACAAAATGGAGAGACACAACATTTATGCTGGCCACCACAGTAGTGGCCTTGAAATATCTCAAAAACAAAGCCAAGTACGCATCGTAAGTGACATTTATTACTAGTATATTGTAGCTTGAGGAAAGTCTTGAACTTGAAATTAGCCTTCAAAATCGTTTTTAACCCACTGCCCATGCTTGTTTTTCATCTTCTCATCAAACTCCTTGTCTTTAATCTCTGCTATTTTAGTAGCATTTGCTATGGATTCTTCTTGCACTCTAGCAAGCTTCTTACTCCTCTTCTTTGCGGTAGCCTCTCTCTCGGCTTCCAATCCCTCGTACTCTCTCACCCAACACTTGTGCATAGCACAACTCAACACTAACACTACCAGTTGCATCATTAACATTGCCATTAATACCCCACATTCCAACCTCACCAAAAGCTTAGCTTCCCTCGGGTCTCTGGGCGATTTGAACATTGCAAGACTTGATCTTTCTTTCGTAAACAAGGCCAATATGCCCAGTAATTGGCCTGTTAAAGAGGCCAGGAGAAGCGAAATGTGGGTTATGAAACAGAAGCTTGTGAGCTGAGTGTAGAAGCCCACAAATGAAGAGAGAAGAGAAATGCCTGAGATCATGAGGAACGCTAGACCCAGCGAAGTTGGAGGCGTCTTGAGCAGAATTATAGGTGCAACAGAGACTGAACAGAGGATAAACAAAGTGAAGCTCAAGCAAGATAGAAGAAGGTTGGGAAAAGAACACGAACTCCTGAGCTTGGAGGAGGCCATCGTTATGTATTTCAAATGTTTAGAGTTGTATCAGAGAAGTTTTTTTACAGTTCAAATCTGTAGTTCTGAGAAGTCGTATTATAGCAGAAGGAATTCGGCCGTTGCATTACATAACGGCTAGTGCCGGAAGGGCCCAATGTTGGTAGCCTCGAGCGGTTATAAAGTAATGATTCGAAACGCAACTCCCGAGCTCATGGTTTAAATTTTAGCGCAATAGGCTAAAACATTCAAAACCCTCCATTTGCAGTCTCGTCTTTTAAGGTATTCTGTCCTTGCATTATCCATTCCTACGAAAGGCCATTCATCTGAGTTTGTGCCCTTAAATGCTAAATTCTCAAAACTACGCTCACATGCTGGTCAAACGCTGGCTAGTCCTTTTATATTTTTGGTTGTACACGTAATTTTATCAAATAATTTATCTGAAATGGGTGACTATTGTACTTTCCACGTGCATAGTACTTGTTGGACATCCTCTGCTTGACGTATAAAGCGTGCAAGACGTGTGCATAGGCATGGGCTTAAGACTCCGAATTGCAACAAACCAAACATGGAGAGTACAACTTACGGAACATTTCAACATCAGAGTTCATAATGCTTATGTTTCCGAGAGGAGTTAGAACTTCTCCAAGTAAAGAATCAAGCCAGATATCAGGGCGAACAAAAGCATGTCACAATCGATTTAAGTGTTACAGAGAAGAAAATTGTTGCTTGTTATTTACATCAAAATCTAACTTCTTGTTCTACCGGACGAGCTGTTTTAGTTACACCAATTTACTTGAGCGTATCTACGATGGCCATATGATTTCAACATGGGATGATCATGGTAGAAGATTTAAAAGAGCCAATCTCCTGCTGTGCTTCTTTCTAATTCCTGGCACAATAAAAGCTTCTTCAACAACTTGTCAATCTCAGCATCTATAGGCAAATATCTAATGATGTTACACCTTATGTTTGCATTTGAATACCATAAAAGAATGAGCTCAGGAACCAATATCAAAGGAAAGGCACGCATAAGCTTAGCAGGTAAGTGATGTACAGTACCACGCACATTCAGATGCATGTGCTAAAGAAGATATCATAAATGAAATGATCATAGCATTACAAGCATATAACAAAAAGAGCAGTTATTTTCACCTTTCAGATGCCAATCATTGAGTATGCGTAACTATGGTCTCAACTCTATCTAGTGATGCCTCTAATTTCCCGGTGCTCAGATTGAACAATGGCTCACCAGTACCTACAGCACTGCCAGAACCAAGGCTGCAGGTATGAGCTCAAAGGAAATGGTAAATTATGGAAACGGAAATCATAAATCTTCCATAAATCTCAGAGGTAGATGTGTTCAAAGTAATAAATTAAACCAGAACAATTGGTTTTGTTATACTCAGTTTTATTATGTTTGACAAGAGTTTAGTGTATTGAGAAGAAGATTCAAGAACTTGCCCCGTAATTTCAGGAAGAACATAATCTGCCCTCCAAGCGAAACGGAAATCTATCCCAGGACATAGACCAAGAGTTGTCTTATTCCGAATACGAGATATGCCATCACCACCTAAGCATGTGGTGAGTTTCCATTTCCATCCTGTAGCATGCAACTGAAAATTGTGGCCTATGCCAACCTGCCCTTAAATGATATTTGTGAGATTATATAGAGTTTGCAGAGTCTTCCCAATTCTATCAAGATGGAAATGTTACAATAATGCAAGGTGAAAAAGGTTCAGATCAGACCTGAAGATTTAAAAATTTGGTTACTGGAATCTTCTTTGAAAGAACACGTATATCCTGATGTATGGGTTCATAGATAAACTTCCACTTTTTGTCAGGGGATAAAGGCTTCAAAACAAACTTCGCCTGGAATTCATTGGCTGGAGCATTGTAGAACTGAAACCCATAAACAGCCTTAAAATGATCACAATTCATACAGAGTTCAGATCAAAAACTAGATGTGCACGGCAAACTTTCAGCTTGACTCAACAAGCACATACCACAGGAGTTTGATGGCTTGGTTGCGTGTTTCTCAAAAATAATAAATCCAATCTTATATCAAAACACGATCATGTAAGGTTACTATCTGAGCATTGTGTTGTTACTACGACTACAACAAAAAGATTCCAAAAACAAATTCATATCTGAACAATGACTTGTTGAAATAGGCATAAAGGAAGTCAATCAGTTATAAAATGGAAAGGGCATGAATGTCCTCTGGAAACATTAGCAAGCACCCAACCCCTGAAACTAACTGAGGTTGATGCAAATAATGGTTTAGAACTTAATTAGCATCAACAAGCAAACAGAAGAAATTTCCTCAGTCTGCGAGTCCATTACTCTCTATTTGTTATAATAGCTTTATTCCATATCAAGTATCAATATCAGAGGCCACCCACATAGACAAATGACTACAAAATGCAGATTTGCCATCCAAAAGTCCATCAGAAAATGGGGAGAACTAAAACTATGAGCCTGTGAACATCAGAAACTAGAATTGCTTTCTCGATCTTCAAATTAAACCCAATGCTATCTTACGTTAGAATGAAACAAAAGTCAACACAGAAATGCATAATTCCTTGTCAAGTCCTGTTTCAACTAAAGAACACTCTTTGACCAAAAGATTATCCCTAGTTCCACTCCTACTTTCAGTCTAAGGGTCATTTATCGAGCAGAAATCATACAAACCATAAATATCCAAAACTAATCGAAGTTTAGCTGTCCATTACGTTACTCATCAGTTCTCTGCAATATAGTTAATCACTTGTACAAGAACAAGAGGGGGGCGAAAAAAAAGAAAGAAAATCAACATAAAACTTAGACTACGATGTGAAGCATGGCATTTGTAAAATTCGAGAGAAGCAAGAAGTAAAAGGACAGAAAGATTCTATACACAGAGAAGAATACCTCCAAGTTCACACCAACTCGCATCCCCTCAATCTCCTTTCTGAACTTGAAAAACAACTCTGATGGAATCAGATTGATATTGTAAAGCTCTTCCCAGGAAGTGGGTTCCGCGCCATTTGAACCGGACTCCATTCCTTTTTACTAGTCTAAATAAACAAAACCCAAACTCCACTCAACACAATGAGATTAATCAACAGATAAACAAAATAGTTAGTGACTTTCGGCCCCGCAACGCAAAAAGCTACTGCTTTTCGGACTGAACCTTTTCTTTCATTTCATGTCTCTCTCCCTATGAAGTAAAACTCAGGTAGCACCCAATAAACACGGCAAGTTCACGGTGAATTACCCTTAGTGGCACAGTAGCGAGGAAGTATCGCGTATTTCTCTGCCGTTTAAATATATTCAGAAGTATATGAAGTTCCTCGCAGAGCTGTTGGCTCCACCGGGAACGCTAACACATGATATTGTCTACATGTGGACTAGGAAGTCAAATATGGACTCAGTTATGTTTCTCAAGTCCAATGGGAATCCTGAGCCATTGATGAGAAAGATTGACCCAGCCCACCTGAGCCATCGTTAAAACGACATGTCAGCGACCTCCAACGTTTCACACTTCGTTCGTTCCTATAAAACTGAAGGAACAGAATAGCAACTGGCACATTATTAACGACACCAGCTAGTGTAGTAGTTTCTGTCGCAGACATGTCGGCGACTGGTGGAAGAACAATAGAAACATACGATGACTTCGTGGAAGTTCATGGTCTGCTCTTGACGTCCTCGGGCCTGCCATCGTCTCTTCACCGGAAGCTTTTCGAGAAGTTGACTACCGAGACCTTCGATGGCGGCGCTCACTTTCAAGTGGAGCCATGCGAGGACGGAAAACAACAGCGGCTCCTCCTTACGTCCAACTCCATGCCTAAGGACTCCGACGTTTTCCTCGTCGACCATGCCTGGACTTTTCGCCTCTCCGATGCTTACAAACAGGTTTCTTTTATTTCACTGGGATTAAAGATTCGCCACCTCTTCAAAGCTTTTGTTTTTTGTTTTGTTTGCTGAGTGAAGGATGTGAATTGTTATTTGTTTGTTTTTAAGAGGAAATGGGAGATGTGTTGAAGAAATTAGTGCCACTAGTTTCTATCATGTTTTGCTATATGATTTTGTCAGTTAAATTTGGTTTGCAGAGACTGGATTTTGTGGTTTTCAAGTTTTTTTAGTCTCTCTGATTAGGCAGTTCTCATGTTTTGGTGGTTAGCAAATGGTTCTTTTGTTACTTGATACTTGCTCCGTATCAGCTTCCATTCTGAAAGTTGCAGCCAAAAGTGAGAGTTTCATTTCGTTTATAGGAGCTGGTTGGGCCCCTTTCACGCTGTCGTGTGCTTTCTATTGGTTGTTTTGTGCTGAAACTTAATGATCTCTGAATGGTTGCCGTTGCAGTTGGAAGAAGTACCGGGGTTGGCCCAGAGGATGGCGTCTCTAATGTGTGTAGATATTGATTTGCCGGATGCTGAAGAGGTGGATGAGCATGGAGTTCACGAAGAGGATGGTTCTGGATTGAAAGTCATGGATGTCATTGAAAATGAAATTCGTAATGCACAAGAGAAAGGCTCTGACACTGTTAAGTGGTTGGAGCTTGAAGAGCTTGACATCGATGATGATATGCTTCTGTCTCTTGATTTATGCAGTAAGGTTCCGGTGAGTCATCATTAATTTGACTGATGCTGAAAGTAAGAAAATTTGCAATTTACATAAAACAATTTAAGATCTGAGAACTCTAATTACACGGACAAATTTGCTTATTTCCAATTTGAGTAACCTACTAATTTCATTAGCGAAATAATGTTTACTTTAACTTCTGTTGTTGTTTTGTCTATTGTTATAGGATTTAGTTGCACTTAGCCTCTTGGGGAACAAGCTGAAGAAAGTGGATGTAGTTGTGCAGGAAGTTTCCAAATTCAAGAACCTAAAAGCATTGTGGTTGAATGAGAATCCGGTTCTGAAAAACTGGTACCTTCTGATAAATGAAAAGAATAAAACTCTTCAGTAATTAATTGATGGTGATTCTACATTTGGTGGGAACTGATCTTTTTGTTTCTAGTGATGACCACTTGGCAGATGCAATCTTCAAAGAATGTCCAAGACTTGAAATCTTCAATTCACACTTCACTCATAATTATAGTCTATGGGCTTTAGGATTTTGTGGGGGTGCGTATGATAATGATAATCCGGATTTCATCCATGATAATGAACATCCATTGCAGAGGCTGACATCACTTGATCTGTCAAACCGATGCATCCGTTCCTTGATCAACAAGGTCAACTTCTATATTTGTACGCTGAATTTTTGTTTCATATTTTATTTTGTGGTTATATTATATCAACACACTTCAATTTTCTCTATACCCTCGTGACAGATTAAGCTTAGACAATCTTAGTTTGTGCGTGTTAAAATGTAATAGCTAACCACCCCCCTTCCTGCTTTACTGGAAAATTATTTGTTTTAATGGTTGGCATTGTGACCAATAACCAGTTAACCCTTTGTCCACTGGCATTGTCACCAACAACCAGTTACCCCTTATCAACTGCAGTACTAATTCATTTTTTCCTTCTTTAAGCAGGCATTTTCTCCTGTTGAGTTGCCGTTTCTTTCACATTTGAATATTAGGGGAAATCGATTGGAGGAGAACACAGTTGCTGAATTGTTTGAAGTTTTTAATGGATTTCCATCTCTGCAGTCGTTGGAGGTGCCCTTTTATATATGCTTTTATTCCCTGATACTAGTAAATGTAATACTGGAAATGAGAAGCCTAAGATCTACGTTCTTATTTTGTTTTTTGTTTTATCTGCAGGTAGATATACCTGGTCCTTTAGGAGAAAGTGCCATAGATATTCTTGAATCTCTTCCAAAGCTTTCTATTCTGAATGGTGTCAGTGCATCAAAAATATTAGAAGCTGAAGTTCATGTGATTGATTCAGTATTACAGCCACGTCTTCTTGAATGGACAGCTGAAGAATCTCTTGCTGATCGTGTGATTAATGCAATGTGGTTATATGTAATGACCTATAGACTTGCAGATGAGGAAAAGCTTGACGAGACATCTGTATGGTATGCCTGTGTTGGTTGTTTTGCTTCCTGATCATTGCTGATTCTCCTAGATTATGACATCGCATATGCTATTAGTATTATGTACTTGAATTCCTGTTCATATTTATGTGATGAAACTAACCTTTGCAAAGAAACAAGTGGTCAATCTGGCTAAATTTAGCCTTTGTAGATCACATCTTTGTGTTTGTGGAATGGAGGAACTGGGGGAAGGGAAGCTAGGTAGGGTCAACCCTGTTCTGTAGCAGTAGTATTCACCCTGCCTGACGAGTGCCTAAATATAAAGGCCTTTGCTTACATTCACAGCCATGATTTACCTGTGAGATCACCACATAAACCCTTTTGTAGATGAATGGGTGTGTTCAGCACTTGCTTTTGTCATCCAATACCTACTTCTTCCAACAGTTGTCAATTATAAAATATAAATTATACTGTCAAAGGCAGCAGATGAAATAGGTGCTGGGTAGACTTCTAAGGATTCGTTTCATAATCTAAGAAGTTTCCCAGACTTACTTAAGCACAAAGATCTTTTGTACATCACTGTTTTTGATTGCTCTGATTCAGTAGTGCCTGACAAATTCCTCTATTTGGGAGTGGCTTCTAGGTATGTGATGGATGAACTTGGTTCGGCGTTGAGACACAGTGATATGCCAAATTTCAGAGTGGCTCCTTTCCTATTCATGCCAGAGGGAAAACTTGATACAGCTGTGAGGTTGTACTTCGATTTCTGTTCCTTAGATGTGCTGCTAACAGTTCTCTGATTCCCCTTGACTTTTTCCGTCATTCTGTATTTGGTGATATTGAATAATGGAACTGATTCTTCCCTGAAATTCCAACATTAATCAAGCTGCTTGTCATTCATATTTCATAATAGTACAAGAGGGGAAGTGAGGAGCTTATTGCGTTACATGTGATAAAATTTTAGTCTTTAATGTTGACATGCTCTGTTTTCTCAGCTATTCAATATTATGGCCAGTTCAGGATGTTCAATATGGAGAGGAATGTACCCGTGATTTCCTTTTTGGTATTGGGGAGGTCAAACAACGTTCTGCCCGACTTACTGCATTTTTCCATACACCAAAAAATTATTTTATCAAGGTATTAATTCCTATTTAGGGTAAACTTTAAATTTTCTACTCCACTTGGTAGTCATTTGCTAAATTTGCTTCAGGAGTATGAGAAGTTATGCCTGAAATTGCGTTCTAAAAGCCTTACTTGTTTACCTTCAAAGTCTTCTTCAACTAGAAGCTTGCGCCGCAGTGATGGACATGCTTTACATGTTTACACGGATATACCTCAAGTGGAAGAGTATTTGACACGTCCTGAATTTGTGATTAGTATGTCTTGTTGCCCATTATTCATCTCTTCGGTGTTTTACAAATGCTAGTCTGATGCTTTAGATGTTCTGTTTGGTCTTCTATCATCTCCGGAAAAATATTTGCAGATCAAATGTTGGTTTAAATATGAAATACTTGATCGTAGTGGCTGCATTTGATTTCTACTGATGCCTACTAGATTTTTAGCTGAGTTTGATTGATAAAGTATGTCAGAAGGTTGCATGTTCCATCATTTGTAACATCTGATTTTGTAAGTTATCATTGTGAAGGTTTCTAATGATAGACCAGCTTAAAGGGATTTGTGTTCTTCTAATTCATGCTAATATTGAAAAAGAAAGTTGTCATATATTGCTGTGATACTGATTCCTCCCACATCCTGATCTAGCATGTTTTCCTGATCTTTTGCTTGTTTGACAGCAAGTGAACCAAAGGATGCTGATATTATTTGGACAAGTATGCAAGTGGATGATGAGATTAAAAAAGTTACTGGCATTACGGAGCAGCAGTACATAAACCAATTTCCTTTTGAGGCTTGTATTGTCATGAAACATCATTTGGCAGAGACTATTCAGAAGGTAAAAAGTTCTAAAAGCAGATTGTAACTTACATTGAGTATTGGCGTTGACACTCAGATAGGTAAACCCGATTTGTTCTTCAGTCTTTAAGCGATGTTATTCTTTTCTTGTGATTCTCTTTTTGCTACAAAGAAGCAACTCTTTTGCACATATGATGAGCTTTTGCTTGATTGCTACTAGAAGTTAATTTAATTTCCTTTAAACAGGCACATGGCTCCCCTGATTGGTTGCAGCCAACTTATAATTTAGAAACACATTTATCTCCACTTATCGGTGACTATCATGTGCGTGAAAGAGATGGACTAAACAATTTATGGATTTTAAAACCTTGGAATATGGCACGGACTATTGATACCACCGTAACTCATAATTTGTCTGCCATTATCCGGTTGATGGAGACTGGGCCAAAAATATGTCAGAAGTATATTGAGCACCCAGCATTGTTTCAGGGAAGGAAATTTGATCTCCGCTTCATTATACTGGTCCGCAGTATTGATCCGCTGGAATTATTCCTTGCTGACACTTTCTGGGTGCGCACCTACATCTTTGCCATCTCTTTTTCTTTCTTAATATCAATATAATGTCAAATATCTTGAAGTGTGTTCTAAGGTCAATCAAGGATGAAGGTGTGATATCCTTTTGTAATTTTGACCCGTTTTATCTGATGAAATGCCTGACGTACTCTTTTTCAGGTTAGGTTGGCAAACAATCCATATACTCTCGACGAGCACAGCTTGTTTGAATACGAAACGCATTTCACTGTCATGGTGTGTATAAATAAATGACTGCAGCTGTGAAGTTTATGTACATTACATGATTTGCATAATCCATTACTTTAGTTTGACCTTAATCTTTTAACTCCAAATGCCTTGCAGAATTATCGTGGAAGATTGAATCACAAAAGCACTCTCGAGTTTGTGAGGGAATTCGAACAAGAGCATCAAGGTGATGGATGCTAACCACTTTGCCCCTCCAGTGAAGGGGATGAGAGGTCAATAATTTTGGATTACCATGGCTATATCAAATTCACATCTAACATCCATTCCTCATGTTGCAGTTAAATGGTTGGATATCCATCAGAGAATCAAGAATATGATCCGATCTGTATTTGAAGCAGCTGCCACAGTGCATCCCACGATGCATAGTCCGAAATCTAGGGCAATGTACGGTATCGACATAATGCTTGACGGTTCGTTCCAGCCGAAGTTGTTGGAGGTTTGTAAACTGTCAATGCTTTCAACTTTTGTAGTGAACTATCCACAATTTGAAGCACATTTTGCATGAGATGATGAAATGTTCTTTCACATAAATGCATATCTTTCCTTACACAGGTAACCTACTGTCCTGACTGTACGAGAGCATGCAAGTACGACACGGAAGACATAACTGGAGGAGGAGAGGTTGTTAAAGGTGCAGACTTCTTTAATTATGTGTTCGGCTGTCTCTTTCTTGATGAAACTGCTCATGTAAGTCCACTGTAGCGGATGCTATGGAGACTCTAAACTTGTTTTTGCGAGTATGATGTATCATATAAAAGAGTTTAATTTGGATTTCTTTCAAATGGCCCTCCAAAGTTCATCTTTTCTTCTTGCAAACGGTTGGATTATCAGTGGCGAGGGTCACGTTAAAACGACACCGTTGGATGCTGACAGGTACGTGAAATGGTTAAAGGGAGCAGAGGGCCGAAATTAAAATGATAAAACCAATTTGTTGGCATTGTCCCTCCTGCTCTGCTCTCACTCTTTCTCGTCGTCGATGAAATCACCACCGTACTGCCGCTTGCTCCGACCACCGTCCTAATCGTCGGCTTCTTGAAGATGGTGGTTTATACTGTTAGAAAATTGTCCTTTCCTAGGTTAAATTATGTAATTTGATTTAAATAAGGGTAATGAAATAGTTCAATAAATGATCTAAAGGATTGAAGTTCAGGAAAAAAAGATTTTGATTAGTGTGGGCTGGACATGGATCGGGATTGTGATAAGAAATTTCGATAAGAAAGCT
The DNA here is from genome assembly GCA_027563595.1 of Erythroxylum suave. Lineage (NCBI taxonomy): Eukaryota > Viridiplantae > Streptophyta > Magnoliopsida > Malpighiales > Erythroxylaceae > Erythroxylum > Erythroxylum suave. The sequence goes on along the minus strand of JAOSBN010000008.1, from coordinate 2,239,402 downwards.
ATATATAAAAATTAACTACTTCTTGGTGATCATTTCTGGTGAAGATCCTTGGAGCTCGTTTTGATTGTGGAAACCGCTTCTAAAGTTGAAATGTAACCGAATTTCGTTTTTCCCCTTTCGTAAAGCATCGGGACGCATAATAAAGCCATGCTACTTGTTTTGTATACATCCTGTCAAATTGTTTTTTCTTTTGTTGAACTTTTCGGATCAATTTCCGTTAAGAAATGGGTAAACGGAGAGCGAAGAAACCGTTAAACGAAACGCCGGCGACGAGCCCCAAACGGTGGATGGGGAAATGCTGCGGTTAGTAGACCATGAAGGTGAATACCTCTCTCTCAATCGTTTTCTAGTTTCTTCATTTTCTCTTCAATGCTTAGAACAAAGTTAAGAGTTTTTGTGCCAAGCTTTGTGCTTGATTTTAGGATTTACGTTTTTGTAATTTGAGTCTTGCTGATCAGTTTTGAATTATAAGAAAATTTTCTTTTGATGGATTCTTAACTTTTAGTTGAGCGCCAAAGTGCAGCAATTAGAGCCATACGCGATGCGGAGATTGAGCATATGAGAACTAGGCTGCGTTTGATTCGCTCGTACTTTAACAAGGAACAGTTGCGAACCCCGGCACTCCAATTTTTGGAAGCGAACCTTCCTAATAATCGGCAATATGAGCTTCAGTGGAATGATAACGATGAAAACTTATCGATGCACGTTGGTGTTAATGGAAATACAGTCTACAGACTTGCATGCTTCTCTTTTTCGTCAGCTGTTCATGACATACCCTAGTTACTCTTGCCATTCCACGACCATCTTTTGGTGGCCACGGTACTTGCAATGAGTAACTCGTGTTTTGTTGGGTGAACTTTGTCTCTTAAAGTTTTGGTTTTTGAAACTGATTCTTTCTAGCTTGAGTTCATTGGTGGCAGTGCAAACTGTTTTCTTAGGTGCTGATAATTTGTCAATAACGAACTTTCTAAGTATTATAGTATCGCATGATCTTGCTGCTCTTCAATGGCTCTTTCTTATCGAAGATTATAGCAAACTTTCGTTCTCTGTTGCGTACCAATTTGACAATAGAGTTTTGCCGGCTTTCGAGGGACATTCTGATAGAAGCCTGGGATGCCAGACGGTCTCCAAACTCCTGGGATTAGTAACATCTCCATAAAACGTCATATAATCTAGTACACAACTTTCTAAAGGAGCTGACAATTGAATGGTTACTTTTGGTTTTCATGTAACATATTTAAGAGTGAAACTGATACAAGAATAACTGAAAACTTTTGCTTTTAGTCGGATCTTTCGAAATTTGGTTCTCACAATACTATCGTTCTTCTTTTGGTGTAGGTGAGCAGTCAGAGGCCGATAATTGGGATAATACCTAAAACTCTGAGACTGCCTAAGCCCGGTGAGATGCTTCTCTCAGTTCGGGGCTCACTACTGAGGACCTTCAAGGATGATAATATGTAAGCCATACACGGTATGTTCTCTTCCGTACGTTCAATATGCAGTTGCTCATGGTTTGCTTCCCCTTTATTTTCTTCAGGAAGTTCAATATGTTTTTGTGAGTGCTTTGTTCGTTCTCTTATCCACTAGTTTGTGCTGATGCTTCAATTGCTCGTTGCAAAGTCAGAAGAGGGTTAGCTGGTTGCAATCATTAATTTATACACACCTTGAGGGCGTGTAAAGCACTTCCAAGTTCAAGATCGATTTCGATATACCTACATCATTATACAACCGAATGGAGTCAGGCACAACTAATTTTTTTTTTTTTTAGCAGTCGCATCTAAGGATAATGTCAATTTGTACTCTCATTATGTTAACGAGCTTCTATTTTCATCACCTGTCTGTTCTTCCCATCAAGTGTTCTGTCAAATGTAACGCAAATCTGAGAATTTGAGAACAGGAACATTGTAAATTATTATGTACAAAGTAAACCATCTGATGTCATTTTTGCACCTCGATGTTTCATGCCCCAGTGCGTATTTATCTGAAAAAAAATTTACACCAGAATGTCTCAAAAGTCATGGGCACTGCCGTATTCAGTGTGTTTCAGATGATGTATTGGACGGATTTCTTGATGTCGAAATCTTCTTTTGCAACTCCAGATTTGACATACGTTCAACCTCCAGCGCTCGCTCAAGCTTGAACACAAAACAAAATTATTAGTGAGGTAAAAATTTGAGATGTAATGGAGGAGGAAAAGGACATGTAGAGATTGAGATGGTGAATCAGAAAAGTACTTTTGCTGCTCTGTTGCTCCATTCCCCCAATATAGCTCTTAGCCTTTCATTCTCTTCCACATACTGTATCAGCATGTCATAAATAAGATCCAGGTTAGCTCCAAGCAAGATCCTAATCTTATTCGACATGATTAAATCAGAAAATCTCGAGCTCAAATCAATCAAGTTATGGCTTTCACTGTCTCGGAAAGCATTTTGTTTTCTTTCTCCCTCTTTTGAAGAACAAAGACAGGGATTCAAAGTTTGTATGACTAAGAATGAGGATAACCAAAGTAATTAGTTTAGACTTTTAGAGTTAGTAAACAGCACACATCCACACAACCATATCATATCAGAGGTCTACAGTAAACCTTAAGGGTACTTTCAGAGGCAATTACAAGTCATAAAGAATATTAAAAAGTCAGTGTGCTGAATCACAGGGTGATACCTGACTGTTCATAGTCCGCAGCTTCTGAACTTCTGAGTCACTTTCAGCTATCAAAGACCGAGCAAGCCTTAACTCTGATTGCAATTGATTCATCTGTAACAGAAATAACAAGCGACTAGGGACTTCTTGTGATCACTCAGTGTAAGTTTATACTCAAAAAATACAATACTTTAAAGGTGAATTCGCCATAGTTATTTGACTTTCAGTCCATTAGTTTCAAGATCACGAAATGAGTCCTAACAAAAGTTTTAATATCATACAGAAAACACTAAACGGACAGTATAGTCATTATCAAGTATCACCTCAGCGGTAATGGTTCTTAGTTCCTGTTCACGAGCTGCTAACATGTGGGCAAGATCAACCTGAAAATTTTGACACCAATAAACCAGTTAGGTTTAACGGTTTCAGTTGGTCTTGCTAATTTTACTCTAAAAAGAATGCACTTCTTTCATACTGGGAAGAAAAACAAAATTTGAGGAAACATACTGCAAACAGAATTCAAAATTACAGTCTGGCATAGATGATCCAGATAAGCTTCAAAGCGCATTGTAATTCAAGCAAGCTGAAGTATTATTACAAGTATCCTCATGCACATATATTTGAAATAGGACATTGCAATAGCCCTACAGAAAACATTTAAAAGAAAAACTTAAAAAAAAAAACCTAAGCCAGGTGGTCATGACCTGAGGCGTGCTCCCATCATTCGAGCGTTCATATTTGCTCAAGGCTTCTTGTAGTCGAAGAATCTACATGAATTTTTTTTATCCAACAACAATTATCAAATATAGTGGTGTCAACAGAAAGAATCATAAAGCCAATTACAGCAGTTTGTATCCAGCATTTCACTTTTCAAACCAACAGGCTTTAGTCAAAGTACCAACAACGTCAATATGCACACACCTCCTCACTTAAAAAATGAAGATTCTCGCGTTGATATTGCAACAAAGCCATCTGCTGATCAGATAATCTACCATTGTCATGATACCTGATGCAGAAAAAATTAATCACTGGCGCATTGTATCTGATTCAATGAAATGAAGATACATTGGATATTTTAAGCTTCAACTTTCATAGATATCAAAGAATAATCCATCAGCATCAAAAAACTTCCAAAATGATCATGGTCGTGAAAAAAAAAACATATTTCCAAGGCATCAAATAATCTTTCAGTCATTTCTCAGTTCTTTGCTAATAAATGCATCGCGGTTATCTCAAACTGTAACACCATTATCAAATAACAAGAAGAAGAAGATGTTGTGACCAACCTCAAGGTCTCTAAAGGACTTGATTGTTGAAGTGGTGAATAAAGTGGCTTCAAAATATCTGGTTGAGAATTTAATGAATTGTACTGATGCAAATAGCCTGCAAACACCAGTTATGTGTGATACAGACTTCAGATGTAGAATAGTGACAAACAAAATCATATGAGCAGAATACTATATGATTTCTAAAGATAAAACTCCCAAGTATCTAACCGATATAGATACTCATAAAGGATCCGGCACATATTACTTCTGTCAACATGATAATCCTGCATAATTTTTCAATTAAAAAACAATAGTCAATGTCACATAGTACCAAACAGCATATTTTAAACTAGTTTCCTGCATGCCAATTTAAGCACAACTAAAGAAGGACTAGATAGTGTATGAACAAGTGATACTATCACCAGTTATTGCTCCTTGCCAAGAAAATTAAATGTTAGATGAGAATGGCATCGTAAAGCTCATGTCATGAAAATTAAATATTAGATGAGAAAGGTATCACAAAGCTCATAGCATGTGTAATATAGGAAACTCCCCTACCTTAGCAATGTTACGATTGAAAGAATACCAATGTGGGGTTTCCATACCATAACAAGAAGCATTGCAGCAGTTCCTAGAAGTTATACAAGCATTAGTTGTAAGGATAACAATAAATAATAATATCAAAGTGAAAGCATATGATTATATAAGTATTAAACTTGTGAAAAATTGGAAGTGCATTAGAGTAAATGTAAATGAAACCAATCACATTACTAAACCAATAAAGTCAACTAGAAAGGTCTTCAAGTGAATATCATAAATCTCAAAATAATTTCAATGTTTTGATGTTAAGCTATTTTCAAAATTTACAGACTTTGAGAAGTCGGGATGCTTTAGGTACAAAAGACACTTAATAATCTACATGTAAATATATAAATATGCAAGAAGAGCTTGGGACTCTATATTTACCATATGCAGTAATAGCAAATGGTAAGCGAACAAAATGCTTCAACTTCTGGCTGAAACTATAATAACCCTGTAAAACAAATCATGTACAAGTTTTTAGCTAATAGTGCGTTAAAAATGATACCAAATAGTTTGCAAGCAAGCAGATATGCCAGGAAGTAGATATATAACAGGAGCAAAGTCACCAAAACTTTCAAGAGCTTCCTTGATTTCAATTCACAAGTGTAATAGTTGGGCTTGGAGAAGATTTAAATAAGAAAAGAAATACTTGAATACCAATGCTTAGAATTGCAATTAGCAACTTCAATCCAAATTGGCACTCCAGTTAACTGAAAAATCAATTCAGGAGGAAGAGAACCAAGTAATAAGAGATTTAGTAAGGTTCTTAATGAAAATTACCTGCAATCGTATTTTTTGAACTTGAGAAACAAAGTATTGTTGAAAGATGCCTGAGACAGGGAAACAAATTCGTTGTGACAGCAGCGCTTCAATTCCCCAAGATAAATGCAACTCCATGTAGCTTATTTAAAGTGATAAGCGAAAATGACAATAAATTATGATCATTTAAGGTACAAAATATTACAAGAACCGTAACTGCTCTCTTCATAAGGGCTCAAGGAAACGTCTTAAGATTTTGCCGTGCCAACATCAAAAACATGAAAAAGTCAAACTTGAGACAGTGCGAGAAGACCATCCACTTAAATTGAATACAAAATGATGATGCAATTTAATGATTTCAAGAAATGATCCATGAAGCAAAAAATGAGCAATATACATATAACAACTTGACATTGAAAAAGAAAGGGGCAATCAAAAAGCGCTGGAACAAACCTGTAACTAACAGAAGAGCAACATGGCAGCTGCAAAGCAATGAAGGGATCACCTTCTCAATTGAATCAAACACATAAGGAGCTACCGCGGCTAAAACAGCATAACCTGTCTAAATTCAAAGACAGTTAGAAAAGGGAACTAGGGAATCAAATTAGGAAATTTTCGAAATTCAGGCACCAAGAAGAAGAAGAAAAGAAAAGAAACTTTGATTACCAATATAACACAGTAAAGAACAGCCCCGAAAATGCTCCTAGATTTCCTGTGACCAAACAAAGGAGCCTCCTGGAGTATATCAAGGAACCTGCCATATAAAGGAGGAAACTTTGAGAGTCGAAGAAAAAAAAGTTGGAATTTTGGAGGGAGTAACAGAACATACATAGCATTTTCTTCAGGGGATGTGGAGGATGAAACGCCGTGCCTTTCTGTAGACATTTTTCTCAGTTACTGAGATCTATATGATTCGTCTGCGGGGCTTAAATATTTTTTTGTTGCAGTGCAGTGCAGCGTCACCTAGTCTACTTGGGAAATTTTCAATATTTCAGGGTGTGTGTGACCAATGAATAAAATAATGGAAAATAATGGGGCCTAGAGGCTTTACTTCGAGATGAAGCTTGCAAATTTAGCCCAATCCAAAACTGTAGGTTCTGATGCCACAGGCTACTTCCACCGTTCGACGGACGACAGAGTACTCCAACCACGTGAAAATCCTAACCGGAGCAACCCTCTGTTGAATTTTCAGCCAAAGGCGGGCCCTTTGAACCTATCTGACAGTTCTGGAGACTATATTATTTACAACTTCCACATTTACATGCTTCTGGTTAATGGGTTGCTCAAAATATAAGGACATCAGTTTTAATGTTCCTATAGATGGCTTTGCCAAAAGAGTTGCAAAACGGTTGCCGCAAAGCCTATGTATGAGTAGATGATTGGTTTTAATTGTAAACCTGATGGAATTACATGGTGCGTAGCTTTTCATGGATCAAAATGGAAGTTATCATTTAAGTTAAAGCTTTCTCTTGAAATCCTATATAGGGTTTCTTCCTTGTGCATATTCTCTTACAATTACTTGTCTTAAGCTTGGAAACAAGTCTTAGTGATGAATAAATCAAACTCTTGCAGTTTGAAGTGATCCACGCAACATACAGTTGTTTTCATTGGTCATCATCATAATCATCCATGATCTTAATTGTATGCAGAAAGATACATAATCTCAACGATAGCGAAGGAGTTCAAGTATCTTCTTACGGAGAATAATCATGGTAAAGTCGTATACATATATATACTCCCAACATGATTAGGGACATAATCAAGTATTCAAGTTTCTTATTACGTGCTGTAAAAATTACAAAAGACACCGTTCGTATTGAAATTTACAAGTCCTATTTATAGAAATTACGGCGGTGCCTCCAGAGTACTATGCAATACTACACGACAATCTCTCCTCCCACATGCCAGACAAACAGGGAGTTGCACGTCTTAAACTATTGAAAAAAGGCGACTGCTTCTTCAAAGTCGAGCTAAGCAACAATCGGATATGATGCACAAGTTGCAACACCTGCAATCACATGATCACAAATAGGATTTCTATGTGAGAACATAAGAAAATCTCAAATTACTTGAGATGAAATAACAGTTCTTGAGTTCAAACGTTCGAAATGAGATATTAACCGTAAGATATCCTATCTAATATGGATTGCCATTGAAAGTGCCAATCCAGAGTTAGATGGGGAAACTTACCACACATGTTCTTCCCAAGCTCCATCTTAAAGTAGCCATGGTCGCCCCAATCAGCGCCCCAAGAGTTCTTAATCAGCCAATATTCAACGCCATCTTCAACTCCAAACCCTACTGCAAGAACAGCATGGTTCACGTCCTGTCGCAAATTCCAAACATTAGAAAAGCAGTAATTCCCATAAAAAGAGTTAATGTCAATTTTATGTGCACGGGAATGAAACAATAACCAAGATAGAACATGAACTTATACATCATGCCGTGTTCTAGAGAGAACAAACATGAATGTTGACTATATTTGGTTTGATAAATTTCAGAAATGAACCAGCTGGTAGAACTGTTGGATTCCAAATCAGGAAGTCTCACCATGGGAGTGCTGCCACAAGTATCGCTGGTGTAAACTCCTTTCTTGTAGAAACGGAAGCCACTTACTACCTCAAATGCGACACTGACTGGACGAACAAATGCAACTGCATGCTTCAGTTCATGTTCAGCACCCTGCATTTGTATCATGCGCATGTATAAATTATTAAAATCATCACGTAAAGAGTATCCTGGAGTTCTATACTATTGCAGATGGGAGCTTGGTGGGTATACAGTGTCTTTAGCACTGAAAAATGAAACCCTCCCGAAGCAAAACCACATGAACTGCTTAGTTTCAAGGTTATATTACAGCAAATTTCTGTTTAGAAATAAATATTAGCATAATAGATCAACAAAGGATGACGGATTGGTTAGGCAGTGTTTTTCTGGATCCCAACAGATCCTTCCTAGATGCCAAAAATAGACAAAGCCAAGACCTACCCATGTAATAAAAACAAAAAAGGCTGGAGCTTTCTCCAATCCCCAGTTCAAATCTATTATCAGTGAAGAAGAATTGTCTTTCAATACACTTACCAGGGTAATGTTCACAGAGTCAATAACTTGGACGCCAATGTTTGCTGATGAGAATTTGCAGACACCATTTTTTCCGGTGTAAGGATATGTTTCCTCTGTGTCAAGGCCACCATTGTATTTGATGTATTCAAACGCTTGGGATGGCAACCCACCATTGCAGCCAAAGTTATTGAAGGCCCCAGCACAGTCCACAAGCTGCTGTTCTGAAAGAGAAATACCCTTTCCAAAAGCCTGATGGTAAGCTGCTTCAAGAGCTCCAGTGGTACTGATCAGAAAATTTAAAGTTACAAGCAGTGTTGAATGGTGGCACATGTAAGACAACAACTTATCTCGCTAAATAACAATTTGGAGTACAACCTGAATGTCCAGCAAGATCCACAGTGACCTTGGTTCTTGACAGGGCTGACTATGCCTTGTTTCCTCCAATCTTTCTGTACCCACAGAAACAGAACAATTGCAACAGATTATATCTTCAAAAGACACTCCCTCTTCAAGGTTCTATTTATCTACCTTTCGGATATTTAATCCAAAAAAATTCTTTTCAAAACAAAATACGTACGCTTTCAGGGAGGATTTCATTGGTAAGCTCGTGATTGCCCTTAGCGGTAGCAGAGCAGTTTTGTGCAGCTCCCAATCTGTGTTTTTGGAACTCTTGCCATGTCCAATCAGCAAACTCTGTATTGTTACAAATAAAGTCAACAAAACCAAAGTTGTGATTCATCAAAGATTACTAGGAGTATGACCCAAAAGCAATCAAACTCCAAAAGAATTACACGCAGAATGAATATATCGATGCGCCTAGTGGCATCCTATCTATTATGCCAAAATGTCGAGCTCTGATCAGTTGGTACTATGATTCTTACAGCAAATACACGGTTAGCTCCAAGAACTGTTATGCTAATTCGATGTCTTACCATTAATGGCAAGAGTGAAAGAGAGGCCTTTTCTGTTGGTGGATCTGATCAATTTTAAATTCTCCGAGAAAATCGAGAACCTCAGTTTGATCTCTTCTTCACTTTCATAACTCTTGCCGTACCTAACCAATCCCAACAACAACAAAAAACAACTTTATTCACTACCACATGCTCAATGATCAGAAAAACAAATAGACCCTTTTTACCTGTGAGCAAACCGGGCAAAGGAGAGAACGCGACGAGTGTGACCGAGTACTTTGACGACAGAGGCCTCAAAGTCACGGAGGCCGTCGGAGACTAGCCTGATGGGATTGGATTCGTCAAAGGTGGAACCGCCAGCAGCAGAGCAGATGAAAAAGAGGAGAAGGGCCGAGATCAAGGCGGCCCGAGCCATAGCCAGTAAGTGATTGCAAAGAGGAGGCTGCGGAGAGAGAGACCGTGCGTGCGATAATGTGGGAGTTGAGTACAGCTGAAGACTTTATTTTATTTTTATAATTTTTTTAATACACATGTGTGACGTTACCATTGGCCCTTCTTTGGAGATGCGTATAATTCTAGTGTTAGAGTGACGTATACGATGACGTAGAATTCTAACTGTCTTTTTAACGGTATCGCAGTACTTAACTCCGTCTGTTTTAACGGCCATTTTGTCCTAGCCTTTCCATGAATTTCCTTTTCCATTTATGAGGTCGTTGATTGATGACTTATTAGCCTTGTATTTGGAAATGAGATTTTTTCTTGCAAGAACATCCTGCCGTTTCCGGTGCTCCGAAACAGATTATAGAATGAGTCGAGGGAAACAGGTCCCCGACATATTGTCATTTCTAGTGCTTTTTTTTTTTATAAAGAAAAGAAACTACCGAAACAGATTACAGAATAAGTCGAGGGAAACAAGTCCTCGACATATCCTTTAGAAGGATAGCGTGGCACCTAATGAGTGTAGAATCAAATTGAATAGCATAATTGGCTAGCCAATCGACGCATCTATTGTTCTCTCTATATATGTGTCAATGTGTAACAATCCAGTTTCAGGTAAACAACTCATGAATGCCTTGAACGATAGGAATGAGGGCCTTGGATCAGTTGGCTACTGAAGAAATCATATGACTTATTGCTTTGGAGTCCACTTCAAGCTCGATCCAGCAATACCCGAAATTCCACGCCGTTTAGGCCTATGTAAAAGTGTTTTTCTGACATCATATTCTAGAGGAATTTTTATTGTTCAAAAAGTTTGTCAGAAGTAGCCAAAACCAACTAGTATTTTTCTCCCATTGAGATTTATGTCATGTCAGGATATAAAGAGTTTATTGTTCTTTATAGCTTTGGTTGGAGTTCATCAAGGAGAGAGGCAATAAATGCATATCTAAGATTAACAACGATGAAATCGTTTAACATATAATATTTTTTAAACATTTTTTGAAAATGCCTCTGAAGGCTTTTTTTGTCTAGTGAACAATACTTCATTCTTGATGACTTTGCTTGTCAGTTAGTTGGAAGCCTCCATAAATTCTTTCTTGATCATTCCTAACAAGGTTCCTGCGTCAGGAAGCTTGATAGCCTGAAGCCTCCTATATTCTCCTAAACTTTGAAAACAATCTCGTAGGTTTCCAGTCATCTTGTAGACAAACTCTAATAGTATTTCTTTAAGGATAGCTTATGACTTATTTATTTGTAGATCCATGCCAAAATTTCATGCAACATGTCTCTCCATTTGGAAGGTGAAATATCATCATATGTAAACCAGGTCCTAAAACTAGCTAGGTTATAGTCTTCGAATGTTGTTTTACTGGTTCTGCTCCTAAGGAGTCCACATCTTCCACTTCAAGCCCTTCTTCCTTTTTTTTGTGAAGGAAGTTTTGAATGGCCATTAAGATATGGGACAATTATAAGAGATCAACAATCGCCTAGTTCAGAGCTAAACCTAAAATATTATGAAGTCGAGTTAGAGAGATCAGTTAGGACTAAATGAGGATAGGTTGGTTGTATAGTAGCCATAAACTTGGTGACAAGTGCACGGAGTTGATTTAATGAAGGGTTGTCCGAAAATCCTTGGAATTTAATGACAATGGCGGTTCAGATTGATGGGTTTGTGAATGTTGGAAGTTTCGGCAAGAAAGGACAAGGAAGAACAAGATTCGAAATTCAACAAAAATAAGAGAATACGCAAGGTTCAATCCCTATAAGACCTCACAAATACATGATTCGGGTAATAGATGATCATAACTAAAAACAAAGAAGGTTGAATCAAACAAACACCCCACAATTTGAGAAAATTGATAAGTGAATTATTGATTCATGTTGAAACAAGAACAAGAGGAAGAAAACTCACGATGGCCGGCGGCACAATTAAGAAAATAATTGTTAACTGTTTTACAATAACCCTAATGAACCTATTTATACCTAGGCTTAATAATAAGTACTCGAGCTTTAACATGGGCTAGCCCAAAAAGGTGTCTTAATGTAAAATAATTAAAAAGGTCTAATATATAAGCTTAAGCTAATAAGGGAGTCCATCCTAGTTAAAACCACACATGGTTGGCCTATTAATTCAAGTCTTCAAGTCCCAAGGGTATATGGCCCAAGAATTTAAGTTAAATGGATCAATTTGGGCTGGGATTCATAAAGCTCTTCTCTAATAGGATTGGACTGTTTCATCCTCTCTAAAAGATAGCCCACGTGAGTATGGAGAGCCTTCTTAAGTTTTTTGGCCCTAGCTCCAGTCATGGGCCTATTTGGCATAGCTAGCTCTCCTCACTTGCTTCTGTAATTCACGCCAACTCTATGACAATTCGTGCTCTTGCTCACATCACTTGAGTGCTCCTTTAGGTTCCTTTTCTTTTTGAGCTATAGAAGGTTTTTCTTTTGAAAAGGTAAGGTTTTCTTTAGCCTTGGTATAAGATGAAGTTGGATGGTCTTTTGGTTTCCATTGAGTCTTTGGGGTGGGTTTTTTTTTGGAAGGTCTATCTAAATAGTGGATATGAAATTTTGAAGACCTTTTTATAGTTTGAGGCCTCTAGTTATAATAGACTGGGGTAGGAGGTAGGTCTATCGAAAAAGGTCGAGGGATAAGGATCATATATAGTCTTTGATTGATATCTGACTTTATTTGACTCTATTTTTCTTAGCTCTTCATGAATCCTAGATCCTTTTCTTTATTTGAGAATTTTGGGCCATAATATTGTTCTTCCACGTATTATTTTAATTATGAAACAAGTTATTGTGCTTGATAAATTAGTTTTGGGTGTAATAGTTGAACCTATACTGATATCATATCTGTATTCGTATGCAAATATTATGGCTGGGCATTCAAGCCTTCTAATTTTGAATCAATACAGTGAAGTACTTGGTTTTGAGAAATTGTATATTCAGTCTTCCACTTTAGTACATTTTAATTAAGAGATACAAATAAGTAAGTGTCTTGTGGGGATAACCGTGTTGGTATCCAAAATAAGCGAGTTGTCATCCTAGTCATATCATTTATACTTCTTTTTAAAGGATAGAATTATTTATAATGTTTTGATGGTTGCATCATAAACAAGGAATTAGGTTCGTAGTTTTTTCTAGAATAGTTAGGATAATTAGAATAGGTCGAGATGAAGTTAAAAGATGGCTATATTATGCTTCTTCTAGAAGTTTATAAAAGGTTATTAGTTTTGGCTTAGGATTTTTTATACCAATCTAGGGCTTAAAGTCACCATCAGCATCCCTAAACCGTTTTTATACTTAAGGACGTTGTTAAGGTATGCATTTATGTGTTCCTTTTGCTCTTTTGTTATACTTATCTTCTCCTTCAAAATATATATTTAAAACATCATCTTCCCAACGTCTACAATCTGGATGACACATAGATTGTTCCATATCCCAAAGGACATGGTCATTCATGTGACTAACATAAAAATATGTCCCTTCTACTCAAATAGAGTGAATCAAAGGATAGCTCCTAGTTTCTTTCTAGGAAAAGGATGGAGAGATCATTAAGATTTTTCTAGCAGATTGTTAGTTTTCTTGCCTTGGCCTTTTATAGATTAATTTGATAGGGCCATCCTCAAATCATGTAAGGAGCGGTGGAGGAGTGTGGATAGAGTGGTAAGGGGGAAATTAAATTCCATCTCATAAATTCCATTATTTCCTTTAGCTCTTCTTTCGGCAATTATTTGGGGATATGGATAATAGTAGTGTCTCTATTGTATTCCACCATATAAAAAGCATTAATGATTGAGTTTAAGAAGTGTAGATCTAGAGTATAGTTCTGCATATGATAAATAATTTGGTGATATATAGTAGCCATGATGGTCGTGAGATCTGGTTCAAAACCTACAATCTGAATTTCGACCTTTAACTAGTAAAAATGGCTGGGTCATTTAATTTAATGTTAAAGTTGAGTGTTATTGTTAATATGTCACTTCCATTGCTAAGGGTAGTGAATAGAGTGCTAATAATGCTAGAATGCCTTTTCTACTATAAAGAGTTAAAATCAGACTTGATTGCCCCTATATGGAGATGAGCATACCCTCCTTCTCACTAGATAGGTATTAGTTCATGGAAAAATTACAGAGTAACATATTGTCCTACTGAAGTAACTTAGAACCCATATAGGTCTAACTTCAAACTTTGATTCATCTCTTTCAATCGTGATCTTTGATTATAGATTAAAGATCGAATACTCTTAGTAAAAGATGAAGTTTGGTGATAAAAACTATAAGGACTGAGCAGTGGTATCTATATATCATAGATTCTTGTATCTTTAGGGAGCTGAGTTATTTCAATAAGGTTATCGATCTTGTTAGAGAGAGTTCTCTTTACAAATGAAGGAAGGTTGGATGGGAGAATGTGTGGAAGAAAGATAGATAAAGATGGATATGATCCATCATAGATGCAACGAATGTATTCATAGTTAATTTTAAAGTTCCCTACTAACAATTATCAGTAGCAGTTTTTCTCTTTTCTTAAGCTCAGGGTATTGTTAGATCTACACCGTACTCAAAAGTAAACAACCTTAATCAGTCTTTCAATCCCCGAGCTTTAAAGCCAACAGTCCAGCAAGTGATAAGGTTTCCAGTCAATAAACCAAAATGACCATGGCTCTAATGCCAATAAAGGCCATACAAGAGATAAACTCAATACCAATCACAATTATACTAGCCAAGAAAACAAATCCCTTATGAAAGGTACTAATTATCTTAAGGCATATCTCTTAGATAACCAACTTTATCTCTTACTTAGGGATGTTAATTTTGGTCAGGCCTAGCCCGATTGACCAAGCCACGGGTCAAATGTGGGTGGCTCGATCGGGTCATGCGCCCGGGCCAAGCACCAAGCACGGCCCGACTAGTGGCTCTATCGTTATTTAAAAAATGATGTCGTTTTTTATGTTTTTTTTTAATATATCAAGTAGACTAGGTTAGCCACGGGCCATGGGCCACTTAGCCCATTGTCCGGCACATTCCTACTCCTAATATGACTTTAATAGGTTCTTACAGTATGATATTTTCTTATTCACGGGATCTCCTTAGAGAGGTAAGTACAAAGCATACTCATAGCCATTTGTAAGAGTGAGACTACTGTCAACTCAAGATTTTGGGAAGGATGGATGTTTAGAGAAAAGCCATAGAGAAGCAACCAATTTTATATCTTTTTTTACCCTCAACTAATGACAACGATCTACTTATATAGGCATAAGAGATTACAAACTGACATACCCATTACATTGCAAATAGTACAATAATTCAACTTAGTAAAGCCATTGACATTTGTTATGATGTGATTCAATAATTAAGCTTAATGGATCCACAAATACTCACAATAGTATAACCATACATAATGGAGGCCTACTTCATTTTAGCTGTGCATTCTATTTGTTCTTCTACTTAATAGGCTCATAGGATAAAGACAAATTATCTTCATCATCTGTGATATCTCTATATTTTTAAAAAGGAACTCGTAGTCTTCTTCGTTGAACTCGGGCATATCTTCATCAGGATCTTGGGATTGTTGGCTGTATGGAGGGAGAGATTGAGATGGTCCTTTAAGAGACAAAATAGAGGTTGGTATAAGATCAGTCCATCTTTTCAAAAAAACAATGTCTGGATTCCAAGTTCTTTAGGGATAAATTCTCCATAGTAGGTCTAAGGGAAGTACATGTAAATGGGGAATTTTGTTTAGGAAATTTATTAATATCACATAGGAACATATTTAAACTCTTTGTGACCATGTCCTTATGCTTAGGATATTCAAGAGAAATTTGTTAGAGTTATACTTAGTTAGGTGTGTAGATGAGACCATTTTTGCCATGCTTAAGGCCTGTGGAGCACAAAGAAGCATTGTGTGTTTTGTTTAGTAATTAGGATGTCACACAATTTATATTGATTAATAATTTAGGATAACTATTTTCTCTAACGCATTAATGATGAATATTATTCTAAAAAAGTCCACAAGGCAAAAGATTCATTATTGCAGTTGTAAAAATAGTTAATCTACCTATAGGAAAGGAACTATAAATTTGCAATAGCACATGCAAACAAAGTAGAAAGCTCAAAGGTACCACATTGCTTCACATTAAAGAGCCCTACTAATGAAGAAAACAGTTAGGTAAGTAGTTTGTATATCAAAGTGGGAGGGACAATGATAGATGCATAATTGTCCATAGTTATACCCCATATTTGTTGTATTTTTGCTTGATCTTTTATACTTTTATTATATATTTGGTACTTAATTTTCTCCAAGTGTATAATTTTCTCCAAGTGTATTTATTGGTTATAATTGCCTTCCTGGATTAAACGAAGAAGAATTCAGATAAAAATGCGGCATAAAATAAAGATTTGAAGCAAAGAGGGAATACACATTCGTGTAGCCATGTAAGTTCCTCAAGCCGTGCAAATTCACAAATTCTAAAGATTTTAGGTATACACAATCTAGTACACTGCTATGTATCAGATTGTGTATCTCCCAGAACTTTAAAAATTACTCTAAAAAGCCATGTTCAGAGGCAAAATAAAGAAGTTGACATGTAGAGATGTTCAGAGACTTTCAAAGGCACATCAAGGGGCGATTTTGATTCGGAGAAGTAGAAAACACAAAGAACTCATTGAAAGATTGATCAGAATACAAGATTAAAGCTCTACCTTGCAAGAACATTCAATAGGAAATAAAGGGAGATTTAGAATTATGAACCTTTTGTCTTTTATTAGTTTTTCTTTCTATTTATGTTTGATTTCGTTTTCCATCATATGTAACTAAATATCTTTAGTGTCTAGGTAAGATGAACGCTATAATTGTGTTATAACATTTTTATTTATTTTATTTAATGCAATTGTTTTAATTGATCTATTTTGATTCAATTACGTATTTAACATATGTTCTAATATGTTCGAAATATTAGTGCATAACATGATTTCATAACAAAAACATTGAGAAATCCTATGTATGAATAAATCTACTGTAAATGAAAAGAGTTGATTGCAAACTTAGAGATAGATTAACATAAATCTTCTAGATTAAAGTTAAACTTAATAGTGGAATTCACAAATTGGTAAAACAATCTTTGTACTTTTAACCTGAATAATAATGATTGATAATTTTAAGATTAGATGTTAGTATTCTTAAGTGAGTTATTAGCATATCATAAGAATTTCCACAGTCTAATAATCAACAAAAAAAATTATGTAATAAAAGGTCAACTATTTAAGGGTTTTTAGGGGGATTCATAACCTAGACACTAATTCTTCATATCAAGAGTTTCCTAAATGATTTCTTGTTTCTCTGTTTAGTATTGTTGCATATTTTATTTTAGTTATTTAAGTTTTATTTTCTTTAATTAAAAAATCAAAATCAAATTCGTAAACTAGATAATAGGATAACAATAATTACTAATATTCATCGTTTTCGTATAGTCAACCCGTACTTACTAGTACTAGTTACAGCAACGTGGTACACTTGTAGATAATTCATAATTGACTAACTACGTTTTGGTCAATTAGACGTGAAGGATTTTTATTTTTTTTTGCAAAAAGAGGTGAAGTACGGAAAAGGCTTCTTTTAGCCAAGTAATTAATTTCTTTAATGGTTGTGGGTTCTTTTGCGTAAGAGGAAGTATTCTTTGATTATTGCTACTGCTAGAAAAGCAACCATTATGAGAATTAAGGGAATAACTCTGGTAGGAGTGAGAAACTAGATGCTCTTTTACGGTCAAGAAAGGTAGTCAATTATAGTGTTTTAATGCCCCTTTTATGTGTTGTATTAAGAATTTATGGCGAGAGAACTAAGCTTTCCACCTAAGCAACTAACTATTTGGTATGGTCTTTTTCTTGGAGGTCTAACATCTTTGGGAAACATGTTTTTTCCATTTCAATAATAAAATGATAAGGACTTAGGTAGAAGCTGAACTTTTCCATCTCTCATTCTACCGTAAGAATCTCTTGATATATCACAAGGTAGTGCTTTTTTGATTCCTTGAATTGGCCAAAGCATGGCCAAGGTAGAATCTTTTGTCGTGTGATTATTCTATTAGCATCACACACTAATATTCTTCATTGTTGTCAGTCTATAAGACCTGTTCTCTTTTGTCAAGAATCTTAAGTAGTAGCAGATGCTAAGCAATTTTCTTTAGGTATTGTACTCCTTGTAGCTATTCTTTTCCGTATGATGGAGGATTCTTTTTGAAAAGCTTAAATAGTTGGCTGATGTAGTCAGCATCGCAAGGGATAAAGTATCGGATATAATTAATAATACTCAACAATTGTTGGATTTGTTTTGTTGTAAGCTTCTGATTAGAGAAGTTTAGCGATGTATGGGTTTAGTTGATAATGTCCATCATGAAATTTCATGCGCAAGAAATCTATTTAAGTTGTACCAATCTAACTTTTTTGAGCTAAGGGCATCATATTATGTTTTTTATTAATGTCTGTAAATTTTTCCAGTAAGGCCTTATACTCATATTCTTTAAGAATAGTAAGATATCATCAATATAGACAATGCATTGTTTAATATGGGCTCCTAGATCATTGTCATGACCATTTGAAATAATAAAGAGGCCACCTTAAGTCCAAAGGGCATGATTGTTCATTGGAATTGGACATTTAGGATGCAAAATGTCATCTTATACCAATCTACTAGCTCTATCCTCATCCAAAATTTGACTTTGAGATCAATTTTTTAGAACACATTTGCTTCTTTCGGTAATATTATTTTTGTATTAATCCTAGATGAAGAAAACTTATGATCTTGGAGGAAATTATTTAGTGGTTTGTAATTAATCACCAACCTCTACTTTCCCGGAGTAAGTTTTGCCCTTTTTTCTACATAAAATTTTGACAAGCTCAATTAGATTTAATAGGTTCAATCAACCCTTGTCTTAATAGGATGACACATTTTTCTTTTGCCAGAGCCAAATCTTCTGAATTCATGCCTAGATTGGTGGCCTTAGTAAGATTAATATCTTCAATCCTTTTGAATGACAATTTGCCTCGAAGGATTTAGGTTATGGAATTGATCTCTTACTTTTTGCATTAATTTATCTCTTACTTTTCCATAATTCTTAAGCAACTTCTTGAAGCCCAAATATATTGAATACATTACTGTAGGAATGGAATGCTTCCGTATGCAGTAATAAAATATGATAAATTTTAAATAAAAATAAAGTTTTAACTCAGTTCAATTTGAAATAAAAAATTAAATTTTACGTTAACTTTAAAATTAACAAAAAATTTAAATTTCAAGTTACACGACTCAAGTTTAATTAAATGTCCAAACGAATCCAAATCCTACTATAAAAAATTGATCGGAATTGACCTGGTTCGACTTGTTGGCACACGTAATTCCAGGGGCAGCCACAGGTGAAGCTTTCAAGTTTTAATAACCTATTTCCTACAACGTCATCACCTCCATCACTGATTGTTCAGCTTTGGAAGTATCAGAACTAAACCCAAAAGATGTGGAATCTGCATTATTTATTGGGAAGACGACAAAGAAATAAAGAAAGGAAGCGATAAAAGCAAGAACATAAAATGATTGTATATCTACAAATATCTTCACAAGCAAGGCGTGGCATGGCCTGGAGATATTTGCGTGTCAAACACAGACATGAACGGTTGCATCATTTTGGGTGGAGTCCTGTAATTAGTTGGAGGAGAAGTATGTCAAGTAAGTTAAGCGTCGTAAGTCAAAGATTCCATAATAATTTGGATGTGAGTTTTCCTCATCGATTGTCAAATGTAGCAAACTCCTATGTTGGCGGTCGTGTTTGATAAAGAAGGGAGGAGAAAATATCTAACGAAATCCGAAAGGAGTGGCTGCAAAATAGCATCTTTGGTGGTTAACTAACCCAACACTGATAAGACTGTCGTCGTAGCTGCCTTGGAAAATAACAGGCGAGGGCAGAAATGAAATGGTGCGTCCTCTGATCTTATGATATATGGTATAATTGCAGCAGTAAAATTAGACCTTTCACATGCGATTTACTATTGGCATGATTAGATTCTTATTTTCTCCAAACTTCGACAGGAAATATGCAGTCATCGTAAATACAAAGTTAACTAATTAATTGTATGAAAAGTCAAACCTGTAACATTGTACTAAGTTGCTCGTCTGGTCTTTTCCTTCGTATACAAATTGTTCCGAATCCGATCTGACACACAATTCCTAGTGTTGGAATAAAGAAAGCAGATTGAAACAGTGGGCTTATGATCCCGATCCCAGCCCATATTTAGTATTTGCTAACTTTGGACCTAATCGGTACTCAGAATCTGCCAGGTAGATCAGGTTTCAAGCGCATACAAAAAATCTTATACATGGATTTAATTTAGAAAAGTGGTAACAGTTGATAACCTGTTGAAATTAACCTGTTAAAATGATAAGTACTTATGTGTTTGGGATTGTTATTTTAGTAACTGTTGAAATGTGAAAATAGGTGTTTGATAAATGTGATTGCGGTTGTTGAAAAGAAATAAAATGACTTAAAAACCTATTAATTTAATAAACTATTAATTGTAATATTAATAATTAAAAATATATTATTAGTCATATAAATTTAAAATTATAAATAAGAAAATATTAAATTAAAATAAGAAAATA
>JAOSBN010000008.1:2182768-2214931 GCA_027563595.1 Erythroxylum suave | reverse complement strand
TTTTTTAATATTAGATATTAAATTTTGCAATTTATTTTTTTCCCTCTATCACATATATAATACTATTAATATATCTTTGTGGCATATTGTGAAGCTATTAGCGTTTAGTTGTTTTCTGCCTGCATACTTCTTCCAGTTGTATGAAACTGCTTTTGTTCTTTTTCTAGTCCAGCTGGTTTATATTATATTACTTAAAAAGTATTTTTCTGGAAGCGAAAAAAAGAAAAACAAAAATAAGTAGAGCAGTTGATAAAATCCTAATAAAGAATAATTGTTAATTTATTGGGGCCCTTTTTATTATTTCGCCCATGACCTATAAAATGGTAGGAACGACCAGTCCCGAGCCCAGGCAGGGGCAAGTTGGGCCTATGCCTAGGGCCCAATTTTAATAATATGGAGTGGTTTATTTATAAAAAATAAAAAAGAAAAAATGTTAATTTTTTCAATTTATTTTTAATTAAAATCAGGGGCTCATATCTTTTCTTTCGCCCCGGGCCTACAAAAACTCAGGACCGACCCTGCAACTTGACATACTAAGTTTTGATTCGATAACTCGCTTTGATCCCAATTGAAAGTTTTTGAAAGGGTGTAGTAGTTTTGCAAAATTTAGCACAATCAGAAACCAGAAAAATTAAACTCACAAATATAAGTCAACAACTGAGATTTGGTAACGCGGTTTGACATACCTTGCCTATGTCTGTGGAGCCATCACCTAGCTTAATTACTTTCACCTGTGATACAGCAATAGTTTTACTCAAGACATTACAGAGTTGACTCATCAAACCTTTGATACTATTTCTTATCCTCACTACCCGTGAAAGTAAATTAGACGCTATAGTATGAACACTTTGTACTAACCTCAACAGAGAATTTTCTGATAATAAAGGATGAAAATAAAATAACTCAAGTGATTGAAATAACAACGAACATAAACAAAGACACTTGAGAAAGGAAACAACTTTCCTAACAATGTAGCTTCGTCAACAAAAGAATAGGAAGTTGTCCACTGAAAAATCTAAAGTGAAGCTTCAATATCGTCACTGGAAAATCTTACACACAGTTGGAGAAAAATCACCAACAAACACAAACGTTTCATCACCAAAATGTTGCAGACGATGGAGCTTTAACCACACGAAAAACTTCTGGAGTTTTTCCACAAAAACATGCTACAAAAATCACACAATCAACCCAAAAATACAACCCCAAAATAGCGTGAACACTACCAAAGAACAACTGCCAAAATTGCCCTCAATTGTCGTTGAAGACTAGAGGAATACCAAGCTGTAATGAGTCACGTAATCATCTAAAATGCAGCACATCATAGATCACCCAACCAAACCATGTAAAAACCAAGAGAAAAAAATAACAACTGCAAGGATTCCACTCAATCACCGATAGCACAGCCCACAAAAAAATCATGCAAGAGCTACAGATAACAACGAGATCGATTCATACTTAACAAAAAATCAGCTGCTAAGGTTATCAAAGATGACTCTGAAATCCTAGCTACCGAAACTCCAAATTAACCACGAAAGACAAATGACACTTCACATGAAAAGCAACAGTCAAAGCACAATAACAGCGCAGTGTGGAAGAGACCCACAATAGAAGACTCCTTCAACACTACGGTCACGTAACTCACACACAAGCCTTCACAAGATTGAGGCTGTGTTTGAATCTGCGGTGCGGTGGGGATAAATACTTATCCACCGCAGTAACATGTTTGGATCTACAATGAACAACCACAGATTAGAGAAAAGTGCGATGCCACCGTATATATCAATAAACAAAAAGAGGGTTGAATAGGAAATTGCTTCTGCGGTAGAAATTTTACTTTTCATTAATAACCTTCACTACAAGTATTATTTTCCATTATATCCTTAATAACTATGACTAATAATATATTTTTATGAAATATTTTATTTACTAAATTTATTTTATTTATGTTTTCTTATTTTAGTTTATTATTTTATTATTATAATTTTAAATTTATATGACTAATAATATATTTTTTAATTATTTATATAACAATTAACAGTTTCTTAAATCAATAAGCTTTTTAGTTATTTGATCTCTTTTTAGCAACCGCATCCACACTTGCCAAACATCTATTTTCATATTTCAGCAGTTACCAAAATAGCAATCACAAACACATAAGTACTTATCGTTTCAGCAAGTTGTCAACCGTCACCGCTTCCCTAAGCCAAGCCTGAGTTTTATCTTCATTAAAGATTATCTAAGATAACATCAAGATTTCAGCATCCAACGAATAATATATTATCTTCATAATCCAATTAGTAAATGATGTAAAAATTAATAATAAGATACCTAACATGTATCTTAACATTTACCCTTTCTATAATAACTTGCAACATCTATTTCTTTAATATATTATTTTTTAAGTTTTTATAAATTATTTATACAAATTATATATTTTGGATAGGCCAATACAGTAAATTTAATCTAAATATCCAATTGAAGATTTAAATTCAAATAACCTAAACTCTGTAATACTTGAGAATTACAGGGAGTCAACAAGACTTGGAATCAAAACATATAGCCTTAAGAAACTTCTTCAATAAATAATCTAGAATAAATTTACTTTGAAATTTGGATATCGCAGAAATCAGGTTAGGTTGGTCCTCCGTCCTCCCTCACGGTCTAACCTGGGCTTTATCAAAATAATTATGCTTCCAATTGTCTTCTCTAAGTGCGTTGGTCTAAAAAGACCCTTGTGTTCAGTAGTCTCGGCTTTCAGCACCTAACTAGTTACGAGGTAAGAAGATCGGATTAGGAGAATTAAAAAAAACCCAAGTTGACACGGCCATTATTTTTACTACAAAACCCTATTTGACTTTGATTATGTGACGACAATACAACCAGAGATGCCACCCCACCCACTCACCAACTCCTCTCTACGTACAAAATCATCTTCCGCCTTCTCAGGTACTGTACTCCTGACGGAAAACTTGTTTCAGGTTCAGACACCAGACCCGACCAAGAGTGTTCACCACCACTATTTCATTACCGGGTGGAATGTTCAGACTAAGAGCAGGAATAAACAACATAGTCTAATTGATTCCTCAACCACCGTCGGATGGCCCCACACCGCACTTCTGATTTATTTTCAAAGTCAATTCGTTAACTCATCTGATATGATTGGGTGGGTTTGGTTGGGAACAGTCCGCGGATCGCACGCAATGCGATTCCGATGATCCGTATCTCAGTCCCGAGCTATTATGTGCGTCTGGTTGCTACAGAATATTGTTCTCTGAAGCAGCCAGAATGCGTTATATAATGTTATCTTTATCTATCAAGTCAATTGGAAATTTGAGCATAGTGACACACGAGTAAAACATAGTTAATGTAATATTCGTTAATTTATTAATGAATTAACGCGTTAACTTGAACTTAGAAGTTAAACATATGTAATTGATGATGGAAATTTTAATTTGGCCAGCAGATATTTTGTTGACTTAGTGTCCTGAGAAGACAACAAAGTCAAATCATTCCTTGAGGAAACCAGCTCATCCAATCTTTAGCCATCTTCTTCGTGTGAAAGCAATAGTAAAGAAGAGACACGGGCCTATTAGTTTTTCCTTGGTGTATATATTGTTAGTTACGTAACTCCAAAACAAGTCAAGGAGGGCAGCCTCGCGTTATGTTTTCTTGGACCAACTAGAATGGTGTGAAGAAGAAAAAAGGAAAATGGAAAAAGTCGAAACGTCCATCGTAATTAGCTTTTTATCACTAAAAGGCGTCTCCATGTACTTTTCTCCATATCCGCGTATGGAGGACTGTTTCGTGATTTTTGAATATTAGGTCTTTGTCTTTTTTAGAAACCTGGAAACCTTCTCCACCGACCTAGCTATATATATGGGTCTTCTCTGACCAAACTTCCCGTTCTATATTTGATCACATTCATCAATAAAACTGATGCGTGTGTAGCTCTTTTCTGCTCAAGAAGACTCTGTGTTCGAATATTGTATATTTCAGTAAAATGACTGTTAAGAAGAGTACGTGGAGTTGCTTTGTTCCAAGCTGTTTCAACTCACATGGTGAGACATCACCCAAACACAAGAAACAGGCTGTGAGACAGACATCATTTCAACGGATTTCTCTGACGGATTTGAGCAACCCCAGCACGCAGCTCTCGGAGGATCTTTCCATGTCTCTTGCTGGGTCCGATCTTCACGTGTTTACCCACGCTGAGCTGAGGGTGATCACTCAGAACTTCTCTCAGAGTAACTTTCTTGGTGAAGGAGGGTTCGGACCAGTGCACAAGGGGTTCATTGATGACAAGCTTAAGCCTGGTTTGAAGGCTCAGCCTGTGGCGGTCAAGCTGTTAAACTTGGATGGCTTGCAGGGTCATAGAGAGTGGTTGGTGAGTTCCATTTGCTCACCTAAAACAAATATAACGTTCATGTTCTTGCAACTTGGGACATTAGGATTGAACTAGTTCCCACTTTTGGAATTCTTGGTCAACCTCATAATCTTATGGATTGTTCCTGTATTAACAGACGGAAGTGATCTTCCTTGGCCAACTGAAGAACTCGCATCTTGTGAAGCTGATCGGCTATTGCTGTGAGGAGGAAGATAGGCTTCTTGTTTATGAGTACATGCCTCGAGGCAGCTTAGAGAATCAGCTATTTAGAAGTACGTCCATTTCTTCAAATAAAGTTTCTTATATCCCAATATATCTTCACTCATTTCCCGGTCAAGAATTCACCCTATTGTCTTTTCCTGGATTTAAGGATACTCGGTTTCACTTCCATGGTCAACAAGAATGAAAATCGCTCTGGGAGCTGCCAAGGGCTTAGCCTTCCTTCACGAATTGGATAAGCCCGTCATATATAGAGATTTTAAAGCATCAAACATCTTGTTAGACTCGGTAAATCATCTTCTCTTTGGCTTGCTCTAATCTCAATTTAAGTTCCATAAGCTACAGAATATCATTTTCTGTCAAGTATCTTATATGAACTTTGCCTGGAAAAATGTCTACATTACAGGACTACACAGCCAAACTTTCAGACTTCGGACTGGCAAAAGATGGTCCCGAAGGATCAGAAACGCACGTTTCAACACGAGTAATGGGAACACAAGGCTACGCGGCCCCTGAATACATCA
Source organism: Erythroxylum suave (assembly GCA_027563595.1). NCBI lineage: Eukaryota > Viridiplantae > Streptophyta > Magnoliopsida > Malpighiales > Erythroxylaceae > Erythroxylum > Erythroxylum suave. The sequence goes on along the minus strand of JAOSBN010000008.1, from coordinate 2,209,804 downwards.
TGACAGGTACTGTATTGACTAGATACTAATATTTAGCCACTCCTTTCAGGTCATTAAACGGATGTGTGTACTGAACATTCTCTTCCATCAATTTTCAGGTCACTTGACCGCAATGAGCGATGTGTACAGTTTTGGAGTGGTCCTCCTGGAGCTTCTTACAGGTAGGAGATCAGTGGACAAGAACCGCCATCAGAGAGAGCAGAACCTAGCAGAGTGGGCTAGGCCTATGCTGAACGATCCACGAAAACTTAGCCGAGTTATGGACCCAAGACTCGAAGGCCAATACTCTGAAGCAGGAGCTAGAAAAGCAGCTGCGTTGGCATATCAATGCCTGAGCCACAGGCCGAAGATGAGACCAACGATGAATATTGTGGTCAAGACGCTGGAACCTCTGAAGGATTTCGACGACATCAGCATTGGAACTTTCGTTTATGTAGTTCCATCAGAAACTGGCGAAAAAGATGCTAAGGAATGCGACCCAGAAAAGGACGGAAGGAAGGACAAGGAACATGAGAGACGACATCGTCATAGAAAACATCGACTCCATGGCAGCGACAGAAGCACACACCTAAGCTCGACAAAATCTCCGACCATTCACTCGGAGACTGTTTTACAACAGAATCAAAGACATGGGTTGCAGTCACCTCTGCGATCCAGAGCCACATGAACAAAAACTAGTAAAAAATGTAAATCATAACGTGGATATAATACGCATACCTTCTTTTTCCACTTTAAGGATAACGTTTAAGGAATTTTTTAGTGAGAGGATTTGGTTTGATTCTTTCAGCACAGACTTGCATGATTTCTTCCATTTTGTTTTTGGTTTTCCCTTCCCTAATTACATCAAAAGCAAACGACCAATTCAAAGAAAGAAATTCACCAACTTAGATACGATTGTGTAAGAGCAGATTTTTCAATTAATATTTGTTCAGATACAGCTAAGAAGGTTGAAATATACAACGGCGCATGTAGCATTACAAATTGATAACAACTCCCACTTACCCAAATTTTTTGTCTAATTCTACGATTGCTTCCATGATTCGTTTAGTTTCTTGGTCTATACAGCTCCTAATTTGTAAGGTAGCAATTCATGTCCTGGCAAGCACCTTCATATCCCCCAGATTGAAGGGGTGATAAAATTTGGGATGACAATAATCCGCAAGGTCAATTCTGTTAATTTTTTTATAATAATTATTTTTAAAATTAACAGTGTAAAAAATACCTTTTTTTAATTAAGTTCGGGCCCAAGTGTCAGGTCTAGGCCCACTCGAAACATAACTCTTCTAAACAAAACAATGTCATTTTGTTTAGAATAATTGAATCTCAGGTCAATCTGGGTCTAACCTATGGGTTGACCCATTGAAAACTTGAATCTACAACTATGAGGTCACCTGTTACCATCCCTAAATAAAATTGTTTCTTCTCTCGATCTAATTTTGAATCAAAATTAAATTTAAAGTTGAATTAGTTCAAATCTATATATACAAAAACATCATTTTAATTATATTTATTTATACTATATCATCTTTATAAAATATATACAAAATAATTTTTTCTAATTTGATCAAGTTATAGTTTATTGGAGTCATTAAATATCATATTTCAAATTGAAAAAAAAAGAGAAAGTTTGATCAAGTTAAGACTAATGTTTTAAAAACTGAATTTGGAGTTAAACTGATAAGATAAGAAATTTCAAGTTTAAAAAGTATTAAACCGTCATAAAATCGGTTAGAAATTGAATAAAATTAAAAAATTTGAAAAATAATTGGAGAAGACTATCTTTACTTGTCGAAAAAATTAAAGTTCAATTAAAATGAAAATTAATCAGTTTAAAAAATTAATTAATTTACAAAAAATGACTGATTGATTAAGAAATTGATTGATTTTTAAACAACAATGATTATTAAATTAAATAAAATCAAAAGGTTAAAAATTGAATTAAAAAATTAACCGATTCATTCGTCATCCGATTTCACACTAACTATGGCATTTAATTTGGTGCAGGAATTACGAGCAATGCTAAATCGAGATTGGGAGGTGCATTTCCAACATATTTATCAGGAGGGAAACTACAACACCAATCGATTAGCTAAACTAGCTATGTGGATCCGACCTGGATTACATATTCTTTTCATACCTCCGACGGAATTGACGAACTATTTACAGTTAGACAAGCAAAGAATGATGTATCACATAAGCTTAGCTGACAATTGAGCTGCTTTTGCTTTTGTTTGTAACTTCCTTTATATTTAAAAAAATTAATCGATTTAAAATTTTTAATATCAAACTGGTCAAATTGCTTCAGGTTTTAAATCATTAGTTAAGACTATAAGCTATACAATTTTTTCAATTAGTCGAGAAGGAATCTCATTAAAACAAAAGATTCGAGCACATCATTGTTTTTGTCTTTGTGCTTAATATTAAAAATAGTTTGATTTTTTAAAAACTGAAACATAAGTGTGAGCTTAATCGTGTATTATATTAAGTAGTGGTGCGCTGGCTTGCCTATGGGTGAGTGACATCCTAAGTGGAAACAGACATGAATCGATCAAAAGACGGAAATAATAAAGCTATGTCGTGACTCGTGAGTGCTTTTGTCAATAATTAAGCAACGACATATTAAATGAAAAGAATATCCGTGAACTTCAGAGAAGAGATCGGAGCATCACCTTTTAGCATGTTTATCGATAGAAGAATCGGTGTGCGGATACGATGGCTTCTTTAGCATTGTCCTCTAGTTCAGGCATTCATCTTCTCCGAGACCTATCAGGGCCATGTTCAGAAATTTTCTTCCAGGATAAATGGGGACTCTCCTTAACGAGACAACTGCAGTAATCTGATTTTGTGTTTTCTCGCAAGTAATAAAAAAATGAAAAGATTATAAAAACTAAACACGCCTGATCTTTGTACCCCAGTTTTTAGTATGAATAATTAAAGAAAATAATTATCAACTGATCTTTGAGTTTAGTGATAACCCGAACCGATGAATACTCATACTCTACCCATTTTTAACTCTTTTTTAATGTTTTTTTCTTGAATATTTATAGTTAAATATAATAAAATATTACTATTTTTTAAGGAAAAATAACTTTAAATTTTCCACTTTATTGTTCACCTTTTTTAGGTAAAAAGAGTCCCTTTGTTTTAGTCATTCCATATTGACATTTGAGTTCTTAGAATAGATTATCTTAATTAATTCCTTCAAATAGTGATGCTTTCTTTTACACCTTCAAACTTTTGTATACACAATCTTAGGTCAAATTTTTTAGGTTGTTTTCTTTACGACTTATAATCTATGAAAATAACCTGATGGATATCCAAAAACACGAATAATCTAATAGATTTGGATATGAGTCGTAAATTGTAAAAATCGATAGATTTTAAATGGATAATAAATTGAGTCATAAAGAATGGATATGAATATGAGTAGAGTAATACCCGAATCGAATCCTACCTATTACCATTCCTAGTGATGAGTGACATATTCTTCTAAACAAATATACTGAAACATATCTTGAATAATTTTTAGATTTTAGATCAATATAAATTAACTTATTATAGTTATTCAAGTTTTTAAAATTTATTGGGAACGTAAAATTTAACTATCTTAGTTTATGTATAAATAAACTTAGTTTCAATTTGTATTTAATGAGATTATGAATGACAATTAGTTGGGACAGGTTCGGGGCGCTTCTAACCTATCTGGCCCTAACTTATGGCCTGGATCGATCACCATTTGACCAGTCTGACCACATGTAAATCGGACCTTGCCCACCTTATATATTTTTATAATCAAGTAATTATATTAAAGAATTTAAAGTATAGTTAAAAAAGAATGTTTGTATTTTTCAAAAAAATTTAAAATTTAATTAAAAAAGAGATTGCTAAATAAAAATTAATTAATAAGTTTTAGATTATAAGAATTTAAATTGGTCATTTTTAATAAAAAGAGTTATTAAAATAAATTGAATCGAAAAATAAAATAATTCAAAAATTTTACGATCAAACAAGTCCAACCAGTTATGTTTTTTAATTACTGGGTATTACCAAAAGCAAATACAGACAATATGATCTAACTACGTGTTAATCCACACATATAGAATGGGATAGTATTTAGGCCCAAGCCCGAGTTTCACATATTCTTCAGCTTGTGCCCATCAACCAAGTACATGGGCTTGACAACGATTAGAGTTTACCTAAACGTTATCAAACCGTTTCGGTTAGTTGTCCTCGGAGGCTTCGACATTTCAGTTTAGTCTGACGAGACTCCGACAGGCAAAGGTACAGGAAACTTGCCCTCTACAAAGTGACAACGAGTTGATCTCAATCTGTTGTCACCTACAAATCAACGACCTTGAATTGGATGCTTTGACTTGATAAGACTTTGTCCAATTTTTGGAAGCGAGACATCGTTCTGTCGCTAATACGGCATTATGTAATTGGTCAAGCCGTTCACATGTGCCATTTTTCTTAGTCGTGTCATTTGTGTTACGCTGTATAAGTGAAGCAAACAAGACCAGCGTAAACTCCTTTGTCATCTTCCAAGAAAGTTCCAGGAAAGTACGACATTCCTCCACGTACACAACAAGCAAATCCAAGGTTTGAAAAGTTTGGTGAATTGTATACATATAAGGCAATCTTAACACTTCTGTCAAAACAGATCCCAAGTAATCATTAAAAGCTGCCCACTTTGTTCTCCTCTCTTTCTTTTTTAAGCAAGGACTGGGAGAATCTGGGATGCCTAGAGATAAGAGCATAGACATGCCTCTCAAGCCACGTCGTCGGGAGAGGAAGCAAAATGGTGGTGGACACGGCAGCAATGGCAACAACTGCAAGGTGGTGGATGGTCTTGTGCGTTTCTTTGCGGTCATCGTGCTTTTGATCTTGTTTTTGTACTTGTTCTTTTATGCGTTGGGTTTTTGAGAGTTAACCGAACCCAATGGATTAACACTCGTACAGGTTCTTGATACTGAACCTAAGGTATCAACATTCATACATGTTTTTGATGCTTACCATATATGATATTGGTCCATGGATGTTCTTCTTTCTTAATCATAATATTCTTCCCTATCTCTCGGTGTTTCAAGCATTCTCATTTCATTAACTATCCTACCCACATGATGTTTTCTTTCTTCTTTTTTCATGCATTCCTTACAACTTGTTCCCATCATTTTGACCGATATATGTATATGTAAATAACGAATACCTGTCCGTCAAGTAAATAGTTTTAATTTCGTAAAAAGTAAACACGTTGGGGTAAATTCTTCAAAAAATGAAGTGAAAATTTCAAAGTTTTGATCAAACTTGTGCAGACTTCACGTTTCGGTTAATGATTGGATCCTTCATCAAGCAGACTTGAATTCATCAAGCTAGCCATGACGAATATTGTAAACGTCTGACTTTGAGTCTTCCCGCGGAATAATTGAAAAGGTCCATGTTACCATGCCAGTCAACGTAGACTCGTCTCATAACCACGTTTCACAAAAAACCCTCGACTCAATTTAATAAAACTTCAGATTTTATATAGAATTTTGATCCAACATATTACCAAACTCATTTGTAACTTGACAATTGAGCAATCTTGTAATAAAGAGAAAGCTTGGTGGTAAAAATATTGTTAGGTTAGTTATGTATTTGACCTTTACACATTTTTTGATGCCTTATCGAGGGAATATAGAATCAAAAGATCTTGTATTCAAATTTTTCTATCTATACCCTTTTGATCGAACATGTCGTTCAGGCTTATCTAGTTTGGAGTATCCAATTAACGTAATTTGCAAACTGTTGCGTCAATACGGAGATTTACCCTGTACGCATTTAGAGGATAACGACTGTGAGTTCTTCCGTTCTCAAAAGAAAAATCTTATGAATTTTGCTTGTGGTTAAAGAATAATCGATTACGATTATAATAAACTGAATTTAATTTTTAATAATACGTGATAATAATATTGTAATATATATATACGATCTTTAGATAAAAAATGGGGTGTTAAAATCTTTTTTAAAGATGTAGGGTGATAAATTCATATGCATGACATTCAATAATATGATTTTTTACAAACGTAAATGACATGATATTATTTAAAAATATTATCCCTATTAATTAAGGGTAAAACTGTGCATTACTAAACTTTTTAGCAAAAATTTTACTGAATATTATTCTTATTGTTATTGTAGCAAATAACACTCGGACACCAAAATCTTCAATTTTAGGGTTAAGTAAAAATTAATAATTAAAAAATTTAATCTACTCGATCGTCAAATTTTTAAAGTTTGTAATACATCAATTTATTAATTAATGAATTAATGCTGATAAGTGTTTTGTATGGTCTTCCGTGAAGCTAACGCTCCACCGCTCCACAGTCCCAGCAAGACTAGTATACAGTTTTTTCTAACGATTTGAAAATAGAGCCAACTCTCCTTGTTTAACGAAGAAAACTTTGAATTAGTTAAATTTTACTTTAATTTTTTACTTTTCAGTATGATTTTATTTAATAATTTTTAATTAATTTATTAATTAATCGATCGTTTTTATAAATTAATAATTTTTATATCTTAAAATCAATTAATTAATTTTCATTTAATACATTTTTCAATTAAACTTTAAATTTTTTACATATAAGAATAAACTTCTTTAATCATTTTTAAAATTCTTTAATTTTATTCAATTTCTAATCGATTTTACGATCTAAATGTCTAATACCGATTGAACCTTTTAAATTTTAAAATTTTGATCTTACTAATTTAACTTTAGGTCCAATTTTAGAAATATTGATTTTTTGTTTCCATTAGTAGAAAAGAGAAAGAAAGAAAAAGATATACATGTCCATCCCTAAATAGTTTTTATGATAATTAAAATTTACCTTGTTTCCCATTTTTCTTCTTTAATCTTTTTGTTGTTTTTCTTTTGTGTATCACAATAACTAGTCAGGTGAAGAATCCAACTTGAAACCTAATTTTTTGAATCAAATCAAGTTTGTTAATTTTAAATTGGATTGGAAGGGGTAATCATTTTTTTTAAATTTACTTTTATATACATTAAAATTTAAAAATAAGATAAAAAATTTTACATTAAAAGCTTTTAATGTATTCAGAAAGTTCTTCACTTTACTATTATGTATGCAGCATTTTTTTTAATAAAAAAGTTATTTTCGTGATTTCTGTAATTTATAACAAAGGAGTAACTATGTAGTAAGGCTTGGTTTAGAAGAACGGTAGCAGTTAATAACCTGCTGAAATTAACCTGCTGAAATGATAAGTACTTATTTTTAATAAGTAGTTATGTATTTAGAATTGTTGTTTTGGTAACCGTTGAAACGTGAAAATAGGTGTTTGGCTGGAAAAAGATAAAATGACTAAAAAATCTATTGATTTAATAAACTATTAATTGCTGTATAAATAATTAAAAATATATTATTAGTCATATAAATTTAAAATTATAAAAATAAAATTTAAATTTAAAATAATAAAATATAAATAAAATAAATTTAGTAAATAAATATTTTAAAAAATACATTATTAGTCATATAAATTCAAATTATAATATAAATTATCAAATTAAAAAAAGAAAATATAAATAAAATAAATTTAGTAAATAAAATATTTCACCCTGCTTAAATATTATTGACAAAAACTTGCTTCTATTAATTAAGTAAAGGGATAATGGAAAGTACTAAAATATCATGAGATTATTATTGGAAGGTAAAATTTTTACCACATAATCAGTTTCCTACTACAGCTTATTTTCTACTTATCTATTTCTACAGTGGCAACACAATTTTTTTCAACCTGCAGTTGTCGGCCACAAATCTAAACTTATGACTACATTTGAAAATTGCGATGAATAAGTATTTATCCCTATTATACCGCAGATCCAAACAAAGCTTAATTAGCAAAGAAATAAACTGCACCAGATTTTAATAACAAAATTAATTTTAAGTTCTACAGTAATTAGGAAACCCAATGCTAATAGGTTTATTATATTAAATAGAAGTTATTACAACTTAAGTCAAATTTTAATAGGAATTGGAAAAGCATCCGAGTTAGATTAACCTTCGAACCAAACCAATCTCCGCTCGACAAAGGGCAATGGCGAGTCTAGACTCCGACATCCCTATGGTTCCCGCCGGCGAGGCCTCCAGCAGCGCCGCCCCCTCCTCCTCATCCACCAAGAAGCCCAAACGTTTCGAGATCAAGAAGTGGAGCGCCGTCGCTCTCTGGGCTTGGGGTAACCCTTTCTGGCCTGTAACCCTAATTTAATTTTCTTGCTTAAGTTTGTTTCTTTTATGCTCGTATGCGTACATCTGAAGGAAGCCGTGCGTGTGGAGTCTGAATTTTCTTTTGAATTGATTGTTGATGTATATTGTTGCGTGATTGGTGTTTGCAGATATTGTTGTAGATAACTGTGCAATTTGCAGAAACCACATCATGGATCTATGTGAGTTCTAGTTATTTTCTTTTGCTTTTGTTAGCTTTTTTTTAATCTGATTACGTGATTATATGTTTGTTACTATTGATTGATTTTGCGTGAATGCTCGTTGATTAGGCATAGAGTGCCAAGCTAACCAGGCTAGCGCCACCAGCGAGGAATGCACCGTTGCTTGGGGTATGTCAATAAATTTTATACTTTTCCGTATTTCTGTTTTCTGTGTTTGATACTTTGCTGCTTCTTGTTTAGTTAAAATTCTCTGAAGATAAGTGCTTTAACTTGTTTTAGAACTGCAAATTGATAGCCAGTGGTTAGGTAGAGGATGCTGGATTTTGGACTTTAGTCTATTCTAGCTGTTAGTGGTTAATTTGTTTCCACGGTGTCAGCAAAAACTCTTGTAGTTTAGGACCACAGGTACCCCTTTTTTAAAGTCGAGAAAGATTATATCTTTCAAGTGTGTAATTGAAATCCATTTTACTTTGGAATGGCATATCAAGCCAAGAAATATGGTGCAGACATATTGTTTCTTATGTTTTAATCTGAGAATGCTACCTCGTTCTGATGTATATGGGCTCTTAAATATCGGGAATCCTCTCTCAATGTAAAATTGTGAAGATAGATTTTGGTGGAAAGTCAAAAATTGCATACACCACCAAAGTGATTGACTGCCATGTTATTTCCTGCTCAATTCCCTGTTACTGGGTTATATTAATATAGGATATTATGGAACATGCTCCCCTAAAGTTTTAGGGACTTGTGGAACGTTGAGTTGTAGGAAGAATGTGGGAATTATTTTTTTTCCTTGAATTAATCTTAAGTGGTTAAAAATCATTCAATGTCTGCCAGAAGGTCTTTAAGCTTTGTGATTGGTGACTTTATAATCAAATTGTTTTCTCGCAAATCCTTTTTTTTTTTTTGTTGGTCATTTTTGTGAGCTTGGCTTCATATTTTGTGAGATCATAATATCAGATTGCTTTTGTTCAGTTTCTTTCCCTTATGTTGGAATATCTGGAAGGAGATTCTTACTTCTGAATGAACTCCTAAGTTTAGTTGTTCTCTTCATAGTTGAGTACTCCAAAGGCTTTCATACGACTCTTTGTTGAAGATGCTTGGATATTCTTTTATGATTGTGCTAGTTAGACGCCTGGAAGGGGTTGAGGTGGTCTACTTTATATAGTTTGGATTTTTGTTTCTACAAAATTTAGCACAATCATATATGCTCTGTTAATGAAGATTTGGTGCTAATAGTATCACTTTTCTGCTCAAATAGGTCCGATGCTACTTTAACAAAGCATAAAGCGTTCAGTGACTGTCCTGTGCTGTCTGTACTTGTTTAAAAGATTAGCTTGACTCCCTGTAGGACCCTTGAGTAGTAAGCTTGTCTGGTTATAGTTCCTAAAGTTTATACAAGCTTGTCTATATTTTTACAGGGGTTTGCAATCACGCTTTCCACTTTCACTGCATTAGCCGATGGCTCAAGACTCGTCAAGTTTGTCCTCTAGGTATGACTCTTGCCAACTGTTGTTTATTGTCGCTATCTACGCTTTTTATTAGTCATCTCCCGGTTTCTTGATATGGCTGTTGCATTGTGCATACAGATAATAGTGAATGGGAGTTCCAGAAATACGGCCACTAGAACACTCTGCCTGTTGAATGATCAGAGTTCAGACTTCTGTATTTCCTTAGTTTCCAATGATATTAAGATCAAATCATCTCTAATATGACTTTTCTTATCCATGAAAGCTTTGTGCTATATCTTGAGATATGTTGCGTCTGTTTATTTAAGATCCAGAATTTGATGATTAAGTCATTTTCTTGTTTCCCGCGAGCCTTTGTTATACAATTCAGATCTTTACAAGGATTACCTGTTGATAGTTTTCCCCGCCTCTTGAACCAATATTCTATTTCGTTTTAAAGCACTTAACCGATTGCTGATTGTAGATATGATTATAACAAGATTAGTGAGTTGATCGATTTAAAAGAGAAAATAATTTAATATTCCCACAAATATGTTTAAAAAATAGTAAAAAGTCCCCTAGAGGTTAACATAATACGTGGTACAGTACTAATAAGCATCGCTACGTATACTAATCTTCTACAGCACTTCCACTTTCTACCTCAGCGGCACCATTGAAGTGTCCTTACTCCTTATTCTGTCGATGAAAATCGTAATTAATGTGATTAATCCAAATGAAAAAACTTAATATCTAGTCTTACCCTAACTTTTCAGATTGAAAAAGCTCAACAAAGCCTAACTTATTTGAGGCCATCTTAATCCTGAAATTATTTTGAAACGAAATTGACATAATCGAACAAAGTTGGAAATAGAAATAAAAAATAAAAAAAGGAAATCGTCGCCTGAGAGATTCGAACTCTCGCGGGGAAACCCCATGTACTTAGCAGGCACACGCCTTAACCACTCGGCCAAAGCGACTTGAACTTGCAACAGAATTTTGACTGCAATCATGTTCGAAATTTATGTTTTAATTTGCAGAACTTTCTTAACGGTTAAACATAGTTCATGGATAGTTAAAGTAGCAAATATATTTTTATTAAAATTTTTTAAAATTATAATAATTTTATGTGATTAATATTGAATAAATATTTCGATAAAATTATTTAAAGGTAATATCAAAAGTGACATTACGAATTTTTAAGTAGATGAAAATAACGTAAGAACTGTTTTAAGAGGGAGGTTGCAATGAGTAAAAGAGCTCCAGAGAAGCCTTAAAAGATTATAGGTTCTGTTTGGCAATCAGCGAATTGGATTAACTGACAGCAAATTATATCAACTGATTTAACTAACTAATAAAATCAGTTGTTTGTTAGAGATGTTTTGTAAAATTAGCTGATTAATATTAACTACTTCTACATAAAATGATTCACGAGAACATTAATTAAAAATATCTTATTTCATTGTGACTCATAGAGAAAAGGGATATAAATTAAGTTAATATATATGCATATGTATATATTTAAGAAGTGAAAATATCAAGATATTTATTTTAGTATATTGTTATTTAAAATGTACATGTACAAAATATTATAGAAAAGAAAATATTATTCTTACCGATTAATAAATGTTATAAAATTAGTTTGTTATTTAAAAAATCAATCTAGTTTAAATAAACTTACATTCAACTTATTCTAAATTAAGTTTATATTTATTCAAAAACACATACGATTAAAATTGATTCAAATTCGTTATAAATTTATAGTTTATCTCTTTAATGTTACTGTTCAATTTTAGTGAAATTGTGGATATCTCATCTTTAGTTTCATATTATTATTTGCTTATTCTTATGTACATAAATAAATAAATATCATGTTATTTTATATGAGTTTATTTTTTTACTAATAATTTTTCTATTTGAAAAAAAAACTTTATTACTTTTAACTTTAGCTGTGTACTACTGTCGGTGTGAATAAAGCAGAAGAATGAAGAAGGGAAAGGCAGCCAGCAACACCCTTTCTCCTTTTAACAGAATATCAACAAAAGGTCCACAATAGTATTTTTAAATATTAAATTTTGGATGATACAACAAAACTATGGTGAATGGTAGCTTTTTCATTTTCAGTTGATCAACGAACTAATCAGTTAATTACCAAATAACTTTAATAGCGTTTTGACTTGTCAAACAATCACCGAACAACCTTATCCAAATGAAACTATAATAATGTATGCAGTGGTTTTTTCTTATTTTTTTTTATCAAAATCTTTAATCCTTTTTGGGAATAAATAAATATTTAATAAAAAGGAGAAGGCTCAATACAAAAAATCAAAGTCCAAGGAGACACTCAAAATCGGTGTCGTCTGTTGAAGATGTGGTTATTTTTCTTATACAAAAAAATGTAAATAGTAACGAAGAGGATTAACCGTAATAATATATGTCTAAAATCTTTTCTTAGGGATGACAAAAATTGACCTAACCTGCTTACTTTTAGCTTGGATTAATCGAGCTACGATCCAAATGACTATTAACATTCCTTACTTTTTTTTTCTACAAATTAACATTCCTTACTAGAGAAGGAAAAACCAATAAATCAAAACCCAAGAGTAAGGATTCTTCGATGGATAACCCCCAAATTAAAGAAGATAACTTGCACCAAAAAAACAAAAAAAGGGGAAATGGTGACGTTGTGTCTCTGCAAAATCTTTAATCCGTTAAATATAAAAGAGAGAGAGAAGGCATCTCATCTCCTCCCTCAGTTTACTTCTCTTCCCATGTGCAAACGAAGGAAAGGAGGGAAGCAGTTTAAGAAACTTTCTGATTTGCTCACACTCACCTTATTGGTACTTTGTGTTCCCCCACTTCAATGAAAAGCACGCTTGTAGAGGGGAAAAGGGAAATGATTTCTGGTTATTCTATCCTATCATCCTTTGGAATTCACGCCCTCACTTTTCTGTCACACATTTCGGTGATTGACAAATCGAAATATCTCTGCTTTTTCTCCTCAGCCTGAATAATTAGATGATCTGGTCATCTATTAACTAAAGTTACATACGCTTCAACCTATAAAATCTCTCAGCATTGAAGTGTATGTACAACAATGGGCAGAAGGAGAGTCCAAAAAGATTAAAGTTTTAATATATCCTCATATCCGTTGGTGGCTTGGTAGGAGTTCCCATTACCACACTATTCTATGCAAATACATATCTAATGCATGTAGAGGATTATAGTGTGGGTAGGCAGAGGCCACTATGCGTAATTAACAATAGAAAAGGTTTTAGGTTTATGTTTATAATACAGGCATTTTATGGGATCATGTTTATTTCTTTGTGACATTTTAATAATGTCTTTGAAATCTTCAAAACATGTTTTTTTGCTCTTTAGAGTTGAAATCTAATGATTGATTATCATAGTTAACTTGACGATTTGGCATGAATTATTAGAGAGTAGGTGCAAGAATGGTCAATCATCGTATTAAAGATAGCGCAGTAATGTCGAATCACCTCGCATCTCATGTACCAATTTGGTCATTTAGTCGTCTGCTACCTTTAATTGCCACATTATAATATCCCAAACCCCGAGAGAAACCATGAAAGTGATAGATTATTGTATGGTAACGTTTTACACAAAAATATTAAAATCATTTAAAAACGTAATTACTAAGTATTTATTTATTAAAAAAAAGGTAAGGTGAAATTGATACTTTTAAGCAACTGAAGGTGGCAGTGTCCTCGGCTAGAAGTAGTAGTAGCTGCGTAAGGCGTGCAAGATGTGTTAATAAAGTGAAAAACAACAAAAGGCTTGTAATGTGAGAAGCGTGAGCTGAGGTGTTTCTGCAAACAAACTTCTCTTTTACGCAGGCTGAATAGTGAGTAAAGAGGGGAGGGATTGGCGGCGCTATCTGCGCGATTTTTCGGTGGAATGGGCTCTACGCCTCTAAAAAGGACAGGTGCCGTCCTCTTCATCATCAAAATCCGTCCACCCCACAATACATAATCTTTGGTTCGATTTGATATCTTGTTTATTCTGACACGCGAAATTATGCATAATTATAACAAGATTAACTCATTGTTAATAATCCCATCATTTCCATGCCCAAAATACAAACAAAGTCTCAGCTTGAATGGCGTGTGGAAAAGCAGGTGGAGACAGAACTGAGTACTTTCCTCGGTAGTTGAACTGATTATACCTGTAACTTATTAACTCTTCACTCAGAAGTCCGGAAGTCCACACTTCACAGTCCACAGTCCACACTCCCCATCTCCGCCCAAAATCATGTAGCCGTTACCGCAGAATTGAATGGAGGAGTTCCCATTCTTGGGGTTGGGGGACCCACCTATTCTTTTGAAGACACAATGCTGGTGATTGGTTGGTGGGACCTCTTAAAGCGCGTCTCCAGCTATAACACATGTCTATTTATATATATGGGAAAGTAAAGACAAAATGGCTTTTTAAGTTTGTGTACAAATAATTTACACGCCACTCTTATTTGGTAGCAAGGTTTTTTGCAATGTGAAAAAATAAAATAAAAATAAACTAAATAAAGCAAAGATATGGGCATGATTCTATAACTAATTATAAAACTTGTGCTTGTCACGATTTGACAACCTCTTCACTAGATTGGATCAGAGGAATTAGAACCTAACTGTATTCTTCCTTTACAGCCATTTAAGGGCCCTAACATGGCAAAGATACCCCACCCCACCCTACCCTACCCTACCCTACCCTTTACAATGTAAAGAGTAACGTGACATCTTTATTCATGCATCATAATGTATAATTACCGATATATTTAACTAGAAAAGTTATATAAGTCAATTAAATATCAATTTTATTTAGTTAATATCAATAAATATTGATCGAGACAATTTTTAAATAGATATATTGTTTTTAAAAATTAGATATATTTAGGAAAAGAGTACAGGACCCAGTAAATAATCAAAACCCAAAGGCCCTCTATGGTCATTACACGACAAACAGGTATTTACCTTTGCTAATGTTTTTTTTAATGTAAATAAATAGCTCCTTTGCCTAATGACCTTTGCCCAGTGAAACCGACACAGGTCTTTCTCTAATCCTATCCGACACTGTACCGAACTCACAAGAGTTTGTCGTTCGATTACCACTCAGTGTTCTATTTAACCCATACCTTAACAAGTTCCCCTTCCCTCATTCACTGCAAAAATCACATTCTCTTCTTTCCTTTGTGTCTCTAACCATGGCGTGGTTCAGGCTCCTTCTAACCCTTGTTCCTCTCCTCTTAACCGTTTCCGTAACCGGAACAGCCAAACAAACCTACATTGTCCATATGAAGCACAACGCAAAGCCAGAGTCCTACGCTACCCACCACGACTGGTACAGCGCCAGCCTCCAATCTCTATCCGCTTCCTCGGACTCACTTCTCTACACCTACAAAGATGCATTTCACGGCTTCGCTGCCTCGCTTGACCCAGAAGAAGTTAACATTCTCAAGCAGTCAGATTATGTACTTGATGTCTACGAGGACACCGTGTACACTCTTCACACCACTCGGACCCCTGAATTTCTAGGCATTAGTGCTGACTTGGGCTTGTTCGACGGCCACCACACTCTTGACGTCGATCAGGCGTCGCACGATGTCATTATTGGCGTGCTTGACACTGGGGTTTGGCCGGAGTCGAAAAGTTTCGACGATTCGGGAATGCCGGAGATCCCTTCGAAATGGAAGGGGCAGTGCGAGAATGGCCCGGATTTTAGTGCTAAAGCCTGCAACAAGAAATTGATCGGCGCACGTTTTTTCTCAAAGGGCTTTCACATGGCGTCTGGTGGCGGTTATATTGGAAAGGGTAAAGAGGTTGAGTCTCCACGTGACCAAGACGGTCATGGGACCCACACGGCAACTACCGCAGCCGGGTCACTGGTGGCGAATGCGAGTTTGCTGGGGTACGCAAGTGGGAAAGCTCGTGGGATGGCGACACGCGCTCGCGTGGCGTCATACAAGGTGTGTTGGAAAACGGGTTGCTTTGGATCTGATATTCTTGCAGGCATGGACACGGCTATTATGGACGGTGTAGACGTGATGTCGCTCTCGCTCGGAGGTGGTTCGGCGCCTTATTATCGTGACACTGTTGCCGTTGGAGCGTTCACCGCGATGGAGAGGGGCATTTTCGTCTCTTGCTCGGCTGGAAATAGTGGGCCCACCAAAGCCTCCTTGGCCAATGTGGCTCCCTGGATTATGACCGTTGGAGCCGGGACTTTGGATCGGGATTTTCCGGCTTACGCTTTATTGGGTAACAAAAAGCGGTTCACGGGTGTGTCGCTCTATAGCGGCCCCGGTATGGGGAGGGAACCGGTTGGGTTGGTTTATGACAAGGGGAACAGTTCGACCAATTTGTGCTTGCCCGGTTCGCTCGACCCATCGAAGGTTCGGGGAAAAGTGGTGCTCTGTGATAGGGGAATTAACGCACGCGTCGAAAAGGGTGCGGTCGTACGGGACGCCGGCGGAGTTGGAATGATACTCGCGAACACGGCGGCAAGTGGGGAGGAGTTGGTGGCGGACAGCCACCTATTGCCGACTGTGGCGGTGGGAAGGAAGGTGGGAGATATGATTAGAGAGTACATGAGTAGTGACCGGAACCCGAACGCTCTGTTGACTTTTGGTGGGACGGTGCTGAACGTGAGGCCGTCGCCGGTTGTTGCGGCGTTTTCCTCCAGGGGGCCTAATATGTTGACGCCGCAGATATTGAAACCGGATGTGATTGGGCCAGGAGTCAATATCTTGGCTGCATGGTCCGAGGCTGTTGGTCCCACTGGACTGGAACAGGACACTCGCAAGACTAATTTCAACATCATGTCAGGTACTCGATCTCTCTTCTCAAGTTTTCAACTGTAACGGTTGTATGATTAAATGTTTGTTGTTGACAAACCGTACCAGAATTAGGCTGGTTCGGTTCTTTTAAAATTGATGGTGTAATAGCTTAATTCTGATATGGAAATGTGTAGGTACATCAATGTCATGTCCACACATCAGTGGTCTAGCCGCTCTGCTCAAGGCAGCTCATCCAAATTGGAGCCCAAGCGCCATTAAATCTGCGCTCATGACTACGGCCTACATCGTGGACAACACCGGATCCCCTCTCAGGGACGCAACTGACGGCTCGTTATCGAATCCATGGGCTCATGGGTCCGGTCACGTAGACCCTCAAAAAGCCCTCAGTCCGGGTCTCGTTTACGATACCTCCACAGAAGAATATATAGCTTTCTTGTGCTCCCTGGGCTATGCTGTAGAGCGTATACAGGCCATTGTGAAGCGACCTAATGCTACGTGCTTGAAGAAATTCAGCGACCCTGGTCAACTCAACTACCCTTCGTTCTCTGTTCTGTTTTCGGACAAAAGAGTTGTTAGATACTCCCGAGAGGTGACCAATGTCGGGGCAGCAGGGTCCGTTTACGAGGTGGTGGTAAGTGGGCCGTCTACGGTCGGAATCACCGTGAGACCTAACAAACTTGTGTTCAAGAATGTCGGGGACAAGCTTAGGTACACTGTCACCTTTGTGGCCAAGAAAGATGCAAAGTTGACTGCAAGGTCTGAGTTTGGTTCTGTTGTTTGGAGAAGTGGTCAAACCCAAGTGAGGAGCCCAATTTCGTTCAGTTGGACGCAGTTGTAAGCGCTTGATATGAAGTTTTTATGGGTTTTCTCTTCTTGGGCTCTCTAGAAAGTCGAGAATTAAGAAACATGAAAGTGGTTTTCTCCATTGCTCATTAAGCCGCTGTAATGGAAGTGCATGCCAACTTTAGAGATGGGCTTTTTTCTTCTGAGTACTGCAAGCTTAAACTTCAAGATTTACCTTGTTAGTTAATATTTTAAGGAACTAAGTGTCTAGCAAGTTTAGACCCAGGATGCAGATAATTAATCTTAAACTAATGGTGTGCTTGTATCCTCCATAAGTTTTAAGCTATTATTTACTAAACTGTTAAAAGTCTTGTTTGATAAGTAATCACAGATAGTGAGAACGGATGCAACTTGTCTTAAATTATTGAAGATGGGTAGAGTGGCAGTGGCCTTATCTTTGAATAGACACTAATCAAAATTTAACTGTACGAAAAGACAGCTCCTGGTTTTGCAGACTTTGCAGAAATGAAAGTCCTCCAGGCAGAGTGCCAACCAAAAGCTAAATTAATAATGGGTATGCAAGGCCTGCCAATTCTATCAATAATTATATGCATGTAGGTCCACGGTTTTGAATTGAGTTCACATTTCAACTCAAAGATCATATAAGAAGCACCATGAGAAGGCTTGTCAATGAGGGTTATCCGCAAAATGAACCAATCTTGTTGCAAACAAACAACTCTGCTAATTAGGATGATAAAGACCAAGCAAGAGCCCTTCACGGTTTTTGCATGAAACTAGCCAAACCCATTACAGGCCCACAAATAAAGTGAAGATTTTGATTGATCATTTGATATGATTTAACACATCAGAAGGAAGATGTCAGTGAAAATAAGCTGCTTAAATTAATTTATTAAAAGCTTCTTTATAATTATAATAATATTTGCATTGAATTGTGCTCAGAAGAATAGAGAGCAAGGGTTACAACAGGATTTTGTACAATTGCAACAACAGCAGGGACGTATCTTTGGGCATTTAGGAAAAGAGCAGCTACAACAATTCCATGTGCAGCAGCAGCAACTGCAGCAATCTGGGTGGCATGAAGGAAACTTAAACTTACAGCAGTTACTACCACAACCGCATGAGATCTTTGTACAGCATTCTGATCTAGGACAAGAACAAGAGCGGCAATCCAACTTTGGTGCTGCGCACCGCGGACTTGGGCATGAAGGGCACGAACAGCAGTCGTTAAACAGATTACAGTCGCAGCAGCAGCAGCAGCAACGTGGCAATTCCAGGTGAAGGGAGCATTTGGAATAGCAGCAACAACAAATCCATGAGAAGTTGAAGCAGGGAATTCCACTGTGGGCAAGAAAGGAACATAATTTGGTCATTTATACCAAAAACAAGCATTTAAGATAGACATTCAGATTAGCTACGAGTTGCATCACTAAAATCATATGCAAGACGATGGGATATATTTCAGAATGATCAAAATTAAAGTTATTAAGAGGGAAAAGAGAACATAGAGATGGCATGCATAAGCTGCTGGTAATAATTATTCCCTTTTCCTAAAGATGATAAGATCAGGAACTCTGAACTCTAACAGAAAAGTCGAGGAAACTGCACCATAGCCATTTCCAGAAGCGACGTGACCTTCTGTTTTTACGATTTCTGAAGGGTTCAAAAAAGGAAATGTAAGTCTGGTATTCTAATCTGGAGAAGCAATCAGTGATACAAATTAGAACATTCTTACGTTGGTATCAGAGGATCTGACTTTGCCACCACAAATTCGGTGACCCTGAAGGATGTTTTCCGAATTAATTACAAAAATATGACTGATAATAGATATCTAGAATTTCACCTACGTCAACACATAACAATGGAATTGCATAACTGACTTACTCTTTGCAGTATCCGGAAGCAGGCTGGAGATTATCTACAGTTTTTAGTTCGTCCTGGCCAAAATGAAACTGCCTACTCAAAACATTTTATAACTCTCATGTCTATTAAATAACCATTTGAATAACAAATCATGATTGTTCACTAGCAATCTGTTGATATTAAGAACTTCATGATACATATTGCAGATACGAAACAGGCACAAAATTGACAGCTGAGGTTAATTATCTTTGCACGTTTTTTCGAAGTTTCTAGTTGTTCTGGTATGTCCAGTTGAAGAAACTCTCTCAAAACAAGTGGCCTAACACTAGAAGGCCCTGATAAGCCAACCACCAGACCGATATAGGCTAACAAGCATAGATATTCTATATCCCAATTCTTTCCGTATTAGAAATGGTACAGTAAAAGGGATTGATCATGCTGGTTAGGTGAAAATCCGTGCAGCAGTAAACACCAGTTTCAGCCTTTGGTAAGTTTAAGCTTTATGTCAGGTACTCCATCTTCAGTGCACCAGCTAGCCTCTCAATCATGAGTAATTTCTTCCCTTCATGCTATGTTGAGTAATTGGTGTTGTGCAATGGCTTGTTGAATTATAATATCAACAGGGACAAAATTCAACCATCAACATAAAAGATAGGAACTTTCCCACAACTTTCATAGTGAAAAAAGCTCAATTATAAAGGACCTCAAGAGAGTAGTTAAATCAGTCTCAAAATCCTCTTCCCTCTGTTTGTTTTTACAGAAGTTATATATTGGACCTTGTTCTCTCGCATTTGTTCTCTTGAAATGACGAAAAGAGAAGTTTTATGTTAAACAATGGGTAAGGAATACAGGTCAAATTACACTATATACAAAAAAATGGCAAAATTTAAAAACTTGCCTGAAGGAAACGGATTTCTCTCTCAAGCATCTGCACTTTGGCTCTACCCCTTCTCTTACCGTACAAATCAGGATACTCCGGCGGCGACTTTGGACACGGTGGAGGCAACGACGGCACTGATGGAGCAGAACTAGACTTCAAAACATCTGCCATCTTTTACACTGTACCTTCCTCAAATCACCGCCAGTAAGAAGTTGAGAAAAATCTACTCTCAGAAAAAAACAGCAGAAGGTTGAAAAAACGAAACAGCCGAGAAAAAAATATGCAGAATCAGGGCAAGCAAGTAGTACAGGTAAAGGAAGTAACAAAGTATACACTAGTAGCAAATAGTAAGAACGAACAAGCGGACAAGTAAAGCAACGTTAGCTTGTCAATGTTATGGTTATACTGAAAGCTTTGCTTGGCAGAGGGCAGTAATTAAGTAACCTGACATGGATTATTACCGCCCCAGAAACAAGAAAAGCAGGAGCGGATACGAGAGAGAGAGAGAGACGGAGAGAGGGACGGGAGGGAGGGAGAGAGAGAGAGTCGTAACAATGAATATGAATGTGTGCGTATATAATGTGTCATTTATGGTGTATGGTTCATGGTTGCGGCAGAAATGGAGTAAATGGTGGGATTAAGGGGGGGAGTAAAAGAAAGTGATTATGAGGAGGCTAACAGGAGAGTCCTTATTGTCAGACTGTGCGTGATGAGATAGAGCGAGAGATTTGATGTTTGTTCTTAAGAAAGAAAGAAAACAAACATACAAACAACCTTTGTACGTGGTAATAATGATAGTGGTAATAATGGTAAAAGACGGCTGTGGAAAAAGCCTGCAAGTCCTCTGTACTAAGTTATTTGGAAAAAAAGGAAGGAAAAGGCAACAGCTTTGATCGAATTTGAGTGAGTTTTTTGAGGGGTAAAGACTAGAGACTCAAAAAACTTTTCTTTTTTCTATGTTTCTGTGTGAGACAGTCTGTGCCTTGTGTATGTATGCATGTGTGTATTATTTTTCAGAGCCTGATGGTCGCTGGTGGTGTGGGGTGGTGGATGCAGAAGAGAAGGACCTGAAACGACACGTGATGGCTGCATAGGAGAGAGAAATTATAAAGTCTCTCTCGTCTCTCTCATCTGACTGTAATGCAAGTAACGGAGAGTGGAGGACGGTAGAGGAGGAGAGGAAGATTTAGAACAAAAAATCAAGCTCTGATTTTGAGACAGGGGGGAAGAAGAAAGTAGAAAAGGATCGAAATCCAGACGGGTAAATTTGATAATACGAAAGGGTTCCATTTTTGATTTGATTGTTTGTTGCCTTTTTTGAGCCTGGAATGAACAGAAAAAAAAAAAAAGAGGAGCATAGTTCCACTGGGAAAGCAGGAAAATGAATACCCAACTCTGGAGGGGACAGTGGTCTAGTGGAAATATTCACCCTGCCTTGCGTTAGAGAGGTGTGTCAGATAGGGTGTTGTTTGCATAAGTCAGATTTGCGTCAGTTCCAAATAATTCAAAGGGGAGAAGGCAGGGGAAAGAATTCAACTCCACCAGTATCACCATGCGGTTTCAAAGAGGAGACCTTCACCTGTCTGCAACCATGTATTCCTGTTTTTCTTTTACCTTTCCATTTTCATGGAGATTCAAACTTAATAACTTCAAGAATTTAAAGGGATTGCATCATTTATCTGCATTTGGTTGGTGCGTGATAGTGATCAGATTGGCAAAGACCAGCAAGATCAAAAGCAACATAAGAACGTGTAACAATGTCTGATCTTCAAACGTTTTTCTCAAACCTTGAAGTGATGATACCAAACCCAATTTCGGTCCTGTACCGGTGGTATAAGATCAGGAATATTAGACGTTAACGAAGATTGCATTAGTTGATTAGTTTGTCGGAGACATTTGATAAAATTAGCTGTTTAATGTTAATTATTAAAATGTAAAATAAATTACAAAGAAATAATTTAAAAAAATTATAAAGGTATAAATATGATATATATTAATTTCGAAAACAATTCGATATTTATAATCTTTTAAAAAAATAAAAATAATTAGTAAATTAATAACAATTATAAAGAAAATAACTTACTACTTTGATATAGACTAAAGTTTTTAAAGGGATAATAAATCAAATACTACTTAGGCTTTTAGAAAATTTTAACATAACATTTTGTAACTGTTTAAATATTTTAAAATTCATTATTTGTGTTTTAAATAATATTTGAATGAATTCGTTAAATTATTAAATGCTGGATAAAATATTTTGATCTCAACTCGAGATCAGCTTCATGAATCCAATTTCGTACGGGCATCTACCACGCGTCGCCATCTGCCTTCACATTGATCTACGGCTACCGTACACTTGCTCGCCAGTCGTCCCACACCCCCGATAGTGATCAACGCGCGGTTACTTCGCGTGAGCGGGATGACCGAGATCACCCATTCGTGGGGTCCGGAAATCTAATGCGTTGTGACTTGTGAATGAGACGACAAGTCGGGTGGGGGGTAGGGGGAGAGAGTTTCACTCGGTACAACGGTTGAGAGAGAGAGAGAGAGAGAACAGTGCAGGTTAGCAATTCAAGGCAATTTCAAAAGCTAACGTGAGCCTGAACCTTTTGGGGGGCGTTACTTTTAAGTGTGAATGAGCAATCATTGTCGTTTTGGGCTTAATGGGTGCAGAATTTGACACTTGGCAGTGCTGTCGCTGCAGGAATCCTAGCCCATGCACCATTTCGCTGCTACTCCTACAGCTATTTGTTTGTTGGGCCCTTTGACTTTTAAATAACTTATTTTGGGCCCATAAAGAAATACTATGCGATCCTTAAGTCAACTAAAATGCGGGGTGAATAGAATAGTATGTTAATTTTTTTATACAAGAACAAAGGAGACATCTAAAATTGTATCAATTGTAAAGACGTCAAATTATCTAGTCACATTGTAAAGTTAAGGGAGAAAGTGAGAGAAGAAAGTGAGAAAGGATGTCTCAATCTTGAAAAATCAATTTGACTCATGCTAAAAAGGTTTACGACAGAAGCTTTCTATTTTTTTAGAAGATTAATGGAATATAGTAGTGAAAGGCAACATAACTTACACATAATTTCTATTGATTTAGAGAAAATGTATGATAAGGTACTCGGGAAAATCATGTAGAAGCGTTTAAGAGGTAAAGGATTTCTTATGACATATATACACGTTATTAATGATATGTATACAGGGCTAAAAATTAGAGTAAGGACGATAAGAAGAGATACAAAACATTATTTGATCGATACTGGGCAAGGGTCCTCTTTGAGCCCCTTTTTATTTGCAACAGTGGTTGATAGATTTACCAAGAATATCCAAGGAGAGATGCCTTGACGTATATTGTTTGTTGATGACATTGTTTCAGTTGATGAGATAAAAGACGGTGTCAACTTAAAGCTTGAATTTTGGAGGAATGTTTTTTAGTCAAAGAGCTTTAGATTAAGTGAGATTAAATTGAGTACGATGAGTGTAACTTTTCAGAACATAAGGTAGCTACTGATGTGGAGGTAAATATTGGTTTAGAAGTTATACCGCATGAGGAGCGTTTTAAGTAGCTAGGATCTATCATCTAGAGCAATGACGAGATTGATGAATACAGGGTTCATCATATCAGATAAAGATGATTTAAATGAAGAAGTGTATCTATCATTTAGCAATTAGGCCGACCGAGTAGAGTATTGGGCTATCAAATAGATGCGTAATCATAAGTTAATGATGACGGAGATGACGATGCTCCATTAGGTGTGCAACCTTACTAAAAGAGATAAAATTAAGAATGTAATAGTAAGAGACAAATTAAAGATGACCAATATTATTGACAATTTAAGAGAGACAAGACTTAGATATTTTAGACGTGTTAATTGAAAAAACCTAAAAATTCCAATAAAAAAAGAAGAAGGTTGTACTTAAAGACTATAAGAGAGAGAGAGAGAAAACAGAGGTTTAAGAAAAATTGAGGAAGATAATCAAGAATGATATAGTTTCATTAGAATTTTCCAAAGACACGACCAAAAGTTTAGGCCAAATACAAGATAAAAATGTTAAAAGACTTGTAAGAATGATAAATATCTCTTTATATGAGATATTTTATCCGTATCCTACTATATCAAAGTTTTGGTCGTGTCTTCGGAATTTAGCCTAAACATTTCCCAATTTAGCCTTAGCCTTAGCCTTATTATCATCGTCATTATTATTATTAGTGTTATTTTTTTTGTAATAACGTTTTAATAGTATTATTTAGGTTTATTACTTATTTTATATTGTATTTATTTATTACTTATTATATTTTTATTGTAATTTTTATTTATTTATCTATTTATTTAACATATGTCTAATTAGTTAAAGATAAGATTGTATATTATTTAACCTTTCAAATTAGGGTATGATCAAGATTTTTACTGAGTTAATTGTTTTCTTGTTTTTATTCAACTAATTCAACTCATATGCGTCTTAGTCTTAAGTAAAATTTTGTAACGGGTACTTTGTCAGTTAAAAGGATGAATAATATTTACTTGTCCTTAATAATTTCAGAAAGGCTGCCGTGTTTGATATTTACCATGCGGTCATTCTGCTGAGGCAAAAACTAAAAAGGTGTCGGCGCTGTGATCTTAAGCCGCCATTGGTAGCTAGTTCAATAGCTTCTACTCTATTAAAAAGCCCACAAGTCAAGCATCGAATCATATTCCTTTAGACCTTTGCCACTAAATATAATATTTAATTATTTGAAGTTCCCAAAACGTTAGTCCAATTAATTTCCCGTAAAAGATCCAATAAATAGTCACGAGCAACATATGTACGTATTCAATTATGCTCAGAAGACCTCGTGTAGTCTCTGTACTCATCTTGTTCTAGAGTCGCATAAGCTAAAGGTGCTCATCTGCTACAAGCAACATGGGCACATTGTCAAAAACTTGCCAAGTCTTTATGACTTCAAACCTTGTCACACTGGAAAGTTTTTTTATTTTCTCTTCCCTTTGACAAACGTTTTGGTATAAATTTGGTTGATATATTAGAAAACAGCAAGCTTTGAAGTTTTTGGCCCCCTTTGGTGAAAAGCTGATCAGCTCTTTTTTAGTTGATTGACCTATTTCAGTTGGTTGACTATATCAATAAGTTAACAAATTAGTTTGGTAAATGACTAATTGAGTTGGCTGATTCAACCCAATTACCTGATTTTCTATCAACTCTTTCAAAATAGTGTTTTCAATCAACTGGTAGCCTTTTTAAATTTTATGAGATCAGAGTTAACTTCCCTGGCAGGGCTTGTAGCATCATTGACCATCTAGGCAACGTTGTAGCTCAGGTGATTTCATATTCTGTTCCTGCCCTCAGAACTTCTGGATTTTTCCATCACTTACGATCATATTTTACGTTTGTCTTTTTGGGGTATTGTTGAGCCTGAAGACAGATTGGAGTCAAGAACGAAGTTGAAGCAATGATGGCGAACAATGATCTATACAGTGTGGTAATAAGCCCTGGAATGGATCAAGCTTTCATCATCGGAGTTATAGCTGTTCTGGACTACGTCTACGGTTAATCTACTACGTGCTAATTATGGAGCTTGACAAGGAGATCGTTATTGTTTTAACTTGTAACATTTGAAAGTAGTGGTTTTGGACGCAATCAATGGAAGATGTGATCCTGTTTTGTATCTAATTGTTTGTTCTGAAGATGTGACCCTGTTTTATATTTAATTGTTTCTTCTAACTTAGTTGAAGACACGATATGATTTGTCAATGTGAATAAAGTCAGGGGCAGCTCAGATGTTTATATCAATTAGCTACGTAACATAAGTTTAATTGCCAATTGCTCAATAACTGTCTTCAGGAAACAGAGAACAGAGATTTTCCTGAAACAAGAAGCTGAGAATGGTGTAAGAGAGCTGAGGCCTGACGAGCAACAGAGGACGTGTCTACATGTTGGAAATTGCTTGGAAGTAACGCAATTCCCTGAAGAATAGTATTATGACTACATGCAGAACTTGGAAACCAAGTGGATCTTGGATTAAGATTTACTTTCTAAAGAAATCCTATTGCTTGTTCAAAATAATCTTCCTTTTCCACACGTAACCTGCTAAACGTTATGTCCAACTAAAAATTTTCAACAAGCTGAGCTGATATTTCACTTTGTTCAGAAACACTAGACAGAAGCCCCATTACATAGAAAATGATCGTATATTGAACTGTAACAACATGCAATGCATAGACCACTGAAATGAAAATCTTTGCTCAAGCACAATGCCCTTGAACATATTTGCAGCATATGAAAATATCTTATGATCACAGAGATAAGAATGACACTGCTTCTTGACCAGAAGCTCTCACTAGCATAAGGAGAATTAGCGGGCACAGTATGTTAATTGCAGTGTGTAGAAAGGCAGAAAGAATTAATTCGCAATAGAACCTTGTTAGAAAGAAGCAGCCAGATTTGATCAATTGGCAATAGAACCTTGTTAGAAAGAAGCAGCGAGATTTGATCACTTAATTTTTGCACAATCTTGCTCTCCTTCTACTAATACATTCCTGAAAACTTATTGCGAAAACACTGATGAGTCAATAGAAATCGGACTTCTGTATCATTGCAATCAGAATTCAAGAACAGACATGCATGTTAACAATGAACAAGAATATACTTGAAGGTGGAAACTAATGGTGCATAAAGGCCATTTAAACAATGTATCGATTGCCTTAGGGATATAAACACTAGTTGACATTAAACCATATGTTATATAACAATTGAAAAGGCATTACAGATAGCCTGTAACAATATAAGAGCGAAATCACTCTCT
>JAOSBN010000008.1:2103915-2179957 GCA_027563595.1 Erythroxylum suave | reverse complement strand
TACCCTCTAATAGACCCAAAACAAAGCTACAGAACAGGATCTCATACAAACCAATACACGAGAAGAACAAGGAAAAACGCGGCCCTTGTAGGACGGTCCCGTAACAGTGCAAAGCAGCAAGAAGAGACTGGAGTTTCCGGGCTCCTCGGGCAAATACGATTCTTGCCTATCACAGGGCACAAGAAAGATACGACCTTTAACACTATTAGGACTTCTTTACAGGGAAGTAAAGATGAAAACTTTCTTGCACTAGACAAAAATAAAGACACTTTCTCAGGTTAATTCACATGTCAACCATTCAGTTGCATTGATCTTTTCTTAAGGTGACACCATTAGCTTGTATTTCTCAAACTCCATCACCAATCAATGACCAAAGAGCTTGCTTTAGAAAGCCATATAGTTTTCTCTACTTGTCTAGGCAATCCACCTTACCTATAACTTGTTAGTCTAGTCATTTTTATTGCCAACATATCCCTAACTTTTGTTTATTTCTGGACTAGATCCTCTGTGCTAGATAAGTTTCTAAAGAGTAACACGAAGCACTTGACTAGAAGTTTTATACCTAGAAATTAGTTTTTGCTTTGGTAATTAAGATACTTTAAAAGACATAAATAACAATAAATAATAAATACAAATAGATATTTCCATATTTTGTAAAAATAAAATTTAAATTTAAGAATCCTTGCAATATTTTATAGGATTATTATTCTTTGCAATATTTTAAAAACCGAACTAAAAGTTTCAAGTTTAAGAAGATTGATTGATATTAGGCCGTCATAAAATCAACTAAAGATTAAATAAAACCAAAAAATTTGAAATATTATTGAAAAAGATTGTCCTTATCTATTGAAAAATTTAAAGTTTAATTAGAAAAGAAATTGTTATATAAAAATTAATTGATTTATTTTAGTTTATAAAAATTTATTAATATACTAAAATTGATCAGTTAATTGATAAATTGATCATTCATCATAGACTCTTTGGCCTTTCTTATCGAATATCTCTTTTTCTAGTTATTATCTTATTGCCTCCTAGGAGGTGGTCGAGTTGGAAGGTATAATGCCAAAAGGTCTTTGTTCAAATCCTCTTATCTACACTTTCTCGATTGACCTTATCATATAAGGCTTACCTAGTGTGAAGTACCCAGTTAGCCTAGCTGTCGTGTCAATCTAGAAGTTTACCCAGTACACATCTAAAGGATAGAGGTTGCGGGTTTCTCTGTTTAAAAAAGAAAAAATCTTATTCCTTATTCAATAAAATCCATAAATGTTAAATAGATATTTCTCAAATAAAAAGAGTTTTCTTAAAATATGCTTATTAGGGATGACAATGGGCTCGTGACTCAGCCCCACCAGAGGCTAGCAGGCCCATGGTCCTACAGGCAAAAGGCAAGCCGACTCGACCCGATCCAACTAATTTATTATTGAAAAAAATAAAAATAATGTTGTTTTGCCACTTCCAATCGGGCCACGGGTGAGTTGAGCCTGAGCAATCTTTGCCAAAAAATCCCGACCTGTGACCTGGTCAACCCGGGCTGAATTGCCATGCCTAAATGCTTTCCGCGGTGTACATTTATATTCTCCATTAACTACAACTATAGTTAATGATATTATTAGAATATTTAGATTTAATTAATTAACAAATTTTTTTTTTAATCAAATCTTATATTCTACTCTGTTTAACATTTAACTTGCTAACTTTACTTAAACAATAGATCAGTTAATAAGACTAACTTTACTTAAACAATAGATCAATTACTAAGTAACAATAGCATAATGTTGATTCTTATTAATTACAAATTAATAGATAATCAATTATACGTATATACTTTCATAAAAGTGGAAAAAGAAAACATATGTGGCACCTAATATGAAATGTAATTAAAAATATTTCTAAAGCATATGTCAAACATCGAATGAATATGTAAATATAAAAATATATAAATTTATAGTACAAGTATTTATAAAAAACAAAACCACATTTGCGTTTAATTCCATTAATTTTGCATTTGATCCAAAAGATTCTCCAAAATACTCAAAATAATAAACATAAACACAATACTGGTAAAAGCTTTACTCGATTGAGTCGTAGTTCATCATCATTTCCTCAAAAATAAAACACTGCCCAGTAAAGTATCAACATTAGCTTGATCTAATAATCAAGGTCTAAGGAATCTTAAATGGTAACAGAACATGTTTTCAAGATCACAGCATAGGTTTTTCATTCCCTTTCCCTGTCAATCAACAAAAGATAATTTAGACTCTAAAGCAGTTCTGATTGCTCAACAACTTCAGTCACGTTCACTTATGGCAGTCAAATGTTCATCAATTTCCTCAGTCGATAGCGCTCTGAAAACTCGATCACCTTCCCTCACAACTCCCACCTGGCAAAGCATCACATATCTATGTGAAGAACTGTGGAAGATTACGAAGTATTCTTTAAAATTCTTTAGTGGCGTTACCGC
The DNA here is from genome assembly GCA_027563595.1 of Erythroxylum suave. Classification (NCBI taxonomy): domain Eukaryota; kingdom Viridiplantae; phylum Streptophyta; class Magnoliopsida; order Malpighiales; family Erythroxylaceae; genus Erythroxylum; species Erythroxylum suave. The sequence goes on along the minus strand of JAOSBN010000008.1, from coordinate 2,177,493 downwards.
ACTATAAGACTACGTGTGTTGCAACATGTCACGACATGCCACAACAAACATTTGACAAGATCAACTGGAAGTGAGACAGTGGCGAAATCTATATCATTTTCATGAAACTTTACAATTGCAACTATCTTCAGCATGGAACATCTTACTCTCTCTTAATGGGCATATTGGGATACCATTTCATCACACTATTGGATATGCTAGGGAGACAATTACCTCTATCTCAGTGGCCTTGAAGTCCTCCTGAAGAACAGACTGCAAAGCAGATATGGCAGTCTGCAGTAAAGCAAGATTGATTGGTATTAGGACATCTATATGAAATTCAACTAAGAACCAATATGAAAATAAGCACTCATCTACCAGAGTAAATCAGCTAACTTGCTCTCAGTAATAAGGTCAATTTCTCAACCTTTTAGGCTGTGGTTTAATATAAAATAAAAACTTACTGAATCAAAGAAAGGTAAATCAAATAGCACAAAAAAGGGGGAAGAAAGCAAGAAGCTTAGACTGGCTAAGAATTTCCACATCAATTAATCTCCACACAACCAAAAGAACACAGCAAAAGCAATTCTCACTTGACAAATTCTCTACGGGAGGAAAAAAATATTCAGAAAAGGCATGAAAAAAGGAGGGACAAAAAATCAGAATAAACCAATGGCATCATTAGAATAAGGAGCAACACATTCTCCCAAGCATTTCTGATATTAAGGTACAAATGCTGCATATTACAGTTGTTAAAGGTCCCATTACAGCAACACAGATGGTTCAATTTGCAAACAGCAACACCTAGCCATAATGTCATATACATTATCCCTCATCCCAAAAAAATTTAAAAAATAACGAGCTATTTAGGGGAATAAATAGAGAACAGAAGCAATCTTCCTTGTTAAGAAAGTACCTGTACTGTTTCTTCATAAGAGAAAGTTGGATCATTTTTCATTTTCTTTTCCAAGAAATTGATGGCCTCCTGTTCCTTTAATCCAGCACTCGTAGCCTGGAAAATCAAATTTAAAGATTGAAACTCCTAGCCGAAAACAAAAAAATTTCTGGGAGTTTTCTTCACAGGGGAGGATAAAGCTAACTACTGATGCATAAATCTTCTAATAAACAAACTATAGAAGTTCTATCATAAAACAATTTCAATATAACTCCAAAAAATGTGAAGCTGCTTGACTTGTATCACCATTGCTGTTTAACAACACAATAAGAAGATTATTCAAATGACAACCCTGATTGCAACAGAAAGAACAATATAAAACCCTGCTTGTAACAAATGCCTATATGTCTGTTCTCCCTCAAGCCACTATAAATTAGTTATCTACCTCCAATCATCAACATATTTTTGCAATAATGGCACATAAATGTTAATCACTTGATGCATTTCAACCAAGAAGATTTAAGTTTGTAGACAACCTTGTGGCCATAAAAGTGACCAGCAGGATCACACTTGTAGAGTTGAGGCCCCTTCTCCTCGTCAATGCCCAAAACCATTGCAACTATCCAGGAAACAGAAAAATGACGTTAGAATGAATATAGTAACATAGACAGAAACCAATTTGATTAAACACAGCCATGCTTGTATATCTGGGCCTGTCTTTTCAGGTACGAGTGGCATTGCAAAACTTATTTACAATAATTTAAGTAGACAGACACATCTTTAGAAAAAAAGATCGAGACTAGAAAAGTACCAACTCCAAGAGGTCTCATGTAAGCATGCTGGGTATAAACTTGAGACTTGTCAGCAATCCTAACAAATGCACCATTGAATGATTCAGATACAATCTTAACATGAAGGAAGCATAGAAAAGATATAACTCATAATCGGTACCATTTGGCCAACACATCGACAGGCATTTCATATCCATATCTGAACTGAAACTCAGCTGCTTCATTCCTTGCTTGTTGGACCAAAGTCCTTGCATCAGCTGAAAAATTAACATGGAAAAAGGAGTTTCAACTTTCAACGTAGCCCCTAGAATTGCAATTCAGCAAAACAAGATCGTACAAGGAAGCAAAACCTGTCATGCCAGTAGCGAGCAATCCAAGGTGTTTGGTAATAGAGAAAAGGTGGGTAACACTAGTCTGATCCAAAAGCTTGTCCTGTTTGTTCATTACTTAATTAATTCACTACCCTCCAAAAAAAAAAAAGGAAATACAATAAGGAAAAGACAATGAAACGGAAAAATAGAAACAAACCGGAACTTTCTTCTGAGTGACAACACAGACAGACTCCTTGCCCCGAACTCCAATGGAAGTTATAGCGGCGGCTTTCACCGCCTTGAATGCATACTCTGTAGAAACAGAAACAAATTAATAAAATCGGACTCATAAATAAAAAGGCAGAGAATTTAAAAGAACAAATACATACCGACTTGGAAGAGACGGCCTTCCGGCGAGAAGATGGTGATGTGACGATCGTAACCTCCCCCGCTTCCTCTACTCATTCTTCTTTTCTTCTTCTTCTTCAAAGAGGTTTTGGTGTCGAAACAGAATATTAAGTAACGTTTCCGTCAAATCGATTTTGGTTGGAACTGACCTGTTGGAGAAGAAAACTCTCTACCCCCTTGCTTTTTTCCCAAACTACCCTTTCTTTTTAATAATTCTCATTAATTCAATGTTTTAAAAGTTGGGTATAAGGTTTAACAGGTATTAACTTGTACTATAATTATTTAAAGATTAAATCAATTTAAAAATTTAGAATATTACTCAATAAATTATCCCTTTTTATCTAATAATTAAAGTTTAAATAAAAAATTGTGAAATAAAAATTAATTGATTTATAAGAATTTATATTTATTAAAATTGACCAATTAATAAATAAATTGTTTCGTTTTTAATAACAAGAGTTATTAAAGTAAATCGAACTGAAAAGTGAAAAATTAAATCAAAGCATTGACAGGTTCAAAATTTCTGCAATTAAACCGTGCGAACTTGTTGAGTCTTTTAACCGTTTTCCACCTAAAGTTTGGACTTGGTTATAATTAGAGGACCAAAAAAACAATTTCTTTGTAATTTAACATTTAAAAATAATTCTTAATTTTTTATTTAAAATTTAAAAAATATCTTTTAGTAATAATAATAAAACTCACATTATATAAATGTCATATATGGACTAATTAAATATTATTTATATATTGATTGGATTCAACTCTTAAAATTATATCAAATTATTTAAATTTGATTTTATAATTTATTATTATAATTTTAAATTATTAATTTAATTATAATTTTAATTAATTTTAGTCAAATTTAAATAATTTACTTAGATTATTATATTAATAATATTTAATTCATTATTCATATCACTTATTTTAATGTTATTTTTAATTGAAATTTAAAAAAGAAATTTTTAGAAAATTAAAAACTGAAATAAATATTTTCAAAAATTTTAAATATTAGATAATTTTTAAAATTTCTTAAATTATTAAAAGGGTACAACATTTACTTTTAATTATAACAAATTAAGTTTAGCAAAGGACTAAGGCCCATGATTTAAGGTGTCAAGTTCAGATTCAACCCACTCCTTATTTGGACCATTATCTTTTGTAATAATCAATCTTTCATCGAAAAATATAAAATCTATTTAAAAAAGCATTTTAGACCTAACATTTTCTAGCTATGGAATTCAACAGGAGCTCTCCACTTTTTTTCTCTAGTGCACGATAGCTTCGAAATCGCATATCATCACTTTCTTACAGTGAATAAGGAACATTGGCATCAATGAATCAATGGTATCCAATTTCAGCCAAGCCTTGGAGTTCCAATATAGCAACATGTATTGAACGCTAGAACATTAGACTGCTTATTAAACAACAACTCTCCCGAGCTAAGGATCAAGGAAAAACTTTAAACTGCAATCTTCATTGACCTCTAATCCTTCGTGCTTAAGACAACCTAGCCGAGCTTTAAAGTGAGTTGATCATGCAGACCAGCAGACTCTGCGACTGTTCGTTCAATGAACTCCTTTATGTCGAATGCATCGGCAATAGACTTCGTAATTACACCCTGCTAACGGAATATAAATGATCAGCCTAAACCCCACAATTCCGAAACAAGCAAATTTCCAAATAGTTTGACAAGCCACGTGTTGCGGAAAACATGAAATGGGAGGAAGGAGACAGAGAGAGTAAGGAGTAAGGGAAGAGACCTTTTCTGTTACGATACCACTTATCAATTTCGCAGGGGTAACATCAAAAGCTGGGTTCCAGACGGATATTCCTGAAGCTGCAACTTGCTCCCCGAGTCCTCCACGCGAGTACAGCAATTCCTTAGGGGACCTTTCCTCTATGATAATTTCCTTTCCAGAAGAGAGGGATAGATCAATCGATGTCAGTGGTGCAGCGACAAAAAATGGAATGTTGTGATAATTTGCACACAAGGCAAGGCTGTAAGTCCCGATCTTGTTAGCAGTATCACCTACAGTTTGGCATTACAAATTAGTGAAATCAATATCCAGTGTTTGGTGATTTAAAAGAGTTCGTTAAGAAGTACCATTTGCAGTCACACGATCGGCCCCTACAATAACAGCATTGACTCGACCGCTTTCCATTAACGCAGCAGCAGCTGAGTCTGCTATAAGGGTAGCAGGAATTTTCTCATGCACCAGCTCAAAGGCTGTGAGTCTTGATCCCTGCATTAGAAATAATCAACAAATAATCAAAGACATGCAGAAAGTGTACAACCAGAAAAATTCACACTTTGATTTTCTAAAACCGAAACAATTGAAAATAAAAACACTGTTACCCAACTAACGCTGCATAAACAGAAGTACTTCCTAGTATCCATATATGTAAACTATATATGCAATCCATCATTGTTGCGACTGGGCAAAGATTACTCCCATGTTAAAGAAGTTTTGAAACTTGTGAGGACAAGTTATCAAATTAGAAGCAGATGCTGCCATCGTGATGATTTCTATTGTCTATTGATCCTCCAAGTTGGCTTTTGCTCACCGCAGCCCTAGACACCCTAAGGCAGTAATTTCAATGCCAGACATTCTTTCCTTTCCCATTGACTACTTGAAAGGTACCATCCAGTTAAGGTTCTTAACAGTATTATGTACTCAAAATCTTCTCTCCATGTAATGCCTTCAGCAGATTACAAATAATGCCTCCACAATATCCTCGGAGGTCTGCCGTAGATTATGTTCCGGTTGTACAACATCTCATGTATCCTATAAAACACTTTACTCGTCTGATTTATACACCCTTAAGAGGTCAGTTGGTCAGGAGACCAGAAATGCAGGAGTCAATGATTTAAACTTCCCTGGATCCAGGTTTAGCTGATACCAAATGCAAAATAAGATCATTGATTGTCCGGATATGTCCAGTGGTGAAAGCTGCCACATGGGTGATCCTCACCTCCTGATGAAGTACCATAATTCAATACATTCGGAGGGCATATCATGTAACCCCCTACAGTCCAACACAAGCATTCATGCGTACTAAGCTTATGTGAGCATTCAAATATGCAACTTTACTATGCAGTTTGCAATGGATGGCATAACCTCCACATTCTTTCTAGCGTATCAGTATAAATGAAAAGGAAAGTACAAGTTTTAGAAGTTGATAAAAAGATATACAAACTCACTTGATTGAATGGGCGTGTTTCAGTGCAATATGCTCTCTCTAACACTCCTGCAGTGTGAGCTGCACGAATTACACCCAAGGCAGTACCATATCCAGCAGTTGCAAGACTGGGAAAACATCACAAAAAGCAAAACAAAGTTTGGGCCAACTGAGTCATGTCCCAAGTTCAAATGTGCTTGTTTTCCATTCCAGCAAAGATAGAAAAAGTATCAATTTAAAACTAAGGAATCAAGGCAGGCCCCAGATTCCATGAGAATGAGTGAGAGAAAGATACCTGCCAGTGTTGCAATGGGTCAGAATAGAGAACCTTTCCAAGCCTTTCAATAGGTTCTGAATAAAAGTTGCTCCATATACTCCGATTGCTTTGTTGGATGCAACATCATCAATGAGCATAGTTTCAGCTGCTTGCAAGTAAGCCTGTAATATTGATTCTTAAACCATTTACAATGAGGGCAGAACGACATCTTAAACCTCAAATACCCAATGTTTAGTTTTTATTAATATTTTTCAAGGTTCAATGCTTCACCTACTCAGGTCATGCACGCAACTAAGAATTTAAACAATCAAACCTATATAAAAACAATACCTGAAACACAGTCTTGGAATCAGAAGCATCGGCAGTAGCAGCCTTTAATACGATTTCTTTAAGTTTTGTAGCAGCGTCTGAAAGGTTCACGGCAGTTGGCCGACTGAAGAAACATAAACCATGATCCTATTAGTTGCTATTCATAGTAGTTGTGATCGATTGGTAGCATTTTTGTTTGTAAAGCACAGTTGACAATACTGCTACTAAAACTGGAGAAATCAAACGACATATATACCTTGAAACAAGATAATCCAATTTTTTCTCGAGGAAATCAGCAGCATCATTAGCTGTCCCATTAAAGGTCTCTAAGTTCGACACTTCCACAGCAAGAGCAAGTGCAGCTGCAATAGCAATAGCAGGTGCCCCGCGAACAACCATATCTTTTATGGCAGACCTAAGGCATAAATTTTTTTATAGCTTAAATCCAATATCCGCAAAATTTTCTTCAGTAAGCTTAAATTACAGCAACAGCCAATTAAGAGACAAATTCAACGAATTGCATGAGAATTAAACTGACAGTCCAACCACTTTCATCAATCTAATAATCTACACAGCAACACACAAGCTTTCTCTGAAGCCATTTTTATATCTGACAACATAAATCACAAATTTCATTTTTTCAGGGTCTAATACAAGTACCATACCATCCATCTGAAGAATCCTTGATTTCCAAGTACACCGTCTCCAATGGAAGCTTTCTCTGATATTAGAAAATAATAAAAATCAACTTTAAGCTCAATTTGACTTGACGAACCTTAAAAATAAAGTGAAAATCGTATAGACTCGCGTTTTTTCCTATACGGGCAAATTCAATCAGATAACAAGCTAAGGAGTGAAGAACCTGGTCGAGGAGCTGAAGCGAGCTGCGCTTGTAGCAGATAGACTGAAGGGTATTGTCCTCTTCAAGTCCACCAACAGAATTCGATTTCACCACCATTTGAGCAGAACCAAAACACCCAACTTCCTCGGCAAACTTTTTGACTCGCAGTATCTGAAACCGATTGACAGAACCCAAATTGAGTCAGTCTATTATAGACCTACTGCATAAATCACTTAAAAATGAGACATAGAGTCTTACCTGACAGACCCTTTTCTTGACGGCTAGTTGGGATTAGAAGTGGGTTTGTGGGGTTTTGTTCTTGTTCTGGTCCTGTCCTGGTAATGGCATGATGTCCAAATACAGAACCCGTTTTAGACTTTTAAGGTGACGAGAGTAAAAGAGTGGCCTGAGATTTTTCTTACATATTTGTCCCACGTTTTTAATTGTGGGGCTTAAGACAAATAACAGAAACAATGCTTTTCTTACGTAAATAAAATTAAAAATTTTAAAATATAATTAAAAATTTTAATTCTATTAAAAAATAGTTATTAGATAAAATTAATTGATGTATTTTAAATTATAAATTTTATTAATTTATAAAAAATAATTTGTTAATTAATAAATTAATCAATGTTTAATAATAATTATTATTAAAATAAATTAAATTAAATTAAAAGTTAAAAATTAAATTAAAAATAAGTCAATTTCAATTTCTTATAATTAAATATTTCGAATGAGTTAAGTATTTTAATAATTGGTACATAAGGAGATTAATAATGTAAAAATCGGACCAAATAGGCTGGTTCGACTAGGTTCAATACAAGCTAATTTCTGGCTCGATTTTTACTCTTAATCGTTGTTAATAAAAACCGGTGGATTAATATATAAACTAGTTTTCTCTAACCCGTGAATCGGATCCTTCTTACAAAGAGTTTATGGTCGGTGACTCCGACACTGTATCGACATATTTGGGATTCAATTCTTTTGAAATGATTGTCAATGTCTGCTCTAACAAAGAGTTGGGAACGACAGTTGTGGAGAAGAAGGATGGTGGTGGTGGTTTGCATAGAAAGATGAAGCAAAAAGGTGAAGACAGTAAAAAAGAAAAAAAATCAAGAAGGAAGACATAGGTGGTGGTGGTTTGCAGTAGAAAGATGACGGAAAAGGGCAAAAACAATGAAAAAAAGAAAAAAAATCAAGAATCAGGACGACAGTGGTACTGGTTTGTAGTAGAGCGCAATTGCACAAAGAGATCTCAAAATAATAATGCCCCGCTGAATTAAAATGTACAAAATAAAATTTATTTGGAAATATCTATAAGTTGTTTATTTTATATATTTGTCATATATCGGATACATGCGGAAGTATTTTTAAGTAAAGAAGTAAAATAAATAGTAAAAAGAGCACAAAAAAAAAAAAAAGTTGACATTACAAGATAGCAGCGTTAAGTAATCATTAACAAAAGTTATATGTTAAGGTTGTCTTAAATATCGTGAAATTTATAGACAAAATTATAATAAATCATGCGTTCATAATAAGTCGTAGAAAATTTTATAATAGAAATCAAATCGTTATTTATTTCAAATAGCATAGTTATAAGAGTTAAGCAAATATCCCCTTCATTCTTGTTGGTTTCTAGAGCAAGTTACCAAGAATTGAGTCCAACAACACGCATGTTTATTTTAGTTAAGACATTTTTTAAAAGTTATTTGAAATTGCCGATAAAGTTACATTAAAAAAAAGGGTTAGATATTTTTGTGTGTGCACACTTGGCAACAATTATGAAACTTGTTCAATGGAATGGTTTTGGCCCAAAAACTAATACAGATTAAAAATTCAAGATTATTTCAAAAAAAAAAGCCACATCTAATATATGGATCGAGTATCAATTATACAAATTATAAACCTTGTAATATAAACTATGGAAATTAGAAGAATGATGGACAAATCTGTGTGCTTGCTGACTTTGAAATTACCTTGTAGGAAACACCAAATATTTGCATAACAGCATTTGATGCATGACACCACTGATTAGCTGAGCAAGGGCCCTTGTAGATTTTATCCTTGCACTCTCATCTTTATCTATGAGAACAAGAGCTCCAATGATTAAAAATAATTAAATTAATAGTAGATAAGATAATTAAGCTGATGATAGTAACTCTTTAAGGTAACCAAAAAATTTTAAAACTATTCAATAATTCAATTTTGTAGACCGCTTACTTCAAAAGAAAAAAATTACAGAACTGTTGTTCTAGTTTATACTGACAAGGATGTGAAACTTATGTCAAACAATCACCATATTATTGTTGTATCATAAAGGCCTTATCATTGGAAATCCAATTTTTATTGAATATGTCGTTTTTCTTTTCCATTTTTGGATTTTGGCAAGTAAATTCTATACTTTAACAACAGGAGTAAACGAAAGGAGGTGGGAGAAGATGAAAGATAGATTGCACACAGTCGTTGAATCCTTTAAAATAGTTGACGTGTAAAGTGATTGTTCAATTGTTTTTTTCACTTATCAGGCGTAGAGCAATCTACTCCCAAGAACATGACAAAACTTCTGTTCAATTTCCCTTTATTTCCTTGAGGCTTGGTTTTGAGTGGTCATGATTCCCCCATTTCCATTCTTTGTTAATGTTTATGCAGCTAATCAACGGCCGACTTATTGAAGACCTCACAATCTTATCTTCAAATTTAATAATTTACATAGAGTTATTCATTAACTTTAAAATCCCATTTTTAGGATAATGCCATTATTAAAAAATATGTCATTAAGTACACTATATATTCTGAGCAAAGTTTCTCATTAGTTTGTTGATTAATAAACAACTACCTGTGATAGTGATAACCCTCAAAGTGACACATAAAACTATTTATGTTAGGATCCAACTTTCATAGTTTTTCCTATTTATGCTACACTTTATCCACCATAATCTACATTTTTCTCTCAAAATATGCGAAGGAGTAATAAGATGAGGTTCCACCTAAATTTATGTGGATCAGCACATGGCATGGATAAAACCATCTGCAACAAGCATGAATATGACAGGAGGATTATAAATTCAAGTGGTCCTATTATCAGAGAAAAAAAAGGGGATAGAAGTGAACAATTAATGTATCTATTTTTGCTTTAATCTACCTTTAATCTATTTGTCTTTAAGAATTTCGAATACACAAGAGCGTCCAAATTGTAGGACTGTAGCACTGTACAACCAGGTGGTAGCCACAAAGAACTTGAAGATTAGCTACTTGCAAACACTGTATGCAAAAAGGAAAGAGAAGTATAAATGGTAAATAGTAATTCTAGTGTCAAGAAGTAACTAACAACATGCAAGTATAGAAAGAAATTCGAATTTCACAAAAGAAGAGTAATAAATACATCAAATCCAAAACTCATACCTCTCCTGGTAGCCCCGTTTGAGTTAGAACATGAGAAGCAGCTTGCTTTCATTCGATTAAATCCAGATCTACAGTTCCTCTATTGTTATCTAATCGCATCATATTTCTACTGTATGAGAAAGACCTTCCTACTTGGAAATACAGAATCCTATTCACTTCTCTTCCTAAACCTTTCCACGATTACAAAATTAAGAAAAAAAGATGATTAGTTCAAAATAAGAAACTAAAAACAGACACAAGGAATAATAACAAATTAATTAATTGCAATCGTTGCTTATAAGTAGAGACCCAATTGATAAGCCATATTAGAGAGAGTGTTTTAGTCAGCACGATTGTAATTACACTTTACTATCATCTCCTGCTCCCATCCATTTTTCTTTATAAGTACTAGACCAAATTATCAAACATTATAATATGGTTTCAATGAACTCAATTTCCAACTTGTATAAAGAATTGAATGACATGTAAAGATGATTGTGGATATAAAAACAACAAGGTTAAACCCTAAAGAGTTTACTACTTTGGTATTGCTCTAACTCCAAAATAGTTCTGTATGGTAAATGTATACCTAAGGACTTTATGAGATTTACATGATTAACAAAAGTACAAGTTTCCTTTTAACTAAAGATACAGCTAGTAAAAGTAAGAGAACCATATTCAAAATCAAGTTTTATTATATGGAAGTTGTTCACCAACAAATATCTGAAATTACTTACCAAAGCTTGGCAATCTCAATTCCTTCAGGAAATAGCTCACCATTGCAGCAAATTGAACCTTGTCATATAATCCACCAAAAGCTCCAGTTTAAACTGTACTATGTTAAAAGCTTATCACTTGTTATCTCGAGGATCTAACACATAGGCGTTGACACGATGAATCCTTAAACTATCAATAGCTTCCTTTACTGCACCTGCAGGCAAATGAAGTTCTTCATAATCTTGATAAATAGATCAAACTTTTTCAATTGGAAACCTGGGGGTACAAAGAGATAAAATGTTTCTTTTTGTTTGAAGTTGGGAAATATACTATGGAGGTGACGTTCCAAGTGATTTTGTTCCCAAATTTACAGGAATCATTGTAGAACATTATATGTCCCTACAAAAAAAATTGCTTGTTATTCAACAGATTTGGATTGAATAAATGTGTTATAGGTATAACGTTCACGATCTTTTAGAATGCATTGTTAGGAAAGTGGCGCACTCTAATTATCTAAAATGCATCTAATGAAGTAATGTAAAATAGCTATCATAAAATTCAAAAGTGAATGTGTAAAATAACAAGGCATCCACATGCAAATAACGAATCAGCTGCATCAGTTGTGTCTTTGAGGAAATAACTTCTATGATGATTAAAACTTGTAGATGCAATGCTAGTTTTTGGTAGTATCATTAATGCATTTCCAAAGTATGATCATCTGGTATTCATGATTACAACACAATGTTCGCAAATGATAATAAAATTAAACAACCAAATTAAATGAAAAGGCACAAAAGATAGCATGTTTAAGGTAGTAGTCTAAAAAATATAATATCAACGACAACAAGATCATTTTAAAAGAAAAAAACAAGTCATAGTTTATATGGAAGTAGAACATCAAGAACAGTGCTTTACGCAGTGATAACGTTAATCAATCTTTAAAAAAAATTACATGCTTATGTTGTGTTAGATATTATGAAAAAAGTTCATGATAATTTAGGCTTTTTCTTGCGATCATCAACAGGAACATCTGAGGTAGGCGTCAGTTCTGGTCCAGTTTCTTCGAATCTTTTGTTTAGACATTGTTTAACTCTTGAAGAAGAAACAAGCATATCTTCTAAAAATTAAAAAAATCAAAGTATATTAGTGATATAATATTAAGGTGAAGATCACCTTGTTTATAAGAATGTTGAACTAATAAATAATAACAGTGAAGATTTTAGTGAACTTAAAATTGTTTGAAAATGGTCAATAATAAATAACAATATTCATGAATAAAAAATGAAAAATATTTTAATAAATAATGATAGGTACCTAAAATAGTTGAAAGTGTCATTTCAGCATTGCTATCATCTCTTTTTTTGTTTGAAGTTGAACTTCGCTATAATTTAGCATCATCAGTTTGGCAGTAATAAATAACAGTGAAGTGTTACCTTCCGGCCAATAGTTGGATCTGAACAACTTTGATATGAAGGAGAAAGGTTTTTGTCTTCAATTCAGTATAGACCTTGTCGAGAGGAAGTTCAATACTCTTTTTACTAAAGGGAAATGTGTAGATTATTAGTCATATAATAAAGATGCCATAAAAAATAATCAAATGTATTTTTATTTGTAATTAGTATAAAATATAACCTGGTTGTAATATTGCATAGCTTTAACTACACTAAAGTTCAACAGATTTTTGACAAGTTCACCAAAAATGAATGTTGTCACAGTTCCTGTGCTATCGATCAAATCAATATCATATCGGTATCTACGTTTAAAAAGGAAAGTAAATGAGAAAATGTATAACTGAATAAATAAAGAATATTAGAAAGTTGTATTTAGAATTGATATAAATGATCTTAAACTTAAGTTAACATACAAGTATTTGGGCATATCTAAAATCATATCAGGATATGTTCTAAAAGGGACATAAAAATAACTTGATTGTTCATGACATGTGGGGCTTGTTTATCCCTTATTTATTTTTTAAAAAGGCAAACAATTCAAAAGGAAAAAAGGGAAGAAATGCCTGGGTTTAGTTGGATGTTTCTGTTTGCAAGAATTACATGTAAACGTAACTACATATGTAGCGACGATCGAACGAAAACATTTTTTGCAGCTTATATACCAATATTTTTACAGAATGTGTTGAAAGGAAATATAAGCTTTAGTTTATATTGTCTAGAAAGATACAAATAGATGTTTATTACGAATAGTCAAATTAGATAGATAATATGTGAGGAAAAAACTTCATAGTAGAATATAAAATGTATGTACCTTGTTTGTGGGCTTTAGGAAAATGATCTTTGAAATTTTTTGATTTGATCCAAAAGATACATTAGGATCATATTTGAGGTAAGTCTGTTGGGTAACAAGGTCTTTTAGTTACTTGTTATTATGTTGTGCCCTAGGAAAATGGTAATTATAAGCGTAAGTATAAAAATATGTAAAAATGCATACATAAGTTTGTTTGCTGTAAAGTAAAGATGGGAAATATGGAAGCATCAATTTTTTAAATCTGCAGCTTCTTGTATTGGTGGATCAATGAGAATTGTAGAATCAAACCATGTGGATAATGCAATAGTTGAAAATTTAAAATTGTAAGCCTAAAATGAATATACAAGAATAAATATAAGAAATATAATGGTATAACGAAAATGAAAATAGAATAACCATTATAAAAGTGAACTTTTAGCCTACGACATACAACTAGTGGATAAGTGTGTAAGGTTTGCGCAATTTGTTACCCTTTGTTTGCAACAAAAACGTCCCAGATTGATAATATGATGGTTTATTGTCTAATATTGTTAGATATATGGTATATATCTTCTGATTTTGTTTTGGCATATTTATTATTAATTGGATATATAAGATATAAATTATAGTGGAGTTAAAAATAAGAGGTGGATTGATGAAATTAAAAGGATGAGGTTATTGCATGTTTGAATTTAAGTGAGATTATGATTGTGTGAGAGATTTGTGCATATCTGGCATCCACGACAGAAGACTATCACCAATGTGAGTATGCTACACTTGAGATGATGTACGTGTGTGTGACTTAGAGTTAACGTAAATTAATTGTTTAGTGGGTCAAGTACTTGTGGGTATCTGCGGCAATCTAAGATGGTGTGATAAATAGCTAAATATATATATTGGTGTTGCGTGTGGGTGAAGGACTTTTGGGTGAATCTTGCGTGGGTATCTTAAAATCAAAACGTAGTGGAAATGCAACTGATGTGGGGGTCTTGCAATCAATAATGAGTCTTCATTGGTGGGTCCGTAGGTGGGTCCTCATATATAGTAGAAGTGGATCTCATGTGTGCTATATAAATGCAAGTCTTGTATGTGTGTGTCATGCGAGATCACGTGCAGGGTTTTTGAGTGCAATAGCTGAATAATTTTTGGAGTATTGACACTATGCAAAAAGGGTGCAGGTTATGTGCGTCAGGTATTGCAATGGTGTAGTAGATTTTTGAAGCACATGTTGATGTCGCAAGTGTTATTTTTATTCGAGTGAATTGAAGTGAATCTTTGTGATTTTTGATGAGTCGTGGCTATGGTGTGAGTTTATAACACGGTGAAGAGGTGCAGTGGGTGTGTGGCTCCGTGTTGGTGTTTACGTGAATTAGCCCAGTGTTGTTGTAATGAGTTCATATTTATTTCAGTAGAGCTTAACTTTTCGGGAAGTGGTTCTTTTCTTTTGTCTCAAGTGTTTTCGGTCTTGTCTCTAGTTATTTTATTCACTTGAGTTGTTCCTTTATTGTTTGATTAATTATCTTTGATTAAGAGTGGTATAGAAAAATCCTCTGATGAGGTTAGTACGAGGTGGTCGTACAATTGGGTACGAAAATTTTTCACGGGAAGTGAGGCTGAGAGATAGTGTCAAGGGTTGAGTGGTATAGGCTCAGTAAAGCCTTGAGTAATTCTATTATACTTCAATGAAAGTGATTAAGCTAGGTGAGGGCCTTGCAGACGTAGGCAAGGAGTGTCGAATTGCGTTATCAAAATTCTGGTCTTTTTATTATTTTGTTCTTGCTTAGTTTTTTTATTTTGTTCATGCCAAAGAAGTTTACAGAAAGTTTGCGAAATAATTAAACCCTTTGGTTTCTCAATTGGTATCAGAGCAAGGTCACTGATTCAGAACTTGGTAGCAAGTTGGTGCAGATCTTAGTTTCGCAAACATGGCTATAAGAGAAGGAACATCGATTATCAGGCTACCAATGTTCGACGACTTTAACTATCCTACATGGAAATCACAGATGAGAGTCTTCATCCAAGCTCAAGATACAAAAGCTTGGCATTTTGTAGTACATGGGTGGTTGAATCCAACGATTACTAACAATAAAGGAGAGGCAGTTTAAAAAAATCCATCTGAATGGCCAAGAGCCGAAGAAGAAAGTGCACTTGGAAATTCACAAGCAATGCATGCTATATTCAATGTTGTTGATGAGAGACGCTTCTCAATGATATTAGCCTATGAAATAGCTAAAGAAGCGTGGGATGCTTTGCAAACTATTCACAAAGGGTCAAAATCTGTGATAGCATCGAAGCTACAGATGTTAGCTGTACGGTTTGAAGAGCTGAAGATGGATGAGAATGAGACTATTGGAGAATTTCAGGAAAAACTATGAGATATAGCGAATCAGGTACATCAACTAGGGAAGAAATATTCCAACGTGAAATTAGTCAACATTGAGATCACTACCTCCAAGATTTATTCCGAAAATTGCAGCAATAGAGGAAGCTTACGATATTGATAATCTGTCGTTGGAAAAAGTTATTGGAATCCTTACAAACTTTGAAATGAATCTTTTGAGAGGTAAGCAGGAAAGAAGCAAAGGATTGGCACTACAGGTGAAAACTGAAAAAAGTGCAAATGATGTAGAAAATGAATTTGACGAGAATGAGGATGTGGAGCTATTAACAAGAGAGTTCAGTAATTGGTTAAAAAGAGTGAAGAAGGACATACCCGAGTTTAGGTGAAAAGGCGGGAGCTCATCGAACAACAACTTCAAACAAGCTAGAACTCAAATGGGAGAAGGACATGTAAAGACAATTCAATATCATAAGTGTCAAGGCTTCGGATATGTTCAGGCATAGTGTGCTAATACTATGAAGAAGAGAAAAGGAAAATCCTATACATAACGAATCTAGTAGTGAAGAAGAAGTTGTGAACAATGATGCTTTAGTGACTTTGTATAGCAAAAGTCTAGTTACTTGTTTAACAGCAACCGGAAAGGAAGTAATTGAAGACAAAAAAGTGAGCAAATCTAGAAATTTTGGGAAAAATGCAAACGATTCAGCTCAAAGCTCGATCTTAGATTATGATAGTGATGAAAGTGGCCTAGATGATGGAAAGGAGAATATTTACAAGGCTCACAAAGCTATGTGTGAAAATTGGGTGAATACGTGTAGAACGGATAAAAGAATGGAAGAAGAAAATCTCTTCATGAAGAACACTATCCAAGGGCTAGAAAAGAATTTGAAGTTGGCATTAGATAAGTTTGGTGAAGCTAGAATGAAATTAGTAAGTACCAAAAAGGGATTGAAAATGTTAAATGCAGGTACCAAAAAGCTAGAAAAGTTGTTGGAAATTAGTAAAGTAAAAGGGGATCTTCAAGGCATTGGCTATAAGGGTGAGTGCTCTAAAATGAATGAGAAGAAAGATGACATATTCAAATTTGTCCGAGAAGAAGAAACATTGAGAAAGAATCAAAGATTTATACCCATATGTCATTTTTATGGAGTCATTGAACATATAAGGCCAAGATGTTATCAGTTACTACAAATGATATTTCAAAGGGGTCAAAACCAAAATTTTATACAATCTCCATTAAAATTTCAGCAACATCCCATGGTATCGAAGCAAGCTTGGATTAGAAAGGGTCAAGTAAAAGCACAAAAACGTAGTGAAAGAAAAAAAAGAAAATGCCCAAATTTGCGATTAGTTATTGCTGAGAAAGTAACTGCAGAAATTGATTTGTAGTTAGTTACTGTTGATGAAGTAACTGCATAAACTGAAGAACTTTCAGTTACTTCGAATGATGAACTAATCAAAACAATGGAAGCTAATTTGAACCGAGGTTCTTCATCTTGAATCCAAAGAAATCATCCAGTAGAAAATGTTATTGGAGATGTGAGAGAAAGAAGAAAAATAAGAGAAAGAAAAAGGGTTGATTATCAAGAAATTATAGGCTACTTGTGTTATACATCCTCATTCGAGCTAAAGAAAAACACCAGGTTTGAGACTTATCGAGGGGCACAGGGACAGTGTGCTTTTGTATTTTTGAAGTATTTTTTTGTGCTGTTAAAAAAAAATGATAAAAAGATTTTTTTTTTTTGGTTCTTTAGTTCTATGTTGCTATTGTCGTCTCATCTTTTTAATTGTTTGTTATGTGACTTCTTTTTGGCTCTACCGAAGACTCTTAAGCTCTCATATTGATATGGATCTCTTTCGGGTATCTTTCTATCTTTCAAGCATATCTCTCAGTGTTTTGAATGGTGGTAATTTGTCTTCTTGGCGTGCTTATAATTCTTCTGCTGGTATGATTATGCATGTTGATACTATTTTGCCCCAAGGGGAACACATTAGATTGTTTATGGTGAATGTTCCGTTCAAGGGGAGATTTTAAGGTATAAGTGTGATTATTCTTCATGCTTTTTGGCATCTTTCGTCCCATGGGGGAGAAATTTGGATGATTGGATAATTGTGATATTCTTTGGAACTTGATATTGGATTAAGGGGGAGTTCATATGAAGTATGAATTTGATATTTATATGTCCAATTATGTGATTTAGGGAGAGTTTAGTATTTGTGACAAATATGCCAAAAGGGGAGAGATTGTTAGATATATCATATATATCTTCTGATTTTATTTTGGCATACTTATTATTAATTGGATATATAAGATATAAATTATAGTGGGGTTAAAAATAAAAGGTGGATTGATGAAATTAAAAGGATGAGGTTGTTGAATGTTTGAATTTAAGTGGGACTCTGATTGTGTGAGAGATTTGTGCATATTTGGTATCCACGGCAGAAGACTATCACCAATGTGAGTATGCTACACTTGAGATGATGTATGTGTGTTTGACTTAGAGTTAACGTAAATTAATTGTTCAGTGGGTCAAGTACTTGTGTGTATCTACGGCAATCTAAGATGGTGTGATAAATAACTGAACATATATATTGGTGTTGCGTGTGGGTGAAGGACTTCTGGGTAAATCTTGCATGGGTATCTTGAAATCAAAGTGCAATGGAAGCGTAGCTGATGTGGGGGTCTTGCAATCAATAGTGAGTCTTCATTGGTGGGTTCGTAGGTGGGTCCTCATATATAGTAGAAGTGGATCTTATGTGTGCTATATAAATGCAAGTCTTGTATGTGTGTGTCATGTGAGATCACGTGCAGGGTTTTTGAGTGCAATAGTTGAATAATTTTTGGAGTATTGACGCCACGCAAAAAAGGTGCAGGTTATATGCGTCAGGTATTACAATGGTGTAGTGGATTTTTGAAGCACGTGTTGATGTCACAGGCGTTATTTTTATTTGAGTGAACTGAAGTGAATCTTTGTGATTTTTGATGGGTCGTGGCTGTGGTGTGAGTTTATAACACAGTGAAGAGGTGCAGTGGGTGTGTGGCTTCGTGTTGGTCTTTATGTGAATCAACCCGTTGTTATTGCAACGACTTCAGATTTATTTCAGTAGAGCTTAACTTTTCGGGAAGTGGTTTTTTTTCTTTTGTCTCAAGTATTTTCGGTTTTGTCTCTAGTTATTTTATTCACTTGAGTTATTCCTTTATTATTTGATTAATTGTCTTTGATTAAAAATGGTATAGAAAAATCCTCTGTTGAGGTTAGTACGAGGTGGTCGTACTATTGGGTATGAAAATCTTTCATGAGAAGTGAGATTGAGAGATAGTGTCAAGGGTTGAGTGGTGTAGGCTCAGTAAAGCCTTGAGTAATTCTATTGAACATCAGTGAAAGTGATTAAGCTAGGTAAGGGCCCCGCAGACGTAGGCAAGGAGTGTTAAACTGCGTTTCCAAATTTATAGTCTTCTTATTATTTTATTCTTGCTTAGTTTTTTTATTTTGTTCGTGTCAAAGAAGTTTACAGAAAGTTTGCGAAATAATTAAACCATTTAGTTTCTTAAATATAAAAAAGAAAATGTCAAAAGAATCAAATGTTATCGGAGTTCATTAGTTGTAGAGAATATAACATACTGTTTATTAGCAAGAACAAATTTTTGGACAGTCGAAACTTTGTCGTCTTTGTTGATGCACCTCATATCCAAAACTTGAATAACCATAATCAAAATATCTATCATATGCTAAGGATAAGCACAACAGGATGTAATGGAAGGAAAAGAAAGTTATTAAGAGAAATAGATAAAAGATCTAACCTACTGATTTTTTCTTGTTATTGATATAGTTGACAAGATTTGTAAAGGATGTATAGATGAATTTTTTTTGGTTGGATGTTGTCATCATTAGTTACAGGCTCAACAACAGTGCAACTTGTAATGATTTATTGAATATTCAAGTCTTTAAGTTGGAATTAAGGTGGAATTGGCTTGACAATGGCATTAGAAATGATATAACTTTTATAAGGTTGCAAAATGGGGCTCATTCTTTAGATATCATTAGTAAATATGATAGCTTCAATGTATGATCCTTGTTGAAAAAAAAATCCAAAAAAAGAGCTAAGTAATTATAGTGATAGAGAAAAGTAACAAATTGAAAATTTTGATACATTGAAAAACTAAAAATGGTAATGACATTTTATAGAAAAGGGGAGATAGAAACAAAAAAAAAAGTTCGAATATTTCATGAATTTAGTAGCAGTGTAAAGAAACTAATAGAATTTCTAATTTCATACTTAGGTCAACTAGCAAAAAGGAACCTGTTGAATGAAGAAGGTATAACTTATTGTACCTCTGAATCAAAAAAGATAAATTTTTGTCTCCTTGATGACTTGTTAGGTGATGTAGCAATTTGTTGTTTTTCTTGGACGATTACTTTGCATGACCACCTATCAGCACTAGGTAAAATATGTTTGGTCAATAAACGTTTCTCCATCCTACAAAAAGAAAATGATTAAGAAAATATTGACATACTAGATATTTTTTCAGTAGATAGAATGAAACTAAATACACTTGAACAGAACAATGAATGTGCCTTTTGCTTATTTTATAAGTTATAATTTAGACAACACGAAAATTTCACGGAATACATTATTCCTTATTTTGTAATGAATTTATGAAGACTCAAAAGTACCTGGAGTAATTAGAAATTTAGCTGATTCAGGATTCTAGCTCTTGACAAAGCAACATACAATTGTTCGTGTGAAAATATGAGCTGACGAAAATAAATTCCTATATAATCAAGGATTTGACCTTGCGACTTATTTATTGTCATTGCAAAAGATAAATGAACAGGGAATTGTGTTCTTTCAAATGGAACCCATTTTTTTCATTTTCAGAAGATTGTAGAGGAATCTTAGGTATGAAAATTATTTTTTCTTTATAAAGTCCAAAAACAATTTCTGTAGAAATTGTGTGCTCTTTTAGTTGTCTATATATCAATCTTGTGTTATTGCACAAACCCTCTGTTGGATTCAAATTTCTTAGAAGTATGATTGGGCAATCTTCTTTTAGTAATAATCTGTGAGGAGGTAGACCTTTAGGATTCAGAGAATTGAGAAAATCTTCATAATCTGCTTGATGTCTTTGGTCAACTGTTTTGTCAAAACTTACAGATGAATATAAATTTTCAGACAATTTATTGATCATCATGTCATTAATTTCATCAACACAGCTGTGCGTTAGACAGAGTACGCACCTATTTACCATCTGATATAGATAAGATGAATATATGGTTAAGTCAGTGAAGACATACTCAACTGACCTAGTGAAATTAACAATGCATTAGAAAGATGTAGAAACAATAAAATGGACACTAAATGAAAACATATAAAAAGTATAACTTGATGAGAGATTCATCTTTGTTATGATAAGGAATGACCAGTTGTTTGGGTAAGGATATCTGATCTTGCTTGTCAACAGGTTCTATACCTTCTCTTACCCTCTATAAGAAATCACAAAAAACTGGATTTGGCATAGCTGTCATATTTATTGTCAAAGATAATTTACGTATTTGTCGCCAGAGATGTAAATTTACAAAACTTGAATTAATTAACTATTCTTTTATAGCCTGGTTTATAATAGGTAAGGTTTGAAGAAAATCACCGCCGAAAACAACAATCTTTCTACCAAAAGGTTGATTGGATTCCATGATATCTTGTAGAAAATCATCAAATGCATCAATGGCTTCTTATTTTTCCATTGAAGCCTCGTCCCATAAGATGAGACTATATTTAAATATCAATTTTGTAATATTGCTCTGCTTACTTAACTGGTAAAACTTTTTTTTTTTGAAAAATCAAGTAGGATCTTAAATCTTAAGTATGTTGTCCTACTACCAGGAAGTATTGACGCTGTAACCCCAGATGTTGCAACAACAATTGCAACATGACCCTGTGATCGTAAAATTGCAAGAAGTGCTTTGTACAAGAAAGTCTTCCCAGTCCCACACGGACCATCAATAAAAAAGCTACAACCATTTGAACCAAAAACTGAATTTGAAATCAAATCGAAGATATATTTTTGTTCCCTATTCAACTTTAAATGTAATAATAAATCTTCTGGATCAAAGTATATATTTTTCTTACTTTGCATTTTTCTAGTGAGATGCTCATGATGATTAATTGTAAAATCATATTCTGCAAAATGATAATCAGTCAAGCTTTTCCCCATTCCTAGGGATCTATTAATATTTTGGAGGGTCATCCTTATAATGTCCTTGGATGTATCCACAAAAAATTAATTAAAATTTTGTTAAATAAAAAGTAATTGATTAATTTTGGTTTATAAAAAATAATTAATTTACAAAAATTAAATAAATAAATAATTAATTAAAATTTAAATATAAAAGGTTATTAAAGTAAATTAAACTGAATCGAAAAGTTGAATAATATAAAAAATTAACTTCTTATTTATTATATACCGATTTTTATATCGATTGAATTTTTAAACTTTAAACCTTTTCTTTGACCAGTTTGATATTCGTTCCAA
This sequence comes from Erythroxylum suave, assembly GCA_027563595.1. Taxonomy (NCBI): domain Eukaryota; kingdom Viridiplantae; phylum Streptophyta; class Magnoliopsida; order Malpighiales; family Erythroxylaceae; genus Erythroxylum; species Erythroxylum suave. The sequence continues at coordinate 2,155,290 of JAOSBN010000008.1, read as the reverse complement.
TTTTAAAACATTAAAGAAGACCTTAACTACTAAAAGTTTTTAAATAGATCAACCAAAAATAGAAGATAAAATAATTTGAAAATAATAACCAAATATATAAATAAATAGTTGTATGAATAAATTAATTAATATAAATTAAATTCAAATAAAAATAAGAATAAGTAAGTAAATAAACAGACAAGGAAAATAAACAAGTAAATAGAATAAACTAAGAAATCAAATAAAAATGAAATAAATAAATAAAATAACTAAAGTGATAGATATTACAACAAAAGTATTTAAACTAAATATAAGATACAAGAATATAAGTAAAATATCTAAAAAAAATTTATTGTAAAGTTGCACATATAATGAAGTATCATCATCTCTGCATTGTTAACTTATGACTATGCACTTGTTTGATGAGATAATACTTAGCCCTATAAAGCATGTCTGGCTTAATTACTAAATGCTATTATTTGCTTTTTAATTTAGGTGATATATTTTTGTCATATAAAACTCCTAATGCATCTCTCCATTTAAATCACTCTGGTTTAAGATATTGAACTATATCGTCATTTATCTCATCATTTTTTTAATGATATATTAAAGATACTTAAAACAATTTTTTGTGATATAACTTTTGAATCAGTATTTATCTTTGCATTAAATGCAACTATATAACTAAAAAATTTACACTTTACGTATTTAGTTGTCCTATTCAATTTAAAACTCTTCAATTTTAACTTGTTCCTCTAAAGTTCTAGTTTGACTGTAATACTTTTTTTTCTATTTCATCTATTGAAATAATATCATTAGTAAATAACATATACCAAAACATATTTACTTGCATATGTTTTAGTAAGTTCACTCATACTGTTGCAAACTGAAAGAGATTAAATGAAGATCCTTAGCATAGTTTGATATTGAGAAAATGATATTTTGTATTTTTTCGTGTCATCATTACTTTAGTTTTAACACTTTACCTATATATCTCTAATAAGCATTATTACTTTAGTTTTCTTACTCTTTTAACTTATAATCACTTTTACGTGACTTCTTTAGAAATTATACGATAGTCCTCTATATGTCTTATAACTTTTAAACACTTTTACATGAATTTGAAAGCGTCAAAGATCCCTCGAGTGATATTGGATGCCAACTGATAATCGAGTCTCAACCTGACTCCCATTGCACCGCCTTCCTTTTGCGTGCCATTCGCAAGTGTATTGGGGTTGGTTGCGAGATTGTTGTTTGCCACGTCCACCGAGAAGGGAATGCATGTGTGGATTGGTTAGCGAATTTTGAATTGACTATATATGGTGAATTTGAACGTTTATCGCAACTGCCAACAGGCCTAACTCCACTCCTTAATGCGGATATGATTAGTGTGGTTGTACTCCATTCATGCTCTTTCTGAGTCTCTGCATTTGTGTTGTTTTATGTTTAGACGTTTAGCCCCCATCTTACTAAAAAAAAAAGAAGGTCAAAGAAAATGACGATATATTCAGATGGAATAAAACTTTTCGTTCATGAAAGTATTTTTATTCATTTGATGACTGCAAATAATGAATCTCACCATCTATCTTCGATGAATTATTGGAGTTATATATATATACATTATTTACCGAAAAACAAGTAAATAACATGTGCATTTTAGAGTTTGTTATTGCATAACAAACCTTTTACTGACTTTGCACTAAATGAAATAACAAACTATAAGAGCAGAGCATGTGGTCTTTACATTCTTAACGTCAGGAGAAAGTTTGAAATGTAGGGGCAAATGAGTGGTTACAGACTTGCCATGTAACATATGAGAGTCTTCCAAACGGTCATTTGTGAATTTCTTTTGAGTCAGAACAATACCATCACATAAATAGATAGCCTCAAGATCCAGGAAATAATATAAAGTACCTATTCTTTTAAAATGGTGTGTCCTTGTTTTTCATCATTGGTTGAGATTGATGGAAAACATGGGGCATATTATTTTTGAGTACAGGAGAGTTGAATCCATTCTTTGATTATAAAATCAGCATCAAGGTAGCTTTGAGATGAGCAATGAGACCCTCATATGAACTAGTTACCAATTTATCATCTACATATATAGCAACAATAGTGATTAAAGTACCTTACTTCTTGAGAAACAAAGAATGATCATTTAGGGATTGCTGAAAATTTTTAGAGAAAATAAAAGACTTTAATTTTTATTGAATCATTGTCTAGAGGCTTGTTTAAGGCCATAAAAAGACTTGTATAATCGACACACCTTCTGGTCATGATTGAGAATACGTTGTAATACTTCCATTTAGATTTCTTCGGTTAAATCTCCATGCAGGAATTCTTTAGAAATTATATGATAATCCTTTCACAAATCAATAAAAATTATGTGAACTCAATACACGTAAGATAACTTAACTTGAGCATTTTTTTATAATACAGAAACTAATAAAATATTTTCAGCCTTTGGCCATGCACGTTGGTGTAAATAAACAACAAAAGTAGCTTCTAAAATCTGTGGAACCGGTTGATGTTGTACAGGGCATCATCAACTACTGCTAGTTAAAAACATCCAAGTTGTACAAAACTTTGGTAAATCGGAGAGTAATGTTTTGGCATCTCTAGTTTTCTCCTCGGACGTTGTAGCCACCGGCGTAAGGTTAAGGCCAGTAGGTCTCAAGTGGTCAAGTCTGAACATATTCTACTGAAGTTTGGACTTCCAAAGTCTTCTTGTTTTTGATGCGTGGGCCACTCTTTTGGAATGACCAAAACCCACGTGGAGACTGGGCAGTGCTTTCCTTTCCTTCGTCCCAGATCATGGCTTAGTGGACAGGCCACCACCATCATCGCGTTTTGCAACTCTCGAATGGTTTCGTTTCAAGTACGGTAACCCGGATTAGTTTTGATATTATCTTACTATTCAATGATGTGATTATGTTAAATGTAAAGTTAATGAGTTGATTACACTAAGAACAAAGAGAGAGTTGCTTGGATTTACTATTTAGGTTAAGGATCGATCAATCCAAAATAAATTATAGAAAAGCTTTATTTTCATCAATTAAGAAGTGGGCATCACATCACAACGGTATGACATAAATTCGTGGATAAGCGAAGAACTCGAACGTCAGGGGATCAACTAATAATTACATTGCCACGTCAGCTCCACACCCTACAGGCTCTCCCATGTCCTGTTCCGCCGATCAGTACAACCAACTGTCGACACGCAAACTAACTGGAACTGCTGACACGCGTCTTGTTGTGATTTGCTGTTGTGAACTGCCTTTTAGCTGTCTCAGCCCGAGGGTAACGGATTTGTGTAACAGTACGAAAATAAAAAATAAAAGATTAATAATAATAAACTCTAACGTCTCTCATTTTCTCTCACTAGCTGTCTCTCTCTCTCTCTTTGACACCTACAAATTCACAAGAAAAGTAACGCGGAAATTGCAAGAAGAAGAAGAGGAGGAAGAAGAAGAAAGCTTAAAGCTAGCTTCTTAGGGATTCCTTTCACCCTTTTCTCTCTATATTCCTCTTGTTGTTGTTCTTTTCGTAACCACGTCCATTAACACAGACACACACGCACCTATATATATCGAGTTGCTTGTTTCTATTGATATACGGATATGGCGGAGGAATTCTTGAAGGCGGTGGAGGACGGGCTCAATCTGTCCAAGAGGATATACTTCGGAAAGGACAGAGCCGTCGCTCCGCCGAAGCCTTTGCCGTCGATGGAGAAATCGACCGAGGCGTATCTGCCGAAGGCGCCGATGGTATACGCTGTTATTTCCAATCCGGCGATTGTGGATAATCCCGATTTGCCCAGCTACCAACCCTACGTTCATGGTCGGTGTGATCCGCCGGCGCTTATTCCGCTTCAGATGAACCGGGTGGAGCTGGAGGTGGATTGTTATCTGGATACGGCGGTTGTGAGGTTGAGTGGAACGTGGCGGGTTCATTGCGTTATGGGGAGTAAGAGCTGTGATTGTCGTATCGCGATCCCTATGGGCGAGCAGGTGCACTTGTCAAACTGTTGTGTTTTACTTTTCTCAGTTTTTGGAGTTTATATTGTTTTAACATTGTTAAGATAGAGAAAAGTTGGAAAGACGAAAACTTTAATGGCTAAAACTTGAAGGACTCTTGTTTCAAGCACTTGAAAGTTGACCGCTTGGGTTTGGCTTGGTGATATGAGTTAGATTAACTTGTATCATCCACTGGATTCAAATCCTGTAGGGTGAGCCATGTTAAGCCAATGGAGGTACTAGTTTCTTAATACAAAAACTTATTCAATTCTTTTCCAGTAGAAAGTGACAGCTTTTATGGAAGATTATTTTGTTACTTTTTCCTTTTATAATTTTGCTGAGAAGTTGAAACTTGTTAGTTGAAGTTTGCTTAGTTCATGTTCTCAAGCGTTATTATCTGGCTAACAGGGTTCAATTCTAGGTGTTGAGACGGAGATTCCTCGAAGGTCGTACTCTACTGAATTGATTGCAATGGAGGAGAAAAGAGATGGGGGAAAGGAAGCTCGACCTGAAAATGGAGGCTATTTGAAGTCCAATATATTTACCATGATCGTACCAAAGGTTTGTTTTGCTAACCTGAATTGTTTCACAAAGTCTGGTAACTTGAACCAATTGCTTCATACTCACTTGTCTTTCTATGATTCAAGGTTGACGGAGGTTCCAACCTTTCAATTAAAGTTAGTTGGGTGCAGAAATTGTTGTATCAAGAAGGGCAGTTCTCGTTGGTCATTCCATTTAGTTTTCCAAATTACGTCTCTCCTGCCGTAAAGTTAGCAAGAAAAGAGAGGATACAATTAAACGTGGACTCTGGTACTGGGACTGAAATTGTTTGCAAGACAACTAGTCATCCTTTAAAGGTCAACATTTTTCAAGTGCCTGTATTACTTCATTTAATCACCAAAAGCCAGCAATTGACTTTGTTTTTCCTTGTTATTTCCAGCAAATAAAACGTGAGGTGGGAAAACTAGGTTTCTTGTATGAAAAAGAAATTCTCACTTGGACAAGCGCCGACTTTGCTGTATCATATGCAGTAAGAATTGTATCATGTTATGTTGGGTGAATTAAATTGATTCGTAAGACATGCTTGAGCATCTTAGGATTGGGGTTTTTATTACAACATATTTGTGTGATTATTTAGGTACCTTCGAGTCATACATTTGGAGGTGTTCTATTGCAATCTCCATCTGTTGATGATGCTGATAAAAGAGAGATGTTCTGCGTCTATATGTTTCCAGGACAGCAGAGCAGGAAGGTTAGTTCAGTGTTTGCTCAATCTCACAGTTTCTCTGCTGATTGCCTATTCTGTACTGTAGTGGTCCTCATCTTAACTAATCTGATAGGTGTTTAGAAAAGAGATAGTATTTGTCGTTGACATTAGTGGAAGCATGGAAGGAAGGCCACTTGAGAGTACGAAAAATGTGTTATTTAATGCCCTCACCGAGCTTGATTCAAAAGATTCATTCAACATTATTGCATTTAACGGAGGGACTTATCCCTTTTCATCCTCAATGGAGTTGGCAACTGAGGAATCCATTGAAAGAGCTACGGAGTGGATAAATGCGAACTTCATTGCTGCAGGGGGCACAAATATCTTGCTTCCTCTAAATCAGGTCATCTTTCACTTATTATTTCAAGATCTCGTCAGGACATGTCCTTCTTTGCTTGTATATTTGTACATAAATTTCTCTTATATGTAATTGAATGTTTGTACGCCAGAATGCTCTGTAACTAACAAAGTCTAAGTCATCTTCCAGGCTATAGATATGTTGTCCAACACTCAAGGTTCAATTCCTATTATCTTCCTTGTTACTGATGGGAGTGTCGAAGATGAAAGACACATTTGTGATGTAATGAAAAGTCGTGTAACTGGAGGAGGTTTGACATGTCCCCGTATATACACCTTTGGGATAGGTACTAGCTCTTTATGTTGCATTTTCTAAACAATTTAGCTTACCTCTTTCTTTTCAGTTCTTTAAATATATATAACAAACAAGATTTATCTATTGATTAGATCATGAGTTCATGTAAGAAACATTTCCATATTGATAGATAAAATATACATATATATATATGTATGTATGTATGTACGTATATATGTATATTAGTTCCAATAATGGAATTTGAACCGTTCTTATCATGAGCTTCTTGTACTGTGTGAGAAAGGGGTTTGATTGGGTGGATTTAGTACCATTTGAAGCCCTTTTGATGAATGCATTTTTCAAATAGTTACTGTTCCTATTTCTGTTTATTTTCAGTTACAATTTCCCAAATTTATGAATGACTTGTTTTTACAGTCGAGCTTATTTCCAACAATTTGAATATATACAGGTTCATATTGTAACCATTACTTCCTCAAAATGCTTGCAATACTTAGCAGGGGGCAACATGACGCTGCATATGACGTAGGTCGGTTCTTCTCTCTAAACTTACTCCCTAAACTAGTTCTTCTTTCCTCAGGGGGAGGGAGAGGAGAAGATCTCATGATGGTCAATTTTGATGTAAAATTTTGATGGACCTATCACCTATGCTTGTTAAAAATGAGATAAGCTTATGTGTGAAGTGAATGTAATAAATGAGACATTTGGATAAGTTTAACAAGACTCTTAGGACTTATCCAAATAAATGATGTTTTCTTAACATTGTTTCTGTTTTTGTGCAGACATGGTTGAGTCTCGAATGCAGGAGTTATTAAACCGAGCTTCATCCACCATTGTTGCGGATATAACCCTCAACACATCAGAAGATGATATTGATGTTGAGGTGTGTCTTAAATGGAATCATCTAAGCTTTTTCTCTTTCAGCCTTATCATAGCGGTTTACTTGATTTGTCCATGCCTATTGTATCACATCCATACTTTTGCTTCCATCCAATATACGTTCCATAGGTTGATATATGATGTTTTCCCTTATTTCAGATTATTCATCTGCTTTTCCTTTTCGAAATCCTTCTGTAATACATGAATTTACTGCTTTATAACCATCTTAATTTCATTTACTCTGTTTGTCTATTTTTTCCAGGTTTTTCCCCAATTCTGCCTTCAATATAACCAATCTGCTTCATTGTATTTACGCAATTAACATCTTATGACTGATCTGTGTGAGCTTATTTCAATTCCTCTACAATCTCTTGTAGGTATATCCTTCCCGCATTTCTGACCTTTCATCCAATGGTCCACTGACTGTTTGGGGGAGATATCATGGAACATTTCCCGACTTTCTTAAACTTAAAGGTATATTAGCAGATTCGACTAGTCTAGTAATAGACTTGAAGATACAAACGGTAGAGGACATGCCTTTCTACAAGGTAAGTCTCACTGACATTTAATATTAGCCATAGTTTATACCCCCAGGAGTCTGGCCTCCCTTTTTCGCAATTATCATTATAAAAATTATGTGTTCAAACATGTTCGGTTCCTCTTAAAATCTAGTCAAAGTGAATATTTTCTTATGTAAATAGCTTAAATTTCTCATCCATTTGTCCTAAAGATTTCATTTTTTGCCTCATGTGACAGGTATTTGCAAAACAACAGATCGATATACTAACAGCCCAGGCTTGGTTTACGGAAAATAAAGAGCTTGAAGAAAAGGTTAGTGCTGGTGATTTTTGACGTTACTTCTCTTTTCTGTTTCTTCAGTGAACTATGTGGAAGTTTATGATGTCAAATGTAGGATTAGTTCTTCCATATAGGTGCAATGTCTTTCACCTTTCTCATTCATTTTTTACAATGCCTTTCTCAAGATCCAGCATAATTCTTCTCCCCCATTCATTTTTAACTTCATGAATATCCGGCGTCCGTTTATGACAGTCCTTTTTCTTCCCAGGTTGCCAAAATAAGTGTTCAGAGTGGCATTGCATCTGAATACACCCTTATGGCAGTACTTGAAAGAGGAAATCAAGCCACAGAATCTCCTATGGTACAAAAGGTAAATTTTGATTTAGAACACAGCGACTTCTTTCTACTTGGGAACTATGTTGTGAACCTGAACTAATCATAAAATCTGTGTGAACAGGGTTCAAAGAAAAGCGATTCACATAAGGTGGAACCTAACCAGAGAAGAATTTATTTTCTACAGAATCTGTGTGTTGGTTTTGGCAATGTGGCTGCAACTGCTGAGAACATTCCTCCAGGAAATGGAGTACAAAAGTTGCCTGAGGCTGCTGAAGTCATTATTAAAGCAGCATCAAATTGTTGTGGAAGCCTGTGCAATAAATGTTGTTGTATGTGCTGCATCCAGTGCTGCTCCATGATGAATGATCAATGTGCCATAGTATTGACACAGTTATGTTCTGCACTAGCATTCTTTGGCTGTTTTGAGTGCTGTTCAGCAATTTGTTGTTGCAATGACGGGAACTGAGAACTTGTTCGTAGCTTCTCCCATTGTGTTGTACATTTCGCCAACAGTTGTATAGGAGTTAAAAACGTTTCTTGAATCTTTGCAGGCTCGTTAACTCGTATTGCCTGTTGATTCTTCCTTGTACCAAATTCCTTGTAGTGATACAAATCCACTCTCTACCTGTCCTGGTCTACGGCATAAAACTTTTACAAAAACCATTGATCACGCAAATTTCACTCGTACCAATCATTACCAAGAGGCTTTGATGTCCAACAGAGTTCACACATAAATTGATCGTTAGAAAATAGTTCCAAAAGTTTCAATTTTATCTTACAGATGACTCTTCTTCAACATGTTCATCCACTACTATTTCCGACTCTTCTGCATCCTTTGAACCCACCATTCTCTGGTGAAAAGTTTCTTGGATCTTTGTAACACCCTTCTCAACAGGGCCAACAGCTTGATTTATTGTCATCACAACATCTCTGAGGACCTGTGGTCAAAGATCAATTTCTGTGCGAATTTACCTTCATCTAACTTCGAAAAAACAATTCAGAATATCAGTGTACTCACAGATTGGCCGCCTTGAACGACAATGTCCTGAAAGCTCTCGGTGACGTTTGTTCCAGGAGCCTCAAACTGAGCTTCTTCTTTTTCAAGAGTTGCAGGCTTTTCCTCATCACCCTCCTTTAACTTCAACTCTGCTGTAGTTCTCTCGCATGTTACTTCACCATACTCAGAAGCTGGAACGAACTGATAAGGTTCCGCTGAAAAGACAAAGACATGAGCCACAGCTGCAATGGCCATCTGCAAAACCATTGCAAAGAGCTCGTATAATCATGGCAGATGAACAATAAAACTAGAGCAAATAAAAGATTAAAAGATCTAATATAAATCACCATATTGTTTACATCATAAAAGATGATGAAACGTAGAGGAGTTTTACATAACTAAGGCGATCTTACCTCTATACAAATCAAAAAATCTTGCAGTGCTGTTTGGAATCTTCCTTCATTAGACAGTAATCCAAATGCGCACATTAAGGCAATGCCCACACCTTGCCACCAAGTAGCAAACACAATGGCTTTGAAGCTGATGAATTTTGCAAGCGGCTTTATCGGTTTAAGCTTTTCATGTGTGACATTGTAGAACTGAACAAGGCAATATAATGCCCACATCTGACTGAAGTTCAATACTACAGCAATGTATGGGTACCTGCAAGAGGAGAATTGTGGGAATCAGCACAGAAGCAAAGGGAAGTAGTTTTGGGTTTTGACACGTAGATGTTACATCAGATGCTTCAACATGGAGGTATGAGAGAAGGTCCACACCCGTAGTGCCAGTTGAATTCACCATCGCCGTAGACCCCAAAAAGCGTTAATATGAAAGCTAAGAATGCACAAACAGTCTTGAGAATCATCTAAGCTAGCCAAAAGACAGTAAATGTTATCAAAATCATGAATCATGATTAAGGCATATAAAGTGGCAAAAATAGTAGCTTACATACTGAACAAGTCCAAATCTTTCCAATGCAAACAATCCACTTCCGAGGGCAGATGGTCGGAGGAAAAAGTTGACGAATGACCTTTGTCGTACACGGCGAGATTCATCTTTTCCTTGTACCAAGGGCTTACTGAGCTTCTTCTGCGATTCGTACTCCAGGAATTCTATGACTCTTTGTTCTCCGCCTAGCATTCGATTTCATTTCATGGAAGTTTAATACCCCACTATAGGTTGAGAAGCAAGCTAATTCAGTGTTCATATCCAGCGATAATACAACAGAATGAATGAAACAGTACTGAATTAGAATTAGCCTTCATGAACCCCCCAATCTGTTATAATAATAACTAATGCTGCTCCTACATTGTTGGCTAAATCTATAAGATGATCAACTTGGAATGGAACTATTATCGAGCCCGTGAAGACACAAACTCTGTGACAGTTTCTGAATGCAGGTACGTAGAATTAGCAATATCCCTGGAAGCAAATCCTGGAAATTAAAAAGAAGCTTACCCAGACAAGCAACTAAATATCTCCCGAAAGAGTACAAGGCAAATGCCTCATAGCAACTTCTTAGAATGTCACAAGCAAGAGACAATTTGGGATTCCACAATGAGATAACCTGCACAAGATAACAAAAAGAGCACGATCTCGTGACTCTCACATAAGAACCGCTAAACTAAACTAAGACTGAGTTCATAATCTGAGAAAGAAATTTAGAACATAGAATCTTACAGACTCAGTAGCATAAGCAGGAACCATGAAAATGACAGCAACAACCCATTTTTGTTCCTGGAAAAGCAGTAATAAAATTAATAAATCCCGCGTCACCATTTGAGATGATTGAAACAAAAGAGTCACCGAACATATAGAATAAGGGCAACGAAGAATAAACCTCAGGATTAGTGTATGATCTGAGATGTTGGAGAGTGAGAACGAGGGAAAGCGCCACTGCAACTAGTGCAAAGCATCCTCCTATAATGAGAGCTGGTCTGTGCAAATCCAAGTAAGTACCTTCTATATTGGACACATAAATTGACGCCATATCCATTCCACTCCAACCCCATAATGCCTCTACCTGGAAGTAAGTCATGGCGGCCAAAGCACAAAAACGGTTGTTTCAGGGTAATCTTAACTACTTAACTTGTTACAGAAAAGTATAAACCTTTGCACCTGAATGTACCAAATGTGTGATCTTTGGTGTAGATTGACACACAGATTTGATGACAGGTTGGTTCCGCCCGAGTGCATTGCATTTGAAGTTGACACGTTTGCATGGTTGCTCATCAAGTAGCGGCCAAGGTAACACGTGTTTTGCTTCTGTTCTAACAAGCCAAATTTGGTGCTTTTCCAAATCATGGATCTAAGAATCTTATTACTTATCTACACACACTTCATTTCATATCAAATAGAGATTATATTCAAAAATTAACACGATATTATATAAGCTTGTGATAAAGCTACTTCATAGTTAGTTAAGGCTATGTTTGGTAGTGTAGATAGTAATGAAATATAATAGAATATGATAAAAAGGGAGTACTTCAAATTACATCTTATTCCATCCTAAACAGTAAAAATGAATTACTATTTAGGAATTTAGAATGAAACGTAAAATGATAAATATATACTATTTAATATACCTTCAATAATTTTTTATAATGCCAATTATGCATCCAACTTTACGATTTATATCTATTAACATATCATTTGTTCTATCAAGGATAAAATAGTCATTCATTATTATTATACATACATTACATTTCATTTCATTCATCTTCCAAATAAAATTTCACTATATTATATTATAAATTCTTCTATCCTTCTCAATAATAATTTTTTAATATTATATCTATTTATATTTCATTTCATTATAAATCATTCCATTTAATTACATTTCATTTTATTCCATTAAAAAATTTACGTCTGTACAAACCAAACTTAGCCTAAAAAAGATCAGTGAAACACTATATTAAATTTACAAGCACAATTTACTAATCAATCACTACATAATTGACTTATCTATAATAATTATGTAAGATTTAACGGAGAATTTGTATATTCTCTTACTATTAATATTTTATTCTTTTAACAAGTGTAAGGAGAAATAATTATTTTTTATACGATTCTTTTTGTCTCAAAAAATAAAAATTCTCAAAATTCACCACGACATAATCGATTTATCTATAATAAATAGGTAAGATTTAATGGATATTCTCGTCTATTAATATTGAAATTTTAACAACTGTAAATGAAAAAAATTATTGTTAATACCTTTTTTGCCTAAAAAATAAAAATTCATTATAACAAAATTTCTAATTACACTAAAACAAGAATGCATACATCATAAGTTGATTTTTTTTTTTAAAAGTAGATTATAATTAAATAACTTTTCATGAGTTAACAAGAATTCACTCCGATCAGCTTCTCATGTGAATACACAAATTATGAATCGGTAGACGAGAAATGGTAGCTGTCACTGTCCACATGCATGAAGTTTGGTTTCATGGCAAATGTCTTTCTTCACATGACAGGTTTAGTTTTCCATTTTGAGTAAAGTGGAGACTTTCCAAATATAGATCAGACCAAGACGTTAAAAGACCAAAAGCAAGATGGATCGGAGAACATAAACATTTACTCTACATCGTTTGACAGTTTATGTTTATTTTACGATTTCTTGGTTCAAGTGTTTTCTCAAATCTCTCCTCTTCTCTGCTCCTCAGTCCTCACTCCCATCTCGATGTGATTGTTGAAAGAATTCCTAGTCCTAGGCATGCATCATCTCAAGCAGACCACATGGCTATATGCTTTACGATAATTCTTACATTTTATGTGTCATGTGATTGTTTCAAGATAAACTCTTCAAATACTGGATAAAGGGTATCCAATCTAGCTATCAACATGATCAGAGATGAGATCATGATGGTGTAAACTGCATTCATGTTTAAAAACATAAACCCATTCCTGTTCTAAAAGCATATATAAACCTACCAAAAAAGTGATTAAAAGGAAGAGTTAAAATGAGGTTGTTAAGAAGGGATGGGACTGCAAGTCTGCAATCACTAACCACTTGGTGAATGCTTAAGGTGGAAATAAAGAGATGGTAGATCTAAGTCAGCCCTGAGAAGTTCTCGTAATACATTCTCGCAAGGAGTGGGTGGTTCAGGATCAGGAAGAATTCCTAACACATTCCTTGACCTAAGATACAATTTCAATTCTATAAAACTCCCCAAACACGATTAATGCTTGTTCATAAACATGCAAAATCTCATAATTAAAGAGCCTTGCAATGTGGATGGGATAAGTGTTTGATGATCTAAGTTCTATAACTTAAAATTATTTATCAGATAGCCATATCGTATAATACAAATTTAACAAAACTCCGCCTTCTATCTATCAACCACCGAAGCCAGAGGTATTGGCTTTGGCTGTTTCCCGTGAGCTGCTATTTTCTTTTTATTTCTGTGTTGCAAGTGGCAACAAGCAATGGAGTTGGTGCTTCTTAGCCTACAGAACAAGAGGAAAATGTCAGGTCCTGACCAAACCTTAGGGACACGTGTTGGTCGGATTGCGGTCGGAGTCTCAATATGAAAGTCAGGTTTGACCCAAATCCTCATCCACTTGTGAATTGGCGTCGAACTTTGGACACCTTCACGTGAGCTGCTGCTACTATCCCATATATGGAGTTTGTAGGGTAGGCCCTTTCGTCATTCCTGCTACCGATTTTAAGTGACACGTAACTAATGCTTCAGCTTCCAAGCAACTTGGGTTTGATTCTTTAGTTTAGTTAAAAGACTTGGAATTGAGAGATGCTTCACATTGTATAATTAATCTGCATAAGGGTTTGTGTGTGTTAACATGTATGCAGTTTGGCAGGTGCTAACTAACGGAAGATTTTAAGAAGCAGAGACTAACGTTGGCTGTCTGCAAACCGCAGAGCCCCGATCCTGGGATTTGTATGGTCAACATTGTCGGAACTGAAGATCCTGTCATTTCCCAATGTTGTTGAGTTGCTGAATTCTATATTTGTTTTATCATTTCCCATATATGATTTGTGAAGGGTCAGGTGCTACCACCTCAAACTTATGCTCAGACTTTGTCACCTGCAATTACATGAAATCAAATTTCTTTTTTCACTTCAGCTTCAGGATCACTATTTTTGTGGGCTGACCAAGTGTTGCTGAAACTCGACGAAGTCTCAGTTATAATAACTCCTAGTCCTAATATAATCCGTAATGGTCTAAAAGCTAACAGTTGTAAAATCAGTAAAGAACAGGAGAAAAAAGAAAGAGTTGTATGAATGTGGACTGGCTCAAACTTCGGTCAACCATAAACTAGCTGTGTGGTGAATCAAACAATTGCGGTTTCAGAAGATTTTGTGCGGAAGATGGTGTTGAAAAGTTGAGTTCAGAGGTGGTGGTGACGGTGATACAAAAATCAGCAGCTTACTTGTGGTTGGGTTAGTGAGGGACAATCCCACGACAGACCAAACTACTATCCCTCTAGACTCTTCTTCACATTGGACCTATCCCTGTGTATGTACTCTTCAGCTGTAGTATTCAACTGAACTTAATTGCTAACAGCCAAGAGGACTAAGATTGATTTATAATCAATAAGATAGTTAAAATTAAGCCTAGTAAAAGTATTCATAATGATATATTCAATTTTACAACCAAAACTAAGTATAAAGTTAGGAAGGAAACATAGTAGTTGGAGCAAAGGTGGCAAATTGAAGAGACAGAGGAGGAAAGGAGGGAAAGGTGAAGTGTTTTTGGGAACTTGAACCAGTGGAATTGGCACCTACCAGCTTGTCCATGGAATTTAACAATGGCCCCTATTCTTATATAAACCAGTGAAGCCAAGCCATTATTGGCTTGTGGGTTCTACATCAAATATATGCGAGCAGGCAAGCAAGCTTCATTTCCATTAGCCCACCACAAGTTCTGATGAAGGTAAGAAAGGCAAAGGAACGAGTTTGTCTTCTTTATCAGTAAATTTTCAGTGGAGGAGATTATTGCTTTGAGATGTTTTGTGGGAAGTAATCATATGTCTGGCCATTTCAGATCTTCAATTGGATGCAAAACAGAATTGACGGGAGACATGGGAATAGAACACCGAACTCCGCTTCTGTTCGACGTAAGTTCTCATCGAACTTGCAGATTTCTTTCTAATATTTTCTTGTTCCAGTCAAACATCGTGTGCTTTTTAATGGTTTGCAAACAATGGATTTAGACAGCTTCCAGGCGATTAGGAATAGGAATAATTTGTTCAGTTAATGTTAATCTTCGTCATGGTCAAGAAACATTGTAATCTGCTAGATTACTTTTTTTCTGCTCTTATTTTCATCTGGTAAGTTGTAACAACCTTAAAATGTAGACAAGACTTTTGAGCTTCAGACGCTGGTCTAAGAAGAATTCTGCAGCTGGTAATGAACCACCATAAACCAAATCTTTTGTCTGTATGTTTATGTTTAGATCTCTTTATACACAAAAACCTGGCTGTTCATGTTTATATGTTATCCTGAAACTAGATCATACAAGGCGAGAGCCTTGTAAGGAAGAGTTCAGCGATTGGCCTCAAGGGTTGCTGGCAATAGGGACTTTCGGGAATAGAGATACAAAAGAAAATTCCAAGCTCAACTATATTCAAGAAGATCCTCCTCAATCCCAAGATCGTGTTCAAGAACTCTCGCCTGAAGAAGAAAAGGAGCTCCAAAAAGAGCTAGACTCGATATTGAATAAGCAGGTCGGATCAACTTGTGACACAGAAACAGACGCTACTAATCTGGAATGGAATAGCTTTCACCACAGGAATCCAAGCATGGAAGCCGATGAAAGAACTGAAAATGTGTGTTCTGATGAGTGGGAAAACAAAGACTCTCATCTTCAGCTAAAGGCTAATTTAGTTATCAGCAGAGGGAAAGATGTACGTATGGATAAAACCAGTAATGCAATTAACAAGAAATCCCTCTCATTTCTTATCAAGCAGATGTTTATTTGCGGAAGTGGGTTAACACCTACTCCTAATCCAAGAGATCAAGTTCCTGAATCGAGAATGGAAAAGGTAAGCTTGCAAAACACTTGTGTACACAATGTGCTTAGATTCTCCATACTTGTCTTTCTCATTACTCATCTTGATCATTTTGACAGATACTGAGGGCAATTATCCACAAGAAAATATATCCTCAGAATCCGCCTCCAACTGTGTCTGCAAAAAAGTACCTGAAGAATAAGCAAAAGCCTGTATTATCCAGTGAGGATGAAAAGGTCGAAGATGGAAGTAAATGGGTGAAGACAGATTCCGAATGTAAGTTCGAATTTCCAGTAACCATTGTCTTGGTCTAAGATACTTCTCTGGTAGCTTAAATGTGCCAATATAAATGGCTGTTTTCTGCTGCAGATATAGTACTGGAGATATAACCTGAAGCTAAGAATCCATGGAACTCCCATATCTGAAGCAATAAGAAGTTGCCACGTTATTATTATTCCATAGAAAGGTTTTTGACTAGTACTTGAATGTACTGGTGTCTGATGTTAGAACTTGCAAGGAACCAAATTTAGCAGAAGCTCCCACATCAGAAGCAGATGGGTTTTTTCTACCAGTGGTTGACTGTACTGGTGTTGGTACTTGCAAAGAAAAGAGAGCTAACTTTCCATTGTTGAAACAGTTGTTTCTTTGTTATCATGGCAAGTGTTCAGGTTGGGGACCTGATACATGCAAAGTCAAAAGAGGGGGATTACAGGCTAGGGAAGGGATCATTCAGCTTTTTTTTCATCGTTGAAATGTTCAAGTAATTAAAATCCTAATCTCTACTTTCTGCGCCATCAATGGTGCTGAAACGATTAAATACGCTTTAAATAAACCATTAAATTAAATAAATAAATTAATGAATCAATAATTTAATTATTATCATTCATGTGGTCATATGATAATTTAATTATTATCATAAATATTAATTTATGAATAAAAGATAATTTGTATAAACAATTTCATAAAAGTTGAAATAAAAATATAAAAAACATTTTGATATTTCAATCTGAAGTTGACCAACGGACAAGAAACTTGAAAGAAAGTACCCGATCAGAAGCGCCACGGGTCACCATAACGATACCTGTCCGTCCATCGTGATCAAGATCAAATGGTCAATAAGCGGTTGTACGTTAAGATGAAAAAAAAAAATCATAAATACTAACAGTCTTTTGTCAGGAAGTAGTAAACCTACTCTCATCTCTCTCTATAATCTCAAGAAAGATAACGGTTCCCTTAATTGGAGAAAGCTCGATTCTTGCTAATTAGGGTTTTGGTGATTTAATTACAAACAAGAAGACGAGGGTTTTCTTCTTTTTTTATTTATCTTTTTCTCTTTGGAGGGATTTGGGTTTGTGAAGAAGCCAATGCTATTGGTTGGTGGATTAATAAGAGTTGGTGAATTAACAAGTGAAAGTGATCCAGAAAAGCTCAATGTCTTGGGCTGCCGCAGATGATGTTTTCCTCTCCACTTCTCTCGCTAGCTATCTTGACAGTTAGCTACCGCTCTCTCATTTTTCGTTTGGTTTTGTTCTTTTATGTTTTTTGGGGGGAGAAATGGCTTTTGCAAGCGGTTGTGCTGCTTGATTGCCCTCAAGTTAGCGTCTTTTTTTGATTTATTCGTTTGTTTAATTTTTATTCTGTGATTTCTGTGCTGGGTTTGTTTTCAATTTGGGGAAGTCGAGGTACTGTTCGATCCAGGGTATCTTTTTTCTGGTGAAATTGTTGCTTCTTATATGCTCTTTTTATACTGTGTTGTTAAGGTCTGATCTGAATATTTTCAAGAATTGTATTGTTGTTTTCTTTTTGTGGTATGTGACTGACTCCAAGCTGTATATAATTCCAGAAAAACTTCTTGTATTGCTACGAGATGGTCGAAAACTCATGGGGATACTACGATCATTTGACCAATTTGGTACAAGTTTTTACCTTTGCTGTAGTATCTATGCCTGTGATTACTACTTTCTCTTTTTGTAATTTTCCTGTTTGACAGGATTATTGATGAGAATTCTCTTCCCGTGTGCAGCTAATGTTGTTCTTGAAGGTGCGTGTGAAAGACTGATCGTCGGTGATCTTTATTGTGACATCCCATTAGGTCTTTATGTAATTCGTGGAGAGAATGTGGTCTTAATTGGAGAGCTGGTAGAACCATAATCTTTCTGTGTTCTGTGGTTTTGACTGTTTTAATTGTCTTTGTCAAAGCTTCTGCTCTTTTGTACCCATGTACAGGATTTGGAGAAAGAGGAGCTTCCATCCAATATGACGTGTGTGTCAACAGAAGAGATAAGAAGAGTAAGTGTCATCTTTCATCTTCTTCAGAGCTGGAACTTGACATTTCATTTTGTCAACTTTGTGCTGTGGAACTTTGATGATGTGATCTTATGCTTGAAGGCGGTGAAAAGATAGAACTGATCTTGGTAGAAGAATTTCGTATTAGGATGTTGCTGGATTTCTTAATAAGTCATCCATTTTCATAGAGAGATGCCCTTAGTCTTTGCTTCATTACAAATTCTTCTTCTGGCTTCTGCATAATAAACATATGGTCTCAGATTCTGAACTTAGTTTACCTTTAATAAAGTGACTTCCCCAGAAAACAAAGGTCAATAAGTAGACTGTTTTCTGAAGATTGTCTTAAAACCATGCCACAAGCCTGAGTTACTGAACTTTGTTGTTTATGTTATGCTCATTTACCGAAATCATTCATGTTGACCTTTCAACAATATGAATCGATATCATTCACCTGAGCTTCATCTTTTGTCACATATAGAACATTTTTTCTGGTTGTCTGGTTGTGTTTCTTTGTATGTACAGGTTCAAATTCCTTCCTAAGTCACTTGTCTGTTAAGTGGCGTCAGTCTTATGAGGAGTGAACTTATGGGAAGTAATTGAAAGCATAAAAGCTTTTATGGGTCTGTAAAAGTATCTTCAAGAAGCTGAACTGTTAATGATTCACATCGTGGTTGTAAGACATGTATGTATTTGTTTATTAACTTAGCCAATGGACTAGAGTAGGTTGAGCAGAGAACTTTTTGGGGCATTCATCACAGCTTATGGATCCAGTTAACTGTTGTGTTTCTTTACGGGGGGAAAAAAATCCTCCATTGACTTGTGGCAGCCGTTTGATCTTTGATATCAAAAACTTGAGTGAAGAATGTGAATGCTTCTATTCTCTTCTCTCTAGACTAACTTAAATCTAATTACTTGTACTTCAGGCTCAAAGGGCGGAAAGGGATGCTACAGATCTAAAAGGAACAATGAGAAAAAGAATGGAATTCCTTGATTTTGATTAGAAGTTTCTCTTGATGTTTAAAGACCTTGCCATAACCACAGATGTTGGAGCAGCCTTAACGGGACAGAATTTAGATGACCATATATTCATGTTCTATGCATTACTGGAGGAGAAAACTGACAAGGTGTTAAAATCACTTAAGGCCAAATTCAATCAAGCGGGGATTCAAAGTTGGCTTTTTTTTTTTTTTTAACTTCTCCGCAGAGGACAAGTAGTTCAAATTGACGTGGTTTATTACCGTTGTGCCGCGTTTTGTAAAGGCGCATCGCTATTGACTCGACTGTAATTTGTTTTTTTATGCCAGTCCACTATGTTTTTCACTGCAGATCATGCCAGTCCCCAAGAAAAAGTGGCATTCCTTTCAACTGCTTTCTGAAGTACCTGCTGCTCCCTCTATCTATGGAAAATTGTACCAAAAATGAAAAGCGAAAGAGGAAAGGAAGATGTGATCAAGTTTGCCTGAGCATGTGAAACTGACATTTGCTTTCTTTTATTGCATTCTAATGGGTTACAACGTTACTTATTATATCTACTTATCGAGTCTAGGAGAAGAAGAGAATGAGAATGCATATTGTAGGTTAGAAAAGAAGAAAAGAAGACAATGTTTCAGAAGCATTTCCTGTGCACTATAGGCGATCCAAACTCCATGAACTCCTCCTTAGTAATCCACATCTATAACGGAAACCACAATAAGTATCGGTCAGTTGCAAATTTAACCATGTACGAATGCATATAACCTCCATTATCAAAATTTATCATAGTTCACTATTTTCTTCCCCCCCTTTTTTGTTGAATTGGTGTTCTATTTCCAGAAAATACGCCAGTTTCAAGGTTCTGTTGCTTTAATATGAAGTTAAAAGATTAATTAGCAGGAAGATGATACCTGCTGAAAGGTGCTTAAAGAAGCTAATATGGAGCCTCCAATCCAAACACTGTATTTCCTCTCTTCTGGAGCAACCACCTTTACTCTAACTCCAGGAGGAGCTAACGAGCGGAGCTCTTTAGCCAATCTATCAGCTAATCCTGGTATCACAGTGCTACCACCACTAACCACTACATTACTGAACATGTCTCTCCTAACGTCCATATCGCATCTTCTAATTGACCTAACAACAATCTCATGTATACCACCTGACTCGATTCCTAGCCTGCTTGGATCAAAAAGAGCTTCAGGGCACCTAAACCTGGCGGCTCCAACCGCAATGATTTGACCATCTGGTAATTCGTACTTCTTATGTAACTCTTGACTCTCCATTGACTTGACTAACTCTTTTTTGAAATCCATTGCAACATAGGAGACCCGCTCTTTTATGTCCCTAACAATTTCTTTTTCTGCTGAGGTGGTGAAGATGTGCCCCTTCTCTGCTAGGATCACAGCGAGGTAGTCTGTTAGGTGCTTTCCCGCTAGATCAAGCCTACGGACGGCATGTGGGAGAGCATACCCTTCATAAATAGGAACTGTATGTGTAACACCTTCTCCAGAGTCCATTACAATCCCTGCAAAAGTATGAATCTTGCAAGTGTTCTTCATTTTTGTTTAATAAATGATAGAAAATTTCAGGCCATGGACGAGTAATGCTGTAGTGTAGCTCCAAGACAGGAAATTGCTTCAATTTATTAATGTACCTGTAGTCCTGCCACTGGCGTAAAGGGATAAAACAGCTTGGATAGCAATGTAAGTGGCCGGGACTTCAAAAGCTTCAAACATGATCTCCACCGTCTTTTCTCTGTTGCTTCTGGGATTGAGTGGAGCTTCTGTTAAAAGGACAGGATGTTCTTCTATGGCAACCCTCATCTCTGTGTCAAACGTATACTCCCACATTCTCTCCATTGCATCCCAGTCTTTCACTATTCCATGTTGGACAGGATAGCTCAATTTCAGAACTCCACGCATTACTTGTGCTTCATCTCCAAAGTACATATCCTTTTGTCCAATGCCAACCATTGTGTGCTTGTTTCTTGGTCGGCCTATTATGTTGGGAAAAACCACACACGGAGCATCATCACCAGCAAAACCGGCCTGCATGTAACTTCTCTTCTTTAAAGTATACAAAATTGAATGGATGACCAGGAAAATTTTCTAAATTGTTCGTTCACTTACCTTAATTGAGCCTTATCCGTTGTCGCAGACAATTGGTCGCTTCTCAAGAAAATCCATGCCTGTATTTGTAAGAGGTTGGTCAAGTGAATAGAGAAGTTAGACATGTATAGCCATTATATATGTGAAGATGACGCAGAGGATCTTCAATATGCGAAACTTTCCAAACTTCGGTATGAATCTTGGAATCTCTTCCTTTTGGTTGCTTTCAGGTAATGACATAGCATAGTTTCCTCGGTGGAGTTAAAAGGAGGCAACTTTTACTTCTCCTTTTCCCTTTCATAAGATAAGGTTCCATGATTAAATTCCAGATGCTTTCTATTTTAAGGCCTATGGATGGATTGAAGCTACAGAACATAATTTGTCGTCTGCACGACACCACACGGTTGGAACTTCATTAATTATTAAAACAGAAATTGTCATTTGGATTGAAAACTACTATCATACCAAAGGATTATGAACAAACGTGGTCATGGTAAGAAATGAGCATTAAACAGACAAGCCTGGTTTCAGATTTCTAATAGACTCTAGTGAATAAGCAGAGTATGAGATATACTAACTCTTCACATTAGCTACTCATTTTGCAGCTGATTGGAAAACCAGATCAAGGCACAATATTTTTCTGGATGCTTATTTTGATTTCCATCCACTTATTGTTCACAATCGATGAAAACAAATAACAGTGGCCTGTGTGCACAAGTTAACATGTCCAATGGTGAAAATACTAATATCAACAACTTTCCGGAACTACAGCCTCAGCTTTTGGGAGTTCTCTTATGGCAAGTAAGAGTGACATAACATCTTCCAGCATTGATCCCGGAGGCAATAACTAAGTGGCATAAATTCCTAGTGCATAGGCTCAGTTGATCATCACAGAGACATCGTTCACCCTTGAAAAACTCTTCTTACAAATCCTTGCAGGGAGCTCCCCATCCCAGCACCAACTGCTTCTGCCAAATACTTAGCCTGCAGCAAGCTTACGTTCTTAGAGGTTTTCATGCTATACATCGCATAACTTCCAAAACAGAAGACCACAACAACGAAGGAATTACCTCTTGAATTGTCTTCTTTAGATCAAAAGCATCTTTTACCCGATTGTCTAAGAATGCCCAAGTCTCTCGAAAATCTACAAAGAATTTTTTTTGTTAGATGAAACATGACCTACTCGTTATCAAAAAAAACTTCATCATTTCAAAACCTTTCTTGTTAAGATTATGCAATAAAAGGCGCCTAGAATGAACCAAAAAGCAGAGACAAACTTTTTCTTCTACTTTTTGTTATAATTAAAGATACACCTCAATAATGCCAATCTTTCTCTTCAATCAAAAGAAAAGATTATTTTTATATCATTTTGATTGTAAGATTAGATATCTCAAATCTACTACATTCAGCAGATATCACAGATAAGAGAAAACAAACCTGCTGAACTATCAGTTAGCATGTAAATCTCTGTAGTAGAGTATATTCCACCAAGTACGGTGCGCTTCACGTACCAATCTATATCAGTGCCTTCATCACCTGCAGCATGCCAAATCTCATCAATCAGCATTGCACGCTGCTTGAAGCTCGTTGGCGCATTTGATGGATGTGCCTGGAAAGGATGGTGCAGAAATAAACGTAAAAATTCAAGTTCCAAATCCGAAAATAAAAATTGAAGAAAATGTAATATGATCAGGTACTTGGATGCTCAGGGCTTGAGGCCATTTTGATATATAAGGAGCTTGCATTTCTAGGCGAATCCTGACAAGCTTGGCAATGCGCTTACTGGGTACCAAGTTTTGCAATTCCTCTTCAGAGTCAATTCTATCGATAAACTTTTGCAAGCATTCATCCATGAAAAACTGAACGATAAAACAACATAAAAAAGTTAAGAATCACATATGAGGATCATCACTAGTATCATCTTACAAAGAATCTGAAGCACTATTGTTGCTGAATAACTAAATTAGTCCTCCATGGTAGACAAATTACCAGCATACATAAACCTGATATTTTATTCATTGTAGCCAAATAGCAACATCAGCCAATGAAGTAGGAAATTGCAATGTGCGACCAATACAAATGGATACACCAACTAACCACCACTCAAGCTAAAATTTGAATACACAAACGATAGACAAAAGTTCATCTAACTTCATGAATAATGAAATAAGAAAGTATACACAGTTAACAGTAGAACTTGTCGTAAAAGCACCTCAACAAGTGCAGCATCTTTCCTAGGAAAAGATCCAACAATTGAAGGGGACACTCCCACATCCCTTGCACCTGCGATCATCGCTTCTTCACCCCATCCCAAACTCAACTGCATCCATCCAAAAACACAACTTTAGAAGAAACATCAACCATGCACCGTCTAATTTGCACAAAAAAATTGTCCTCAATATCAAATTATTTCAAGAAAATTAAAAAAATCCTTTCCCAACTATTCATGAAGGAGTAGATTTTGAAATGAATGGAAGAAATACAGACCACGTGCCGAAGTGAGGCTCGAAGCACACGAGCTTGCTCTTCCTGGTATTCAGTTCTAGGCCTCTGCCTCTCGCGGCGAAGAGTCTCCTCGGCATTCGATTGATTCGAAGACGACGCCGATGAATTGGGTTGAGGATTCACGGTCTCCGCGCGTTGATTAGGGTTTTGATCAGAGTGTGGCTGAGGAATCGTTGAAGTGGTGAAGCGAGAACCCGCGGTGACGGTACCTCGAAATCCCCGCAGAGCGTAGTCACTGCCATTGAAGGTTGCGCCGGAGAGCAGTCGCCGTGCAATCGTCCTGTACATGTTGGCCGCCGCTGAGAGGTCTGTGACTGTGAATATGGTGATCTTTGTAAGTGAAGAAGACACTTAAAAAATACAGTTATCTGTGGAGTGCCACGTGGGTGAGCCAAGGAGCCCCGCGTGTTCATTTAGCTGCCACCATAGAATCTCTCTAGTCATCTTGCCAACCACACACGCTAAGCACATGCCAGCCTTGAAGAAGGAGTACGACGTAGTTTTGAGTGATCTAATCTGACATTCTGATTTCCTTTTAGCTAGTGAAAATGATTCTTCTTTTGACCGAAAAGATTTTTAAAAAGAAACACTGTGATTATTTTTTTAATTAATTTTCCATTAATATCTCTCGATATTAAGAAGTTAAAATTGATTAGAAATAATTACAGTTTTCATTACTTTACGAAGATTCTTAACGATAGGTTCGATCGAGAGAGTATAGATAGGAAGCTAAACACAAGACCTTTTGGCCTCATTTTCTCTCACTCCACCAACTCGACCCTCCTGGGGAAGCTATGAACATGTTAATCATTTTAGATTCAAACACAAGATCATCTTTTGATCTTATGTTATCTCACTCTATCAATTCGACCATCCTTTAAGAGATTACGAAGAACTTAATAATTTTAGTAAATAACTCTCTTTGTTAATAAATAATAATAATAATTTACCATTGGACTTTTTAAGATATAGTAGTTTTCTTACTCTTATCAATTTTATAATGTTATAAAATAAATAAGTTTCTATAAGAGTATAAATAAAGAATGATAATTAATTGCGCTTGTCAATTTTGGAATATTACAAAATAAATTGATTCCCATTAAAAATTGGTATAATTTATTAAATTATAAAAAAAATCATGTAAATTCTTAACTATTTAATCAAAATTTGACCTATAAGATTTTATTTTTATGGCAAACTCTGATCTTATAAATAAAAAACAAATATGCTAATATTTATATCAAATAATCAAAGTGTTTTGTTAAGTGTGAATATTGGATTATATCTATGATTAATAAATCAATTTTAATTTAAAAGAACTCGAGTTTAAATTTGATTTTTAATAGTTTACATTTGATTTTTAATATTCTTGAATTTAATTAATTATAAAAAATCAACTCAAACTAACTTAAAATTAACTAAGTTAAAATAAATTTGATAGGCTTAAAAATTTAAGTTCACCTTGAATTTTAAAACAAACATACCAAAACTATGAATAAAGGGTTACAAGACTAGTGTACATGAGGGGGAAAGATTCCCTAAAAATAAACCTGAAAATTAAGGGGGAAAAAACAAAAAAGGAATCTTTTAGATTAAATTGACCTCCAACCCATCAATCTATCTAGTCACCAGGCCTATGTGGAATGACCATTTCCTGGAAAAGGGTCCTAATGTGACATTCCTGAGGCCAAGCCTGTAGATACAGATTCCAAGTGATTTTCCCCGAAGAAGATCTGAGTAGCTTGAAGGAACAGCAAGCAAGTCCCAAGCATGGAATTCTGGGGAGAAAAAGGCTACAAAAACAACTCCATTTGCCTAAAGAGAACTTTGTACATTTCCAATACTTTGGTTAATATATGCTCACTTCTATAAGTGAAAATGCTTGGTCTTATTCTTGGTGCCTCCTTCCCTAAGCTTTGGAACGCAACTAAGTGTAATCTCTGTGAACTGTGTTAATGGTGATCACGCATAACTTTCCGATCTCCCAATAGGTTCATCCAAAAATCTGCAGTATACGAAGTTTTTTAAGGAAGTAATGGACATGGATGCTGAAGACCTGTCCTACAATTCTTGTCAACCCTAACATGCAACTATGTACCAACCTATACAACATTTTTACCGATGCTTCAAACCTGTGCTTCTTCTACCCTCCTAATGGCCTCCTTCATTTCTAACCGTTGCATAGTATCACTTTCAGCACAAGCAGCTCCAATGTGGAGTAGCTGCTTCATCTGATGGATTGAATCTGTATTGCTTGCAAGTTCTGGGTCGATAAATTCTTGCTCTCTTTGCTCGGAAATTCCTTGTTGTGCCCATTGCACAACGTCAGTCCCTCCCTTACCATTGTTGAGGTATTGAGAAGGGAACTTCCCGGTGATGACTTCGAGAATGATGATTCCTAGACAATAGACATCGGACTTGGAAGAAACTTGTTGGCTCTGAACGTATTCTGGGGTTTTATAGGCCAACATAGCTTGCGTTGCATGGCTTGGATTGACTAGCGGATCGAGGGCATAGTCAGTAAGCAGTGGTTCGTAATCATCAGTTAAAAGAACATTGCTGGACTTGAGATTTCCATGCGGAAGGTTATAGCTTTCGTATTCTGAGTAAAGAAACTTCAATCCACTGGCGATTCCCTTGATGATCTTCAGGCGGGTTGGCCAATTCAGACCGGCATGAGAGATTCCACGATCACCTGAGGAAGAAGAAGAACATAAAACTCATTTTACTGTAAATTTTTGCATGTGCAGAACACTAAATCCACTGTCTACCAGAGAGGAACTTTGAAAAGAAAAAGCAATGGCAGTGACTTCATACCATGCAAGACATACAACAAGCTGCCTTTAGGCATGTATTCTGAGACCAACAATTTTTCTTCCTTCCTGAAATGGTACGCCAATGGCGTCAAAATATTATTGTGTCTAATCCTACCAAATCGTCTCATTTCGGCATCAAACATGTCTCTTCCATACATGTTCATCTCTCTCACCCTCTTCACCACCACCGCCAATCCTGTGGTCAATATGGCCTTATACGCAGATCCCAAACTGCCATTCCCGAGCACTTCTGCAGCCGCCTTCATCAAATCCGGTAAACCAAACGAACCCTTTTCGTCGTTAATCATGATCAAATCACCTATGTTGTTCTTGCTGTGATGAGAACCTCGTTTAGACGCTTCACCGCCTCTCCGAGTTGAGGACTCTTGAGGCCGATTAGTGGAACCATCTTCACGCACTGGAATTGGTTCGTTCAGGTTTTCTTTCTGCAGCATTTTGAAGTCGCCATTTTTATTGTTGTTTGAGAAACATGCTCCAAACATGCTAATAACTAGCACCAGTGCTAAAATTGCACCCCCAACTATGTATCTGCCGTTACCAGATGTCGAACTTTCGGGTTGAGTGGTCGATGACGGTGTTTCTTGCAAGCCGGTGCACTCTTTGTCAAGCGGTTTGCCACAGAGACCGTCGTTTTCGGCAAAAGAAGCGCCGGTGAACTTGGAATAGCTCGGTGGGATCAATCCTACGAGTTTGTTGTGTGAGAAATCTAAGGAACTCACCATATGGGGATGTTTCAATGGTGGGATTGATCCAGAGAATTGGTTACCTTCAAGGTGGAGTTCCTTGAGACGTGGCAATTGCAACAATGACTCCGGTATTTTTCCACTCAACTCGTTAGCAGATAACCAAACTTTCTTTAAAGACGTCATGGAGGAAAAGAAATCGTTTGGAATCTCTCCAGAAAACTTATTATGAGATAACAAGAGTGACTTTAATGCGCCAAGCTTATTGAATTCCGGGATTGGACCCGAGAATGAATTGTTCACAAAACTTACGGTCCTGAGGTTACCGAGATTTTTCAAAGCTCCAGCGTCAATAGTTCCTGACAGGCCTAGGCCTGAGAGACGGAGACCTGTGATTACACCACCAAAACAAATGACGCCTACCCATCCTTTTGCACAAGGAGCTGAACCTGGAACCCAATTATTTAAACCATCAGACATGGTGAATGATTTTTTGAGCTGTAGGAGAGTTTCTTCTTCTGTCAATGACAAAGATGGATTACACATGCACAGCGAAAGGAAGGTAAGGAGGACTATGCGGCGAACAGCGGCCATCGCAGAGCCGGAAATGTGGAACAGCTCCGGGTAAAAAAGAGCCGCTGTCCGCACAGACTTCTGTTTAAGGTTGTCTGTCTTATGGTAGTTTTGTTTCTCTCTGTTCAACTTCTTCGCTTCGAGAAGATGATGCTTCATGATGTGCGTAGGTATGTGTGTGCAGGCGGCTTTGAGAGAAGGAATTGATGATGAACCTGCAAGGGATTATCTGAGATACTAAGAATAGCAAGAGGGGAGTAATTAGAGAAGGAGAGAGTTTGTGGGAATTCGGAGACAGACACACAGAAATGGAGAGGTCTGCAACAATAGTTGACCTTGTCAAAACATGGGCTTTTTTTTACCTCTGATGAGATGGCAAATTTCGCTACTTTCCTGGATTGAACTGTGAGAAACAGAACTTTCTTAAAACTCAAACGATTACCTGTTACCGATGTTGGATTAAACAGATTTTTTTTAAGGAATGGATTAAACAGATTACAACAACTCCTACCCTGAAATTTGGTGGTTCGGTTATAAATATAGGGATTGTTCCTTGGAGGCTAGAAACTGTCACTTGCTTTAACGAAATTCTGGAAGTCAAAACTGTATCTAGCAGTGGCTTAAGCCCATCTAAGACTTGATGCCGATTGTTCAAGATAGAGACATCCTTAATCTTCACCAAGAAAAAAAAATACAGGAAACCAAATTTCACCAGTTCATCCTTAATCTTCACAAAGAAAAAAAAAATCCAAACCAAATTTAACCAGTTCATAGTTCAGTTGTACTTATGAGTTAACCAACCAGGCGAAGTATATCTCGTTTGTTCTTGACTTCCCCCTTTGGTGGTGGCTCATCTACCTCGTTTTTTTCAGTTAAATAAGCTGATTGCAACTCACCACCTGTTTCACCTAATGATAACAACCATCCACCATCACATTTTTCTCGTCAATTTCCAATTTTTCTTACCGGGATGCAAGCGAGTTTGGTTCAGGAAATGGCTCAGTACAAGAAGCTGTCTTGCGTTGACAGAAGATTGAAATTGAGATGTGAATGGGTTTATAAGATAAAAAGTTTTGATTTTTCCGGAGTAAATCGTTTATTGAACTTATAAATGGAATTCTAAATAAGGAATTTATAATTTTATTGACCATATTCTTTGCTCTTTCACTACTTCAGCGTACCAGAGAAACGTGTCCCCTATTAAAATTAGGTGCCAAAGGTTCCTCTGTGTGATTCAACTAACATTATCCTACCACGATTAACTAGTCATTAGTCAAGAACTACTGTGATTATTATAATATAATAGAACTGCAGGTCCATGCTCAAATATTAAATCTTTGAAGTTAAAAGACTTTCTTTTTATGCACTCAATCCATTCCTCAACGGCAACAACTACTGCGACAGGAACAACAATCCCACCAGTTCCGATTACTGACCTCTCACCCAATCCCCGTCTCTCCCAAAAAACTAATAGAAACATTTTTCTCCTTCTTCACTTTCCAGATCCATGTTGGAAAATCCTAAATCTGCAAGCTTTCCATGTCGTAAGTTTCGATCTTCTCTCTCTCTGGATCAAAATAAACACTGATACTGAGAGAACTACGAAAACCCAGGACGGAAAATCATTAAAGTTGCGAACTTTTGTATGTAATTTAGCGATGTTAGAGACGGTGACATCACCACCGGGTCGATTCCAGTACCAGAGAGTTGAATTAAAGCGAGTAGCGGCCATTTTGTCTTCCCACAAGACCCTTTTCACGGTTCTGTGGATCGCGGCGTTTGCTTCTGTGTTTCTGTGGCAGAGGAATGTGGTTGGTGGAGGTCTTTCGGTGTTTTGGAGTGCCCCGATTAAGCCGATGCCAAAGTTGAGGCCTGTGGCGTTCAATTTGACGGATTTTGGAGGAGTTGGCGATGGAGTCACTTTAAATACAGAGGCTTTTGAAAGAGCTGTTTCGGCTATTTCGAAGTTGGGGAAGAGAGGTGGTGGGCAGCTGAATGTGCCGCCCGGGAAGTGGCTCACGGCGCCGTTTAATCTTACTAGTCATATGACTCTGTTTCTTGCTGAGGATGCTGTTATACTTGGAATTCAGGTCATTGCTTTCTTACTAACAGTTTCTATTTGTGGAGTTCTGCAGTGCAGTGTGGTTTGATTTTGGGATGATAGTAACTTGTGTCTGTTGATCAATTGTTAATGTTCTGGCATAGCTCGTTTCCGAGCTTGCTTTCATTAGTTGGATCTAAATTTCAAAAGAAAAGTTGCCTCAGTCTGAGTAGTGCCTCTGCTGCTAGTTTGTTCAGATACTCAAATTCGTGCCTGTTCATAATAGCTACTTTGAGATTCCTCACTAGGATGCTAATATACATGAATGATTTCAGAAAGATTGAATGAACCATGTACAATCAAGAAAATCCTGGAGGTGTTTCTTTACTTTTTATGCAGTACCTTTTGGTTGTTGCTGTAATTGGCTTTGTGCAGGAAAATTAGATTTGCAGTTGTTTGGTTAATATTTATAGTTAGCGCTTCTGAGGTGCCTTTTGGCTTATTAAAGTGCTTAAACTAGAAGAGCGAAGAGTGATCGGTGTATATGTATTTGGGCAAGGTCTAACAAATGCATTTAGTTTACTTGTGTTAGACTATCGATGATTCTAAAAACTTGAAATGTTATAAACAAGTTTGACTACGGAATACATGCCAAAAAGTTCAGTCCGACTTTGATGATTATCTTAGTTTTGTTTGTTCTTATAATATGGTGACTCGAAGTTCTTTGCTTAATTTGGATTTCTCTTAACGTTTAATATCTAACAGGACGAGAAGTACTGGCCACTAATGCCTCCATTACCTTCGTATGGGTATGGAAGAGAGCATCCTGGGCCTCGCTATGGGAGTTTAATCCATGGCCAAAATCTCAAAGATGTTGTAATAACAGGTCAGTCATCATGTTCTGAAACTTTTCGAGTGAAAAAACTAAGCAGTAAGATGTATAAATTTGTGTCAGTTTCTTGGATGTTGATTAGTCCGACATCACTAGACTCAAGAATTGTGTTGTGTCTTGATGATTTTTAGTCCACTTGAGAACCAAGGTTCTGTCCAAGCTACTGCATGAATTCTGATAATTTGTTCCTGACCTCTTAGGTGGCGATTATGTTTACTTGAAACCATTGCATAAATATTGGAGATGTGAAAACTATGTGGGCAATCATTGAACTAGCCTGGAAAATGTTCTTAAAGATTAAAGAATGGTTTATAGATTAAATAGAGAAGGTAAAATGTGAAAGGACTGTGATTTAAGTTAAACAGATGAGTGAAGACTGTTATTTGCTAATGGAAGTAATTCCAAATGGCTTTTTCTTGTGACACTATTCACCAAACATGTGAAGGCATTTTCACGCGATTTGGTACTGTGCCACTCAGTTTCTTGCACCAGATTTATCATTCTCTGCACATCTTAAGAGCTTTGTTTGCATTTATCCATTATGGTGTGTTACTTTAAAAGTTAGAACAGTCCACTAGAATTCCGTTTGGATTTAAGTGCCTTTGTTAGACAATCAAGTGGTTCAGTGTCAGGAATGACCTTCCAGTCCATCCTTGATTTATTAGTCCATTAGTAGTTATGTAGGAAAGGATTTTTTGGTCATTTATTTAGAAAATAAGTTATATTTTCTTCTTAACCAAGCACTCAACTAATCTGCTACTTCCAATGCAACTGATCCAACACTTCAATTTTACATCCATGCCAATATCTAAACACAGAAGATATCACTCCTACACGATTTGTTTCCTTATTTCTTGTTTCAGAGGGTAGAAAATGCTGGTGTTGATCTCATTATGGTTAATACAATATTTGTCAACTTCTAATTAGAAAAATGGCTAAAGTACTAATCGAGTCTGATTTTATCTTTCTTTCCCCTTGCAAACCAACAGGACATAATGGTACCATAAATGGACAGGGTCAAACATGGTGGAAGAAGTATCGTCAGAAGCTTCTTAACCATACCAGGGGTCCCCTTGTACAGATAATGTGGTCAAGTGACATCCTTATTTCCAATATAACATTACGTGATTCCCCATTTTGGACTCTTCATCCATATGACTGCAAGAATGTTACAATCCGGAATGTCACGATACTGGCTCCGGTATTCGAAGCCCCAAATACTGATGGAATCGATCCTGGTGAGTGTTTCTTACAATTGCAACTCTTTCTCCGAGCATTTAGCATGCGCTAAGTGGGTCTTTAGTTGAGGTCAACCTGGTCAATTCTTTTAGGTCTCCAAAATGAAAATAGTAGTACAAAATGAAAATAAATGCTAAAGAGAAGTATAGTGCTGAAACTTGGTAAGTAGTGACATGTTGTGTTAGGTTTACCAGCTGAAATGAATCCTTTTGACTGAACCTAGGAAGGACATTAGCCACTATTCAGTTTATTGGTCTCTTTAAGTTTGTTTATGATATTTGTAGAAACTTACATCTTTCCATACTTACTTTGGAGTGCATTTAATTTTTTATTTCTTTTAATAAACAGATTCATGTGAGGATATGGTGATTGAAGACTGCTATATAAGTGTGGGAGATGATGCAATTGCTATCAAAAGTGGCTGGGATCAGTATGGAATTAAGTATGGACGGCCGTCAACAAATATTCTCATCCGTAACCTTGTGGTTCGCTCTATGGTCAGGTGAGACTTGTAAATAGTTGAGTTCAACACTTCTTTTGTTCTTATCAAAGGGCTTTTAGTAACTACATGATCAAAATTTTCACATTACATTATATATGAGCCATTGTATCAATAGATCATTCAAGTAGCCTCATCTAGCCACGTCCCATTGTTAATGTATGTTTGGTTGAAGGTTCCTACATTGTGTTCATGGATGTCTGGACTGATCCGCAAATATGCAAATTTAAGTTTCGTGGCAGTTTAGATGTATAGTTTTTTTTTTTTTGAAAAATATTTAGATGTATAGTTAATTATATCCATAGAATAAGTGCACTAGACCTTGATGGCCTTCATGGGAAAAACATTACAATGGACCATGGTGTCTTTGGCAATAGTTTTGGGTGCTAGTAACGACTCTGAACTTTGTGTCAAAGAAATATTTCTGGCTATGTTAGCAGCCTGGAAATACTGAATTTGGTTGCTTGACTTCATCCAATTTGTTATATTGGGGATTTATTTCCTGTGATTTCTATATAAAATCTGTAAGAAAATTCATCCATCAGATTAACACCTCCTAGGCTCTTAGCTTTCCTGGAATTTTGTTGCATGTCATCACAACTCGAATGGTAACCAACATCCCGCCTTGACTGAACTTTGGAACAGTGCTGGAGTATCAATTGGCAGTGAGATGTCAGGTGGGGTATCAAATGTTAATGTGGAGAATATCCTTGTATGGAGTTCAAGACGGGCAGTTCGGATCAAGACTGCCGCTGGAAGAGGTGGATATGTTCAAAGCATAAACTACAGGAACATAACATTTGACAATGTACGAGTTGGAATTGTTATTAAGACAGATTACAACGAGCACCCTGATGAAGGCTACGATCCAAAGGCGCTTCCAATACTCAAGGATATTAGCTTCACTGGGATTCATGGCCAGGGTGTGCGTGTGCCTGTACGTATACATGGAAGTGAAGAAATTCCAGTTAAGAACGTGACCTTCCGGGACATGTCAGTGGGATTAACATACAAGAAGAAGCATATATTTCAGTGTGCCTTTGTTGAAGGTCGTGTAATCGGGACCATATTTCCTGCCCCATGTGAGAATCTGGATCGGTATGATGAACAGGGACGACTTGTCAAGCGCTCTGCTTCCCAGAACTTAACAGACATAGATTATGATATTTGATCAAGTTGCCAAGGTTGAGCATCTTTCAGGAGCTCATTAAATTTGCAACAGTTACTCTTCTTCTTATACTTAACTTCCTGTTTTTATCACTCCATAATTCTTTGGATCTTCATTCTGTTCTCAGAAGAGCTTCATGTACAGAAATTTTCAGTTGTTAAGACATTAAAAGGCTCTTTACGATGTAAGCATGCCATTTTTTTACTGCCAACGAATTTTATGCTTGAACCTAAGAGTATCCCAGTTTTGAAGTTTTGAGCTAGAGGGTCTATTTGATGCTTTCTTCTCTTGAACCTTTTTATCCGTTACTTATGTTCAGCTGATTTCTTTTTGCTGTAACTTCGTTGGTTCAGATTTTCATACTACTGTAGGGCTTGGCAATTGGGACCAAGTCGAGATAAGATTCGAGCGGGTGATCCGAAAGGTCCAATCAATCGGACCTCCGGCATAAATTCTTTTTTTTCTCCCCCCTCTCTTCTTGTCATTTCCTTAACAAATTCTTCCTTACAACACCCTCTGTTGCCTGATCCATACAGAACTGGAGCAGACCTGTGAGCACTATTCCCCTGTTTAGTCCCAGATGATGTTTCAGAAACACCAGACCCTTGTCTTTTGCAAGATTTGACATGAACAATACTATTAGGAAAGGAAATTCAGGGAAGTACAACTATTTGACAAGTGAAACTC
Organism: Erythroxylum suave; assembly: GCA_027563595.1. NCBI lineage: Eukaryota > Viridiplantae > Streptophyta > Magnoliopsida > Malpighiales > Erythroxylaceae > Erythroxylum > Erythroxylum suave. The sequence continues at coordinate 2,120,943 of JAOSBN010000008.1, read as the reverse complement.
ACATTCCCTCAACTGCAAAACAGATTGACTTTTCAGGGAAAAAAATTTCTGTCTATGATCAGCTTTCCTCCTGTAGTCTCTTTACTGGCCAATGCACGACTTTGTCACACCCTTACATTACGAACAGCCCCTGGTTTGGTAGACCCAACACCATCCTCGTGACGATTCCGGACCCATATTTGGTTTACCTGACCTGTCGTCCTTTTGGATTATCAGTTCGGGTTCTATCACGAGATTATACTGTTTGATCATGGACGATTCAAAATAATTGAATCATTTAATTTTTAGTTAATTTTTATTATTTATTAAAAAGTAATCAATTTATTAATTAATAAATTAATTTTATAAATTAAAGTAAATAGTTAATTTTATTTGATAATTTCTTTTTTATTAAACTTCAAATTCTGAAAGATTATTTATATCAATCATATTTCAAATTATTTAATTTTATTTAATATATAGCTATTTTTATATGGATAAATCTAGCCCGACACGAGATAAATCGGACCTATTAGCAAAGCAATTAGGGACGAAAACTATGTATTAACTTGATTCTTGTCTATTAATTTAAAGCAACAACCTAAGTACTAACATCATAATTAAAATATATCTGACCACCAACTTTTATGTCCAATACCACGTAAGAAAGTCCGCACTTGTTTAAGGGAAACAAATCCTGCAACGGTTATTCAAATATCATCTTTATTAATTAGATTGAGCATAATATTACTTTGTATTATCTAATTAAAAGACTCCTTCGAATTAATAATAGAATACATGTTAGACATTTTTGTCATTTTTATAAAATTGGACGATGTTTGATTACATTTCTTGGTTTTTTTAATGAATTATAGATTAAGTTACGTAATTTGATCTAGATAAAGATAATAAAATGATCCAATAAATGGTCTAAAGTAATAGGTCAAAATCAAGTAAAAAATGAATCTCTTTAAGTGTGAACTTGGTCCATATTAAACTTATGTTAGGAAAGTTCGATATAGAAGCTATATATAGGTCTCTTGCAGTTGCTCATATCAATCGTAAGCATAAGGACTTTTTGATCCGTTAAAAGAGCTTATATTTTGAGAAAATTATAGAAAGACTTAGACCACATCCTGGTGATAGATTCTAGTAAAGTCAGTAATAAATTCGGGCTCCTTTCGACTTCGAAAAGTTTGTTTGAAGTTGAGAAATCGAAATCAAGTATTTCTACATTTTTTATTTTTTTACCCTTTCACATTCGATCAGAAATACATAACTAATAAATTGTTACATATTACAATACAAAATGTGTAAGAAACAAGTATTTTAATATTTTTATTTTTTACTTTTTCACATTCGATCGAGATACATAAGTAAGGTATTGTTACGTATTACATTACAGAGAATTTAAAAAATTTTCTAAATTTTAAGAAATAAAGCAAAAATAATTAATCCACGTGAAACTCAAATTCACTATTAATCTTATCTTATGAGACGGTGATCCGTGACTTGGTTGTTCCCGTGTTGGACCTGCACTTGACATGATTGCTATGTGCTCCTAACTAATTAAACAATTGATACTGTCCACTTTGGACCTACCTACCAACCAACCAACCTACCTTCCGTTTACTTTTCCTAGTTCGATTGGATTCGTTTCATGTTCTACGTTACTTCGTGTTTTACTAATTTCGTTTTTCCCTAGGTTTTGATGCTATCCAACTCGGGAGCGTCTAATCATTACATGTATTTGCGTCAAAAACCATTTAAATAAGATGAGTATAACACACGTTTTGATTAGGTTGCTTCAAGAAGGGTTTCTTATAAACTACTAATGCTAATTTCCATCGATAATGAGGTGGAAATGACTGTAAGTGATAAGGTTTAACATATCACTTTCATTAAACATATGTTCGAACGTATTGACAAATATTTAAGAATTACTCTACAAAAATAGCATATTAAGAAGTTCAAATCAAATCATTACAAAGGTTCACGCATCAAACACATCTTCTAACAAATTAATATTTATTTTGGACCGCTTCATTTCAAACATATCCAGTCATAAATATTATTACATCTCAGAATTCATACATAAATTATACAATAGTTGAAAAATGCGATTCTTGAAATAAAATAACTAAAGACATGTGCAGATACAACTGATTCCAACCACTAACTCGTGTATAATTGTAGTAGTTATGCTCCAATTAGTCTAACTTTTATCTCCTTTGAATCTGAAATTTAAAATTGCAATTTTGATGAGTTTACGAGCTCAGTGAATGAACCATTATCGATATGCTTACTCATAATAAAATACAAGGATATTTCATATTCCAATTAATAAACAAATCATATCATATTTTGTCAGACCTTATCAAGTACATCAAGTTTATCATACTTTCATAAGTATATCAAATAAATTAACATTTTATATCACATCACATCTTCATTTACTTTCCGACTATATTTCAAACATTTCAATAATTCATTTTAATTCAATCATATGATTCGTAGAAGAATGTCTATGCAAATGCACATGTGACTCTATTCATTTTTACTTTATTGTGACCGAGCACCTATTTACTGTCCTGTATCTATTGCAGATACCGGTCCCATTTCATTTACTATTCCATACCTATGGTAGATGCTGCTTGTGACTCTTTGTGTACATTTCCGAGTTTTAAACTCTGTTTCACATTGGTCACTTATGTCACAACTCCTTTATCTGATCATACATTTTAGTGTGATATATCTTTCCATAGTCATATTTCATTTACCTTTTATTCTTTTGTGCTTTTGTCACGGTTATCAAATTCATCAGATTTAGTCGGACAATTCTCATTCAATTGCTCACATCTCATATTTATTCCAGCATTTCTAATCCAGTTGTTCTTACATTTAATAATCACTTACAAATAGATATCACTTCCAATAGAATCCCGAATATTGAACTTCTCAGACTATCAATACTCAGAATTATCGCAATCGTATCAATAATAGTGCAATATCAAAAAGCTAACACAAGCAATTCGATCATAGTGAGAAAACACTTAGGTTAACTCACAATATGCTCCAGATAAGCTATTGTCTTGATGATCTGGCAATGTCTAGATGTTAATGATCAACTTGTGTATCTATCTTCATGCAATATACACATATTTTACACATCATTAACTTGTCAATCATAGGATTATTCAATCATTCACATGTATATATGTATCTATCATATTTCAATGCATGCTTAATTGACTTTCTGGGTATGTATTCATATACAAAGCTCTTGATTGAATATATGCTTCTAGATCATTCAATTTATAGCTTGTATACTTCCATTTTTCAATTAGGCTTATACCTTAAGTAAGCTTGATTTATTCGTCAACCATATATTTACCAACCTTTTTCTAGCATTATATATATTCACGCAATTCCCAGTTCTCATTCATTTAATCCAAATGCATTATTCATATCCTTTGGATCACATTTATATCAATAAGAATACTTTCATTCCTTTAACACTTATAAATTTCAAATTTAGATACATTGATATCAAACAATTTTTTCCTTAAGGTGTAACATCAATTAACAACCTAAACTTATCAAACATTTAACCACTTATCCAACATCAAACTAAGTTCATTTTAAGCCTTAATCAAGTCCAAAAGCATCAAGGTAAAGTGACTTATCCTTGGTTGGTTCAAGAATCACCCAAAATAGTGTTTTCTTCACTTCAAGGCATTTCTCACCATTGTTTATGTAGCTCCCACAATTATGAGATGAGTAAACTGAAAGGTCACCATCCAATTCTTTCAATTTTTGTTTATAGATTTTTACATCTTTATACCAAACTCAAAACATCTTCTTAACAATCCATCAACTCCACCTCGGTTAGAGCTTAATTATACTCCAATTCCTTATCAATTTCATCTTCAATAACAACTCAAAATTATTCAATTGGCAGCTCATATATTATTATCTTTCATGCATCAAAAACCAAAACAGAAACTATCATTCAAGCATTATTTTCCAGAACTCATTCCATCATCAACACTCATACAATTCATCCTCATTTAATCATCATAAACTTTCTATTATATCATATTACAAAGATGAATACTCTATTTACTTGTTTAGCCCAAGTTTCACATCAATTCATCAAGTTAACTTAGCTCTTCGTACAAGCAAGATCATCACAAGGGCAATGTCAAGAAGAAGATAGCAAAATTTGTCTATCTTTATGAAGAACTTAACCAAGGTTTTGAGGTGATAAAGGACATAATTTAGGCAGAAATTCAAGGTTGTGAGGAAGAAGCGAATTTCGGTGGTGAGAAGGAGAAGAAGAAAGTCTATAGCAGTAACCTAAACCAGAAGCTGACACACAAGACTTTAAGCTAAAGATGAGTGTTCTTATTTTAGGGATACTTGTCATATGTCCAACAAAATGCGTGTCCTCTCCCTAGTTGGTACACATGTCTTTCTATGAAACTGCCAATTGTCACTTAACTGTATTGCCATTTGTCACTCAACCATTGCTACCATATGTCAATTAATACTAATGTCAGATGTCACTCATTTATATATGCCATTTGTCACTAATTTAATAGGTCTAGTTATCCTAATTTTTCATGTGTTAATTTGTCTTGCTACTTGACATTTTTCATAGTCCAAATGCATATATTAATTTATCAATCTCTTAATTATAACAATTAATTCCAAGTTACTAATTATAATCTATCAGCTATTGCCATTAGTAAACTAAAGTACAAAACAATAGAAATGCACATTCATTTTAGCTTCATACCTCATAATATGTCAATTAAGTACAATTTGTCTAACTCATAATTCATATGTATATGCTTATATTATGCATTTGAATACAATCATAAAATCATGTCATAAATGTACCAAATTCATTATATATGATATCACTCATTTAACTCAATAGTCTAACCGTTTAAATCCTTCAACGGTTTGAGAGATGGGATACCACACAAGGACTACATTTTGGCAACATTTTAAACTAGATCAGAAGTTAAGCTATTAAAATAAAAGATTAAAGATGTTTTTACGTGATTGAAGCATTATTTCTATAGCTTAAAAGTATTTATTTGGTGTAATATTTGAATAAAAATAAGACATCTGCCTTCAAAAATTAAAAAATATACATAATAAATTTGTTTATCTTGTTTAGTATAATTATGAACTGAATTGAAGCTTTCATACCATTATGGTATAAAGTTCAATCTAAATTAATAAATTCCTACTTGAATAGAACTTTTTAAGTATTACAACTTAAAAAAATTAAACTTAAAAAAATCTGTAGAATAACCAAATTGCATTAAGTATATTCAAATTATTAGAGTTAGCTAAAATAAGTACGAGAAAAGTCACATTATAACTGCATAAAAATTTATTAATCTTACTCAACTTATACAGCAGAATAGAAAAAAAGAAGAGAGTAATACAGTAGTTAAATTAATTTATTCTAATTTAGATGGACAATGCAAAAACAAAATTTCATAAGTCAAAAATATAATGTTAATGTACAAAACTATATAATTTGAATGCTATTTTACAATAAATAGTATAATATTTAATGGTACAGTACCATTTTTAAATATAATTATACTCAATATTTTAAAAACTAGACAAAAATTTAAACCAGTAAAATAAGAAATTTAAGATTTAACCAAAATTAGGCCGTCATAAAATAGACTAAAGGTTAAATAAAATAAAAATTTTGAAATATGTTTGAAATAGACTATCCTAACCAATCAAAGAATTTAAGGATAAATTGAAAAAATATTAAATTAAAATTATTTGATTTATTTTAATTTATACGAACTTATTAATTTACAAAAATTATCTTATTAATTAATAATTGATCTTTTTAGTAATTAAAGTTATTAAAAAAATTAAACTAAAAGAATTAAACAATTCAAAATATTTAGGATTAAATTAGTTGAAAGAGTTAGATTTTTTAATTATTAATCATATCACCTAACAAGTAAGACGAAGGCTAGTAGCTTAAATACATTATAAAGCCAAGCATGTACGCATAATTTTCTCCTTTTTCGTCTATCTTTTTTTTTAAAAAAAATTGGGCACGAAGTTTTAAGACCTTATTTAGTTGAGGGGATAATAATGAAACGGAACGTAATACACTTTTATTATTTGGTTGAAGGTTTTATAATAAAATGAAATAAAATGGGATAGAAGCGGAGGGTTTTATACGACGTTCCATTCCATTCTAAACAGTAAAAATAACAAACCTCTGATTCGGAGGGTATGTAATAAAATGTAAACTAATAAATATATACTACCTGATATACCTTCAATAATTTTTCTTAATACCAATCATTTCTTCCAACCCTAAACCTCCTTTTCCCATGCCCTAATAATAATATTTTTATATTATTAATAAAAAGTGTATATAATTAATAATAAAACAAAAAATTAATAAATTTTTATTAATGAAAAATAGAAAAATATAAAAAATTATTCTTTTAATTGTTTGTATATATTTCTCTATAAATAAAAATATAAATAAATAATCTTTATATACAAATCACATATAATAGAATACAATTTATTAAATAATAAATAATAATTTTATATTATTAATAATAAATTGTATATTATTAATAATGAAATAATAAAATTTTATTATCTTAAAATATAAAATATATAAAAATTATTTTTCATAATAAGTCACAACAGTGATTTTTTAATTGGACTTGATTTCTGTTTTAAAATTATATCGTTAAATATCTTACAACAAACTATTAAGGGTATAATAATCTTTGATTATATATTACATTATATTCTATCCATCATTCAAATAATGTTTCGCTACATTATACTATAAGTTCTTACATCTCTCTCAAACAACTTTTTATTATATTATATTATATCATGTTATAAATCGTTTCTTTCTATTACATTTTATTCAATTAATTAACATCTAATCTTAGAGGCCCTAATAAATGTCTTGGCACCGGAAACAAACAGGCCATGTTCACGAGTGCAAATAACGCAAAATCTGATTTGCTACGAGTTGAAAGGAGGTGGGGTTTCCAGAAAAAAATATCGACCGCAACAATCACAACACTCCTAAAGTCTGTTTCATATTGGACAAAGGACGGAGGAGCAAGTAGGCATGCTTTAAATGCGTAGGTATTTTCGTAAAAAGGACAAGGCTCCTTGTAGCAGGTTTGGAAAGCCCACGCATCACACCATTTGATGCCATTCTCATTTGGCAACTTGACAAGGTATGTGTGTTGCAACTTGCAACAACCTTGCTTGGAAAATTAGGTGCGATATGGTGGTCCTGCTTGATGGTAACTCTTTTAAGAGTTTATTAATTTAATAAGTTTGAACAATCATAACTCGTTTTAATATTTTTAAAATTATTATAAGTAGTTATTAATCCGAAGGAGAGGTAAATAGAGATAATTATTTTAACTAAGTAGAATTTAAATTCAATAGATTAAAATTAAATTAATTAAATTTAGATATAAGTTAATTTAAGTAAAATAATATAATTCCTTAAAATTTAATAAATATTAAACAAAACTATATGGTTTTATTAAATACAAAATTAGCTTTTAAAGTGATCAAAATTTAAGTTTGACTATTTGATATAGTTTTAATTAAGTTTTGGCTTCAACTTAAATATAAAAAGTGCAAATTCAATATAACTTGTTGCTACTTTTAATAATATATTAAAAATATATACTATTTAAAATTAATTCATGATTTGATTTTTAGTTATTATTTCGATTTATTTAAAGTGTATAATTTAAGAATTATCTTATATATTTAATAATCCATTTCAATGTTTTAAAAACGAGATTGGAAGTTAAATAAATATGACAAGAGGTTTAAGATTTAAAAGGTTCAACCATCATAAAATCAGTTAAAAAATGAACAAATTTAAAGAATTTAAAATATGATTGAAAAAGATTGTCCCTATTTATAAAAAATTTAAAATTTAATTGAAAATAAATTATTAAATAAAAACAAATTGACTTATTTTGAGTTATAAGAATTATTAATTTATAAAAGAATAAATTAATCAATTTTAACATTAAGATTTATTAAAATAAATCAAATTAAAAAATTAATTCAAAATTAATTAATTCAAAATTTTTACAATTTAATTGAAGAAATTCTTCAATCTTTGATTTATTCAATACATACACATAAAATATGTATTTAAAAAATATGCGTGAGCCACGGGAATTGCAAGCTTTTAAACTCACGAGACTTACAAGGGAAACGTAGGGTAATCGCTTTCATGTCATATTTCGGTTTGGTGGGTTAGATATCATAACGGTGGTGGGGGTCCAGTCCTTGGACTGAGTATAGCCATTCATATGGCTGTACTTTCAAGGAAACAAACTTCACATGGTGATCTATTTCAGGCTCATTATTCTTCAAGGTGTACCAGAACATACAGTGGCCACAAGCAAAAGAGCTGTAGATGTTACCTGGAACCATATTCCGTATCCTTTGGATGTCGGACGTCACTCTCATTTTAACCATATCAGTGCAGGACTTGCGTGCAACACCAATTCCTCATTAATGGACCTCTTCTGGTATAACCATAACACCTATCCCTTGGCCTTTTCACGGATCTCCCCTGACCAAAAGACACTTTAACTTTAAGGTGGATTTTGAAATAATTCATAAAACCAACAATAAGACCCAATGTAAAGGGATTTCGTCCAGTAATGAAGTAAACTTGCGTAAAATATATTGAGTCCCATCAAACAGAAAGAGAGAAGATTTACACCCATCCGATCCAAACATAAGTTGTTGTTACTGAAAGAAAAACCGATTCTCAGTTATCTCAACATGAAATAAGAAACTCTGCATCATGATACATCAACACCTGCACGGTTATGTCAGTCGGAGTTTTAAGAGTCCAACACGTTGTTTGACCGTAGTACAGTGTTTATGAAACCGACCCCTTTTGTACCATACATTGGTTAGTGCAGTTAATGGCAGAAGAAAATAGGACGCAACGACATCAATAATGTCAACTCTGTATCATAAATAAAGAAGGCCAGAGCTAGCCATTTCTAGGTGGAGTGTGCTCATCCAAGTCTCCTGTTTGGTTATTACACATTGAGCGGAAGTGGACTAGGGACAGAATCGGTAAATCTTTTTTTTACTGCACACGGAGTGTCTAAAGTGGGTCCTAATTATGAGAAATAACTTTTAAGACTTTCACATCCAGACTGATCTCTGCCCAAGCCGGATAAGTTCTTTGTGACCCCAAGTTTTAAATTACTACATGAGGGAGATTTAAACTGACGACCTCACTTAAACCAGAAGAGGCTCTTACTAACTCACGTACACCTTAGGGTTTAGAATCCGTAATTCTTGACTTTTGAGTAAACATGGCAAGTCAACTGCTATTATATTATGTAGAGATAAAATACTAAATTCAAGAATAAAATTGACATTAACAAGAAAAAATTAACAATTGGTACACATGATTCGTATTGCAAATCTTAAACTACTTCGGTTCTGTACCAAATTTTATCAAGTCAAGTAAGTAGCAGACAGGGGCATCACGCCAAACACGTGACTGTCAATATGATCCTCATCCCAGTGTAATTAATTAATATAATTTTGACAACAATATAAAGATAATAAATGATAAATATTTACAATTCTTAATAATGATAATATTATAATAATATATTGTTTAAAGTACATGAACAACAGGGAGGTTGGTGGCACATGATGTAATATAGTGGTTAAATGGAGGGTGTTTCGTAAAGAAGTGACATTGTTTTCTTTTAAATTCCAATATTAACTTTATGTTACAGAAGAGGAAGGGAAGTCAGGGGAGAGTGGGAGACCCGTGAATCTCTACCCACCGCCACTCCTGCTTTTGACCTCGGCTGCTCTTGTGAATGATCCCATTCGTCCTCCCTCCGCGTTTTCCATGCGGATTTTCAACCCCTCCACTAATAATAATTTAAAAATATTAAACTAATTTTAAAGCATGTGATCGATATTCAGCCAACCCTACTCAATCATGACATTTTGAATTTTAAAAGTAGTGATTATGACCAAATTAAGTTAAGCATTCATGATGTTAGACAAATCCTTTTTATAATGCCAAAATAGTAAAATCACGATTTCTGGTGAGACAAAAAATTAAAAACATATTCTTTTAATTATAATTTTAGTATTAACAACAACAACAATACTAAGTAGAAATCACACTAAAGCAGAAAATTTAGAAAATTTTAATAATATGAGACATTTAATTATAATTTTAGCAATAGCATTTTAAAATAACATTGTTTAATATGAAAGTAAAGAAAGATTTAGACCAAATGATTATATGTTTCTGGTCTTTTCATTATTACTTTCAAAATTTTGAATACTATTATCATTTAAGAAGTGGTCGAGACGGTAGAGTGAAAGGTATGGGGTCAAAAAGTCTTATATTCGAATCTTCCTATTTATGCTTTCTTGATCGAGTTTGACTTATAAGACTTATTTAATGTGAAGTACCGTTATTGCGTCAATTCAAAGGTTGGTATTAAAATAAAATGTATTAACTTTTTTAAAGTCAAAATTTGAAGGAATACTAAATTTAAATTATAAATTAGCAATTTGAAGAATTTGATTTTAAATAAAATAATTTTAATATTATAATTTTAATAATAATTTATATGAATTTAAAACAATATTTAGACCATTCTCACGTTTCCTTCTCAAATTTGTGATAGGCCTACAATTTTCCCACGTGGAATTTACCCTAAAGGAAACGCGCTTCTTCCCCCGACACTACGTGGCGAAAACTTGTTGGTGGGGAGGACGTGTAGTTGCTGCATGCACCAGCCTTCTTTCCGCATTGTGTATGTGGGGTTCTGAACAGAAACACTGTTTTTTCCTAGTTTGGTAAAACACGTGCGAGACGTGGGCTCACTTGTCCCTCTCGTGGGATAAACGTTATAACCGTAGCCAAACAGCACTGGAATCTGAAATTTGAAAACAGGGGAAAGAGCAAAAGGCTCAAACTGTCAAACACGAGAACGTGAGGAAAATGTCGGGAGTGGGAAAAGTAGTGGAACGCAAACATCGCCGTTTCCAAATACAAAATTAACACGTGTTTCAAATATCTGTATTTACTATTTATTTTATAATAAATTATATTTGGAAAAAAAGAAAAGAGAGAGAAAAGTAAAGAAGAACAAAGGTCCTATTTAACTGCCCCCACAGGCGCGCGAAGCTGCAAGGAAGCAGCCATAGCCTACAGCTTAGAAAGCTCTCTCTGTGCTTATTTAACTCCTCCTCCTCCTCTCTTTCTCTTTCTCTCTTCGTTCTTTTTTTCGTTTGCATGCTAATCAAATGTTGTAAAGAGAAGAATCTGGAAGAATATTGTGAGAACTGCGGTTTGATTTAATATGTCTAGCTCTGTGGAGTTCGACGGCCAGAAATCGGCAGCTAGGTCACCGGAGAAGGCGAGTTTCTCGCACAAGTGTAGTTTGCTCAGTCAGTACTTGAAAGAGAAAGGCAGTTTTGGAGATCTAAGTCTTGGGATGACATGCAACATCGAAGCTAATGGAAATGTCAATGGTATATATATTTACATCTCTGTTTCTCTTATTCTCTTTTTGTTCCGGTTCTATAAATCCTCTTGTTAAAGACCATTCCGGATGCATGTTATTCTAAGAAATCATGGTGGAGGTAGAGTTTTCAGGCTTTCAGGTTCCATTTCAAGAGATAGGTTAGAATTGATAGATCAATTGATAGAAAACTGAGCTGATATATCTCGATTAGCCTGATAGAAAGAAGAGAGATATTTGTCACTTTTTTCTACATAAGATTTTTTTGAAGAATATGCGTATGGTGTTTTGATGAAAACTTAGATCTGTAGAATACTCTTGTTGTGTCTCTTGAATTTTAACTTGTGACCTTTATGGTCTGCGATTTGGAGATCCTAATGTTTGGGTAAATTGAATTGACATGTTCAAGGGGCATTGGGTGAAGAAAAGTCCTAAAACATGTCTGTCTGCTATTTTTCAGTCTTCAAAAGTCTTAAAACGTGTCCTATATTCTCTCTTCGAAGTTCTGGTTTGAATATTTCTCACTAGTCGAATATAACGTCCCCCATTTGCCAAGTTCATGAGAATATTGATGTAGCATAATTCTGTTGGGATTCCTCCTATATGCTCGGGACAAAAGCATCCTAATTTAGTTTACACTCCATTATAAACACCCCTGAATTTCGTTTAAACATACAGTTGGTTCTTTTTGATACTTTAGAAGTTGTTTGGGAGTTGGGAAGTCCAGCTTTCACAAACATAGTGTGAATAATGTACAGTTTGGTTTATCAAAATGTTGCAGCTATTGCTGACATGATGCGTATCCCTGCAACAACCATGAATCTATTTCCACCAGGTGATGTCCAAAATCAGAACTGCGGCGGATCACGCAGCTTTAGACCCATGGAGCTGTTCCCTCAACATACTGGTCCCAAAGAAGATGTCCAGAAGAAGAATGATTCAGAGTACTTCCATTTATTACTATAAGTCCATATTCGTAATTCATTGAGTTCATTGCACTAGTATTTGAAAGTTGAGCTTTAGATGTGTATTGATTTGAGTCTTCCTTATTTTGCGACAGAGTTAAAAAGTCTGCCAGCCCAGAGCCTCAAGCTGCTCAAATGACTATCTTTTATGCGGGAAAAGTTATCGTTTTTGACGATTTTCCTGCTGATAAGGCTAAGGAAATCATGGCCTTAGCCGGAAAGGGAAGCTCCCAGATGCACAATTCTTTTCCGACGATCCCCGCCAAGACTCAGCCTGTTTTCCCTGCTAACATAACAAAAGGTCCAACTGAATGCAACAACTCAGTTCCTTCCAGCTCTAATACTATTCCTAACTTTGGCAATAGTGTCATTCAAGAACGTCCACAGGCTTTCCCTCAACCCATTGCCGGTGGTAATTTTCTTTTCTTTCACTTTGCTCTCCCTTTTTTTTTTAACTTTTGACTGAAAAGTAAGCCCGGCGGAATTTGCTTGATTGTTTGAGTATATAAAGTGATTAGTTAATGTTACTTTTTTGGTCAAATTTGTAGATCTGCCAATCGCAAGGAGAGCTTCACTCCACCGGTTTCTGGAGAAGAGGAAAGATAGGTAGGCTTTCACTAACAAATGGAAACTATAGTAAAGAAAAAGCCGAATCATGCTCTTCTTTGTTTTAGAGTTAGTTGCAGATGCATTGAATTATTAGGTTAGACGTCGACCAGAAGATGGTTTCCTTTTCTTGTTAGCCTATCTTGTAACAAGAAAGTAAAATTCATATTTATCGCTTTGTCCATCTTTAGTTTTATCCAACAAAAAAACATTTAGAAGCAGTTGATTGATCTTTGATTACTTCTGCTTTCTCTTATGGAACTATTTACAGGATCACATCAAAAGCTCCATATCAAGCAGCTACCCTACATGCCGGTGTCTCCAAGCCAGCTGAAAACAAGCCATGGCTCGGGTTGGGAGCTGCTCAACCTTCACAGTAACGTGGACATCTAATTATAATATATTATTCCTTAGGCCTGATAATCCATGCCTGAATCTTATATATTCATTTCAGGCCAGGTTAAGCCTGTTATTTTGCTGCTGGCTCTTTAATTATGCTTATATCTTAGTTAAAAACCTTAATAGGACTGACGCGGATTTAATTGTCCATCATCCATGTCACTATTATTAGCTCATGTAATTAAACTATATCGAGATAAGAAAAAGCTTTAGTCTATGACCAAAGGACAGTTCCTTATTCAAAGATGGCTTTCCTCCCGACAACGTCGAATTCAATTCACGCGCATTTGAATATTGTCCAAAGGTAGCTTTAGTTCACATGCATCACAAGGTTTAATATAATTCATAAAAGAGAAAAGTATCGATAGGCGTGGGCTTGTTTCTGGAATCCTCTAATCGCCAAAAGTGAAAATAAACAAATCCGCTTCATATTAGTCATGTTGTTCATGTCTCATATCTGTATGCTGTAATGCGTACTAACTTGTAAAATGAGAAAACCAGAGGATATCATTATAGATACGCATCAGAATAGGCGTCACATCACATGCAGTGTTTTCATGCGTGAGATAGATAGAGCCTATTGAATTTGATACATTTTTGAAGAAGTCCTTCACGCGTTCTCACCTTTACCCTTTCCTTCTAATAGTATAAATGCTGACAATAAATAAGTAAATTATTAAAAAACGAGCCTTTTGAAAGAGGGTGGAGATGCCAACCACCTTTTCTGTACTTTGCCCTTGTCTGCAAGGCAAAGTATATAATTTTCTTGCTTTGGGACGAGCCGAGTTGGTGGGGTGGGTCCATTGTGTTGCTTAATTTACTATTTTTCCTTCCTTTTCTTCCTCCTCCTCTTCTTCTTGTTCACTTCTCTTTGCTTCTTCGTCTATAAAAAATAATTTCCCTTCAATCGAGTGGATAACATTTCGTACGACAACCATACTATACATTGTACCAATCAATGAAAGATTTATAGATGTCTATACATTGTACCAATCAATGAAAGATTTAACGTTTGCTTTGATTTGGGACCGCATTAAAACAGTGTTTTACTTGTAGACGTCCAATCAATTGCTAAACTTCAACACATTTCGGAAAGAGTCAACTAGCTAGTGGTATTTTACCCTTAATTATATAATTCGTCCATTGATTTTTTAACATCGGTTTGGACTTTCACTTAGTTTCACTCAAGTTTTATCTTAATCATACATAGATCATCGAAGTTTGGGTCCATAAATAGTGACAATTGTCTTATGAAGATTCGTTTTTACTACGATTCCGGTGAGTTCCCTTAACCAAATCACTGCTTATGAGTCGCCGATTCATTCTTCATTAGACATGCGGTCAGAGCCTTAGGTTCCTCCCATTATTTCGTAACTTACGGTTTCATGTTCTATTTCACTATCCGATAAGGGTTCTTTTACCCTTTCCTCACAATACTACTTCGATATCAGTTACCTAAGAATATTTAGCCTTCCAAGTTGGTCCTTGCTAATTCAATTAGAATTTCACGTCTCATGCTACTCGGGTCAGCGGATAAGGTTAGAGAAAATAAGGTTTGTTCACATTAAATTAATAAAATAAAAGATTTAAAATTTAAAATTTAAAATTTTGAAAATTATAAAATGAAATAATAACTAAATAAATTATTAAATATTTTTTATAATTTATTTGGGATAAAGATAAACTTGAACCTTTATACTTTTTACATCAAATCTTCTGCTTCAACCATATTTTATTAAATCTAACCCATATATTATATGAAATCTATATAACATACTATATAAATATGTTGATGAGATTTACTGTATATGAATATTATAACTAGAAGAGTACCTGTTCACCAAACTTGTAGGAGCATAAATATCCTGTCATAGTTGGCAAAATGATGGGAAATGTTTACGTGTTAGACTTGTCTTAAAACAGTATGAGGATTCTAAAAATTTAAAACATATTTCACACGCTATTTTATTCTGTGTAGACTATTATTTAATTATTTTCTGATTAGTGGAAAATCAGGGAATACTTCGTGTTTTGGGCCTGCAAAATTGTGGTGGGTTAACTTATATGTTCTTTGGGCTCAAAGTTCGTGGGCTCGTACATTATTATTAGGTAAATAGCAGTTGGGCTCAGTTTCTTTTAATATAATAAGGTTGTCTTAAGCCCGATCAAATTCAATAGAGGAAAATCGGTGCATGATAGACAACATGATTATTATGAAAGTTATTCAAAAAAATATTTCTTATATTAATCAGTAATTAACCCAAAATAAGAATATTTTGGTTCCAAGATGATATTGTCTATTGTTATTATTTCAACCAATGATTAAAAAACTCAATCGGTTCGACCAATTCAATCATAAAAATATTAAATTGGTTAACTTTTTTTTGTCTAGTTTTTAACTTTTCGGTTCAAGTTATTTTAATAACTTTTATTATTAAAACTCATTGATTAAAAAACCTAAACGTTTTGGTGGGATTCAACCCTAAAAACGTAGAAATATCCAACTTTTTGGTTTAGTTTTCAATTTTCTGGTTTGATCTACGTTAATATTGTTAAAATTTGATCATTTTTCATAGAATAATAAATTCTCATAAACTAAAATGAATCGCTTCATTTTTATTTAAAATTTTTAATTAAACTTGAAATTATTTGATAAGTAAAGACAATTCCTTTTAATCATGTTTTAAATTCTTTAGTTTTATTTAATATTTTAAGAAGTTTTATGAATGTCTACAACTTGATGAATATTTTAAACCTTAAACCGATTGTCTTATCGATTTAATTTCAACTTTTAAAACATTGTTAAAAAATGATAAGTTTATTAATTAATCGGCGATTTTTGCAAGTTAATAATGTTTATAAAACAAATTAATTAATTAAATTTTATTTAATAATTTTTTAAATTCAACTTCAAAATTTTCGATAAATAAGTATATTCATATTTAATCATATTTCAAATTCTTTTAATTTTATTCAATATTTAGTAGATCCGTTACTAGTTAAATATTTTAAACTTTATCGGTTTAAGTAATTTTTAAAACATTGATTTAAAATCATCTCAAAATTTTAGTTTTGCCATTTTATTAACTTGACCCAACAAAAAGTCTTGTTAAATGTAAGAGCTTCGACAGCACTTGAACTAAGTTGATTATTTAAAGCAATAGCAATTTTAACTGAAGTACTTTATAAATCCCAAACTCGGTTCAGTCCATTTTTACCATTTGCTACCACACATTTTGCAGGCTACAGCACCACTCAAGAGGTTTTATGCTCTGTGATAGGATCAAGAACAACGAAGATAAAATTTTGCTTCGGTGAGAATTAAACCACAATAATTCTACTTAGGGTGAGAATGAACCACAAGTATTTTGATTAAATTTTTGATGCCTTCATTTCATTAGTTCGAACATTTAAATACAAGGAGATAATTACTACTACTCCTTAATTTTAGCAACCCACTAATCCTATCCTAAAGCCACTAA
>JAOSBN010000008.1:2062248-2077835 GCA_027563595.1 Erythroxylum suave | reverse complement strand
ATTGTGTAATCGAGAATCATCCTTTTTGCCAATAAAATGTTAACCACTTTTTCCCCTTTCCTTTCCCTTCTCTGTAAGTTCATTTATTCTTAGCATATCTAATGATCAAAACATCGTCGTTTTAACGTTAGACATGGTTGAGTATAGGATTCCCACTCATATTTCGCCACATGGTGCAAAATCTCTTCTCATATTTCTCACCGGACCATATTTGACCCCTCTGCTATCAATTGTGGGTAAAATGATCATGATATACTTTACAAGACTCCTGTTAAAATTTGAAATTTGTAAAGCATGCAAAAGAATATATACAAGTGATTAGTTTCCATTTATCCTTTACTCTAAAGCCACGAGGCAACTTTGATCAGTGAGTCTTAAACAGTCCACACAACATGTGTTTGATAATATGTCCCATCCAGACTTGTCCCTATTCCACTTTCATGCTCTCCACCCACCATGAACTCTTCCTGTTCCTTCATCGACTGCTGCTCCACCGGAACCCTTCGCGCGTGCCTCAACGCAACGTCCCGAATCTGCGACGGCAACAACTCTGCTCCGACTGGAACATCCGGCGGGTTAGACGGGAAGTTGAGAATTTCCGATGGTCCTCGTAGACATAAAACTGCAGCGTCGTAAGCTCTGGCTGCCTCTTCGGCAGTGCTGTAAGATCCCAACCATAACCTTCTTTTGCTATTCGGTTGCCGTATCTCCGCTACCCACTTTCCCCATTTTCTCATCCTCGCCCCCTTGTAACGGCCGTTCCCTCTCTGTGCCCCGCCACCGCCACTCTTTTTTGCCATTTCTTCATCCTCCATCGCTGTGTTCCGTGGGTTTTATATCAGGATTCGTGAATGCAAGATAACAGGGGTGCTGAGAAATGGACCGTTCGCATGTGCTAAGAGTAGATGTGGAACTGGCCGAGAGTGCCACGTAGAAACTTGGAGGAAAGTTTCGGGCGATGCCGCCGGGTTGGGAACCTAGAAGTTACACGTGGAACTGCAGGGATCGGCTGTAAGGATTAAGACATTACACGCTGTCGCGGTTTCGGTGTGTCCTAAGTTAAAGAACTCGACACGTGCTCTGTCCCCAATGCCTAGCAGCGATCACTAAGCTTTGACGTGTTTCCAGAAGGTCAAAATCATATTTTCCTTTCTTCCATGGGCTCTCACATAATATCCGTAAAAAAGATAAATAAGCTTAATGGGCCCACTATGGCCCCAATAGTCAATCCACGCTATTGGGCCTGGAAACGACCTTTGTGTCTTCTGCAATGATCAGTTCTTTGTTCAAACGGAGCGCGTGAGGGTCAGTCCCACGCAAAATTGAAAATTCTAGAAGTCTCCTTTTGTCACTTGTTGTCGTAGATAAAACCCCTCCTCCCTCTTGCACTAATTGAGTTCTAGGGTTTATATCTTCTAGTACCTTCCTATTGCCTTCCTCTTGCCAACTAAGTCTGCTTAATTTGTTTGAGGTAACTAACTATAACTTTTTGTGATGGATTTATTTCTTAGATTTTAGATTCGGCGTGATTTTTTTTGTTTATTTTGGTATTGGAGAACACAGAAATGGCGGCTGCACAACTCACGGCATCATCAGTCTCGGTCTCTGCAAGAAACCTGACGTCTTTCGAAGGGCTAAGACCTGCAAATGTAAAGTTTGCATCTTTTGGGAGCTTGAAAGCTGCTGGAGGTTTATCTCAGAGGTCATTTCGAGGCTTGGTCATCAAAGCTGCAACTGTTGTCGCTCCTAAGGTAGCTTCGATCCCTTGTTTGTTGGTTTTAGATGTTTCATGTCTATTATTAGTTTGGGTGGTTTTGGTTTTTGGATGTAGGAGAAGTTGGTCAAATTTGTGAGTTATTTAGTGAGGAGAAGACTGTGAATTGGATTTTATATTCCTGAGTTCGTTTTGCTATCTGAAATGGAACGGCGTGGGTCTTGAAAAGCTAGTTTACATCCAAGAAGGTTTTGGTTTAAATATGAAGTGCTATTTGGGGCGCTGCTACTCGGGATATATGTTAATTCCAGTTTTAACTGGGTAGCCTGAAATATAGACTCTAAGTTCCTTTAGCCTGAAACTCAAGCCTATACAAATTGCCCCATCGCTGCTGATAGATGAATTGATCTGAAAGTTCATTGTTGTGCACTCTTTGAAAAGCTTTATGTGCTTCTTTTATTCCAATTATAGAATTTCAAGTGTGAATTTCTACTTTAGAGGGTAGCCTTTAACTCGTAATTTATGTTAGTCTTTGATTCCTTCACACTTCTGTTCGCTTACATAACTTTTTTTTATTAAAAAAAATCTGTAGTACACTTCAATTAAGCCCTTGGGAGATAGAGTATTGGTCAAGATCAAGAGTGCTGACGAGAAGACTGATGGTGGAATCTTACTCCCAACCTCTGCCCAAACAAAGCCTCAAGGAGGTGAGGTGGTTGCTATTGGGGAAGGGAAAACTATTGGAAACACCAAAGTGGACATTAGCTTAAAGGTTGCTATCATGTACCGAGTTCTGTTACTTATTCATTCTGGCTTCTTCTTACTAACCATTTTGCCCTACAGGCTGGCAACCAGGTTGTCTATTCCAAGTATGCGGGTACTGAAATAGACTTCAATAACTCGAAACATCTTATTCTGAAAGAGGATGATATTGTTGGTATACTTGAGACAGATGATGTCAAAGATCTCAAGCCTCTCAATGATAGAGTATTAATAAAGGTGATTGTTAGATGCTCTTCCATGAGCTGCTTTTTGGGTATTAATTACCAATTTAAGAAGTTGTCGAGCATACTTTTGAGGTTCATTTTGTTTGCAGCAATAGGGGGTTTTTATGGATCATTAACTTACAAACACCTCAACATGTGACGCGTGCTTGTCAATGATTGCAGGTTGCAGAGGCTGAGGAGAAGACTGCTGGTGGTCTGTTGCTAACTGAGGCAACCAAGGAAAAACCTTCGTTTGGAACGGTAATATAAAGATCTACTTATAAAATTTTGTCCGTTTACGTTAACGTATGTTGTTATTGATGCGGGATCTTCTCCATAAACAGGTGATCGCAGTTGGGCCAGGGACTCTAGGCGAGGAAGGTAAAAGAAAGCCATTGTCCCTCTCACCAGGGAACACAGTTCTGTACTCGAAATATGCTGGGAACGATTTCAAGGGCAGTGATGGTAGCAACTATATTGCTTTAAGGGCATCCGATGTGATGGCCGTACTCTCATAGTTCTTAATATGCCTAATGTCTACCAAGGAATTTTGTGATCGAGTTACTGAAAGGCTTATGAATTATCAAAGGAGTCTTTGAACGCCTCTGTGATGTTCCAAACTGAATTGCTGAACATTCTTTGCAAGTAGCTTAAATCTTTTACGTGTTTAGTCGCAATCTATAACAATCGCTTTTTTCAGTTTTTACCTTTGAAATTAGAGTGGCCAAAAGTGGAGAGTTAACGGAGAGGTAATAAATCCTGGCACCATGTTGTTTGTCATTTGCTCAACGGACTATTAACAAAATGAACAGGAAAGACCTCAAGACGTGAGTTCTCACATTATGGCATTTACATCTAACGTTAAGTCAGTTTTTGTTTCAAACCAGATGATCACATAATACATCATTAGCCGCAGCAGCTTCCTGCTGCATTTTAAAGAATCCCGCCTCCAATTGGAGGTCGCCAAGTTAGACTAGTGGAAGGTGCTTACGAGTGATCATGCACAACGAGCAGTGCATGAGCCATTCCAGAATGCTCAACCTGGAGAACCACAGATGACTTACATATCATGAAAGATTACAATCACTATTTTGGAGATTAAACTACTCTTGGACCGCCATGTTTAGCATTCTTCGGTTGATCTCCAACACCAACAAATATAGTCAGCAAGTAGTGATGTTATCTATTAAACGAGGCAGCTGAGTTATCGTCGTAGTGGCCCCTCCAAGCATTCCCACTTTCAGTCCCGCTACAAGCTTGATTAGGAACTGGAACATTGCCAAGATCACCATCCAAGCTAATCTGTTGAACTTCGGCAGATGACAGTATCTTTATGCTCTGAACACAACTTATGAACTCCCTGCAACCAATAAAAAATTGCAACCAACTATGAACATAAATATCGGAAGAAGTACTAACATTTATATACATTTAAGCTCTTTTACTTACTCCCAAGGATCGTCGCCAACAAGGAGTATGTCATTTTCATGATCCACAAAAACTAGTTTCCAGTCAGAACTTTGTGGGTCTTCGAGCTGTCCTTCAATACCAAACATGCGAGCTAAATCATGTCTCAATTCATCATACCCTTTATACCGGGTGACGTCAATAGATCTTCCAACTGACCCACGCTTTTGAACCTTCAAAATCAAGAGCCAGTGTCAGGTACCAGAATGAAGAAACTAAGATAATCATGCTGTCAATTAGAAACAACAAAGTTTGTTTGTTGCTACCAAATGCCAAAGGATGGTAGCACTGGTCGACACTGGTAGACTAATTCTGCTCATTAAGCAAATAATTCCATGATGTAAACTGGTTGCCGGAGGTTTTACTGCTACACATTGAGTATCAGTTAAAACTACAGTAAGTGGCCCTCAGCCACGTTGCAGACAAGAATCGTTGTGCTAGGAACTGAATTACAATAAGCAGTCTGATGATTTATATGAAGTGACAAGCAAAAGTTATGCATCTTAACCCTGAATTGCCCATAACTTCTATCTTGAATCTAAAGGAGGTAATAGCAGTCTCACATGTGAGAGATTAAATGGGGGTGACAAACCTTCGTAAATGTTCTCATGCGCTGTGTCTGGTTTCCCCACATCCCACCATTCAAAACTCCAGTATCATTGATGGCAACATCATTGGAACAACCTGGCTTCAAAGGTATGTTCGGCACACCAAATGATTGGGAGCTTATGGCAGCAGTAGATAACTCTGTCTCAATATCTCTATGGTTACCACCATAGTTTGAAAGCAAGTTCTGAAGATCCTTCTGAGAATCATATCCCCTTGATAACAAAGTATCAGGTGCCAGATTGTCAATACTAGCAGCAAGAGGAAGATTTCCCTGAGTATGAGATTGGACATCACCATCCAATCCAAAGGTAGGAACAGAAAAACTATGCTGCATGACACCAGCATCTAGGCAATATGACGTTCCAGAAGAGGTAGCTTCCAACTGATCAGTTACGGTGCCTTTATATTTCAGTTGAAGTTGGTCTGACCCTTTAGTGCTGAAAAATTCATGCTTAACTCGGATATCAGACTTACTATGAAGCTCCTGAATCAGATTACCTGGAGGCTCAACTATTGAATCTGCCATCAATATTGTAGGTGGTGGTTGATTTCTGTTCAGAAAGTTTGAAGGTGAAATCTGGCAATTGTTTGTAGAGGGAGAGGTTGAACAAGATGGGGCATCTCCATCTGTAATAGTGGAATGTGCTTTAAGCGCTATAGGTGGTTTCTGCTGGTTTGGTGGCTGGTTCGTGTGAAATGAATGCACTTGCATCATTGATGCTGTTGACAAGCCGTTGCTGCTGACTGCTTGTTGCTGACTTTGTGACAAGGGCGAGGGTTGAGGCTGTTGGCTTTGTTGATGAGTATGCTGTTGTAATTGTTGCTGCTGAGGATGCAAAAGTGAGTTTGTCGGAGACAACAATTGCTGTTGTTGCTGCTGCTGCTGCAATTTCTGCAGTATCTGAAGTTGATCTGCGACGCCAGCTTGTGATAGTTGTTGCACCTGTGGATGTGTCTGCGCTCTTTGTGATACACTTTGCTGTAACAATTGAAGAGGTGACTGCTGCAATTGTGTCAGCTGCTGTCTCTGCAAAAGGCTAGACTGCTGATCCAATGGTTGAAACTGTGTATCTTGAGGCAAAGAGGTCAGCTGATAAGAACTCTTATTAGAAAGGACACTCTGGGACTGAGTATTGCTAGCCAGTAACTGTTTCTGCTGCTGAAGCTGGGAGTATACACCTGGTTGTTGTGCATTTTTATTTGGCATCTGGTTTGGCACAACCATACCGTTACTCACAGGAAGTGGTTGGAATAATTGTTGCTGTAGTTGTTGTTGCTGCTGCTGATGTTGCTGCTGCTGATGATGCTGCTGCTGTTGCTGTAATGGTAGTGACTGTTGCTGTAATGGTAATGACTGTTGCTGTAATGGTTGTGACTGTTGCCGCATTTGATGTTCTTGTAACACTGGTTGCTGCTGCTGGTTCAATGGCTGTTGCTGAGGTTGTTGTGGTTGGCTCTGCTGTTGATGTTGAGGATAAGGTTGCTTCTGTGGTTGCTGGCCAAAAGTCTGCTGTTGTTGATTGATAGGATTCTGTAATAATTGTTGCAGCTGTTGCTGTTGATTCCATCCCATTGGAGATGGTGGCAATTGACTGCCTTGGCTTTGTGCGCTTGGTTTATTAAATTGGAGATTTGGTGTACACAGTGCAGGGGCTTGAAAATTCAGCAACTTCGATGGATCTTCAGCACCGAGGTTAATATTCAAAGCATTGGAAGGAACCATAGATGGGAAGAATCCTGACTGAGCAGCTGGAAACTGATTATTTTGTTGCATGCTCATCCATTGGACTAGACTCAAACCAGGGAAGATATTGTTTGGTGTATCTTTCATACCAAAGTCATCTCCAAGCCATGGCATGGTTCTTTTGAAAGCATTCTCGATGTCTGACTCGTCATCTAAATAAGAACTAAAATTAGATCAATAATGAGGAAAATATGATACTATGTAATGCAAATAAATTTATGGAAATCTGAATTTTAACTAAGGGAAATGCAAATTAAATCTCTCTTTATCTAACCCATAGGCAGAATATGTTGGATGTCTATGGAGCTACTAATACCAAAAGGAGAAACCCCTAACATTGTGTATTCCTCTTTAGCTTACTCATACACATAATTTATTCAGCAACAAACAAGATATCTCACCAACCCAACCCTCCTGGGCCATCTTCGTTTGATTGTGGGAAAATCAACAAAAAAAACCTTGCTGAACCCATAAAATTTAAGATGATCTCATTTCGTTCCCCAAAAGTAATTAACTATAAAACATGGTAAAGACGACAAAACAAAAAATAGAGAGGAGGAGAAGCATGATTAGATACAACAATAAGTTGGCAAGTAGTGCAACTAGATAAATCTAATTTACCTAGCGTCCCTGGCTGTCTAGGGAACTTTGATCTGAAAAATGGAGGAGGACATATATAGAACGGAGTTACAACCGGCTCAATCTCCCAAATAGATACACGGCTTGGCCTTTCACCAGCAGTCGATTCATCCCACCCAACCTAACAGATAAAAGTGTGTTAAGTAATCCAATTGATGAATATATAAGCATACGGACATAAACACACACATATTTATGATACTTCGTAGATGGGAAAACTATCCTGATATGAAGAAATAGTCTCAACAAACTATAATAGTACCTGAAGATTGCGCCATTGTGAATTCTTCCACCGAACTGGATCCAAATCACTGATAGCAGTAATTGTACCCATGTATCTACGAACTCCCGATTCTTCAGTCTCGAACATCATCCTAAATCTCATGCCAAGAGACACTTGCGTGTACATTGCTTTATTATACTTGGAGAAGGGAACTACAAATTCAGCTGGACTTGCCCTGTTAAATCAAAATATCATTAACATCCCATAACTATTAACCCTCAGTTCAAGCAGTGATGGTGAAAGTAAGCACCTTGGATTATAAAATACAGTAAATGGACTATTATTCGCAGCAGCATGAGCTGCAGCAGCAAGAATACCAATATGCATGCTGTCACTGGATATGACTGAGGAAGAGAGAGCTGGTTGCTGTCTGTTTGCACGCTTTATACCCAAGAGAAGTTGTGATTTTTCATCCCTAAGGAAAAACAGGACATTGTTTAGCTTAAAAGAATGATTTCCAATACAAAGTTTTTCCTCACTAGCATCAAAGTCATACCTTATAAACAGAACAGAATCACCAGCAAAAAGTCTTTTTGTGCTAACAAAGACACTCCAACCTGTAGTGAGCAGGTGCCTTTTTGGTTGGCCTGTAATAGAAAACTCTGTACATTGAGGAATACATATTTATTTTCATCTTTACCGCTTAAAAGCTACTGGATACATCAAACGTGATTCCTGAACTTTTTTTTTTTTGTTGAAGAATTTGATTCTTGATATTTACCATTACCAAGCAGATACCGTGACAAATTTGATCGTAGTTATGAGAAAGCTATTAATTCCAAACAAACAAGATTTGACAATTTCCAACAACCACGTCATGAAAGGAGCTAGAGCAGGATTACAGCAAATTAAAGTAGAAAGACCATTAAATCATCCACTTTATTTCCATAGATGTTTAAGCACAAGAGTAGTAAATCACATGAGGCAATACCTCGATAAATATGTCTAAAAGTCCAGGAATTGTCATGTAAATCTCTAGCTGCCAGCTCCTGAGCAGGTGGTTGCATTGAAAAGTCCTATAACCCATATGTTTAATGAACATTAGAGAAGAAATTATCCACATTACCATGCAGAACTTAAAAGTTATACGATAAAAATTGCAAAACATTGTACATACAAGAGATGGGAAAATCTTCTCAGCTGCTCTACGAGGTACAGAGAATCCACCATGAGTGCTTGTGTCACTAGCAGTAAGAGCTTTGCAGAAGAACTCAGTAGGTTGCCTATTTTGTTTGAGGCCAATATCCGATGCCAATATAGCTTCTTTGTCATACTGTATTGGAAAATTTGAGTAAACTTACTATTAAACATGAAACTTCAGGGTAAGTTTGCATGTAACAAAAAGTAATACAAAATGGCTGACCTACTTTGCTTACGGGCTGAAGGGTCATCTGTGCATATACCTCATCAGTTTCCGCATCAGCCTGTTGTCAAATGTAAACATATATGAGCTGACATAGTGCTTGAGTAGATCATAATAACTTCTTCATTTCTTTGTTCATCTTATTCAGTTTTCAACAATTAGCATGCATGTTCCATAACCTGGAAGGGCTATGACTAGCAAGCAAAAATATGGAATAATCATAAGCCATCCAGAACAATTTAGAAAAGTTTATGGAAAGTGGTTCTATCAAAAGAGGAAAATTGAGGCCAAGCACAAATTCGAACCAATTTGGGAAAGAGCATGTGCCACGAGAAATTTAACTTCCGTAAACTAAGACATCAGTTTGGGACAATGAAGATTTCATACATGCAATGTCACATTGTGAAGAATACAGATCAACTTGGAAGGAAGGTTGGGATAACTTGGTATAAAGTCAGTCTCCTTTTGCATTGACGCTGCAACCTGAAAAATAACAGAGCCAGAGATTTTCCCACCAGTAACAAATAAAAAGATCAAAGTTACTGCATAGGATTAAATGAAGACGGCATACTTGTTCACTATGGCCCTGGGGGAAGTAAACTACAAGACTGCCAACCGGAGGCAAGGAAACCAATGGTCCCGCACAAGCATGCCAAAGCTCTGAATTAATAGCCTTCCTTTCTCCTGTTATCAAATCCAGAAGAATACCATCACCAGCAAGTAAATACTAAAAGTCAGATAAATGAAACAAAAGCATTCTAGCATGTATTCACTCTTCTAAAGTTTATTGCAAACTTTCTTCTTATAATTATCAGGACCATTATCTGAAGCTTAGAGTGCTTCAGAGATGAAGTAGATGTCTTAAATCTGAAGCTGAACAAACACTACTGGGTTATAACATTCAATAGGTCTTAATGTGTAACAAAAAACAAAAGCCCCCGTATAAGATTACTACAGCGTCCGCTATTTAAGATGGAAAACATTCTCCACCTTTGACTGACAGTGTCAGTTCATATCGACCACTGTACTAAAACGCAAGATGGAAATGAATAATATATAATCACAAGGGTATCTGCAGCTCCATTCTTGGAGTTTGGCAATTGACATTACATTTAAGTCCCAAAAAGTAACTTGAGGGGCACTTTTCAGTCAAAGTTTGTTACCAGACCAATTTTAGTAAACAAATTCAGGATTTTCAAACTAAATGAAACTTCCAAGCCAGGAACCTGGAAGATCCTAATAAGTATAGCAAAGAAGACAATAAACGAAATAAGGTGAATTGGAACGAAATAAGATGAATTGGAAGAAGCTTGGAAATCTTGGCTACGATCGAGAAGTCAACCAAAAAACTATGTCAACGCCGATTTCAGCAAAACACTCACGAATCTGGGGAAGTTTTGAGATGGACTGAAGAGTGTTCCCTAAATCTGGATGACTCTCGCCTCGATATGAGCATAGATAACTTATAAGAAGCAAAGTAAATTGAGAGAAACTAACATTGGACTGCAATAATGTCAACAATGTTTATGGACTAAGATTTAAATCGGGTAAAAAAGAACCCGATGATTCAGATTGACGAAAAAAAAACAACAACATCAACAACAATTTCACCAAGGAAATATGAAAAGAAACTATCGATCTTTCATAAGGAAATTCATCTTCTCATGTCAAGCAGCAAGAAACGGAGAAGTTGTAAGAACAAATAGCCATGCTTGTTTAAATCTAAAAAAGATAAAACACAGAGCATAAACTAGAGATCATGAGAACATAACAAAAACCCATGATCATAAGCATCGAGAAATGAACTTTGACAAACACACCCACCTTCTCCAGTGTTAGCCAGGAACCCATTCGGAGGAACCTTCATTCTTGCAGTTTATTGATACTAAGTTCCCTGAAGCAAATCCTTTCACCTGCTCTTCTCCACACAGATATTGACCTTAAACCTAACCACAACTCTTGCCTTTCATCATAAACCCCGTTCTGGCCTCCATGCCATTGCCAATAATTGCACCATCACTTCTCTTAAAGCATCAGCTTCAATGCCTAATAAACCCAAAAATCACATCCAATCCTAAAAGGCCAAGCAAGTGTTAAGTGACCAACTACAATAACCCACTTAATCACACCACTTAACAAGCAAAATCAAACACTATTTTTTCCTTCAACACCCACTTTTCTTCTTCCTGATAGAGAACCAACAAACCCCCACGAGTGAAACCTCTCCATGAACAGAGACCCAGAAAGGGAAAAAGAATCTTAGTTGTAAAAGCTAAACTTTTATGAGCAATAACAAGGGACCAAACTCCACTTTCTTCTCACTCACACGAAGCCAAAGATGGGAGCTTCTCAATATACTTTCTCTTCATTACACTGGATATTAGCGAGAGGAGAGAAAACTGACTTGTCGCCGAGGAATCAGAGGTCCGACCAAAAGCAGAAGCAAAAGCAAAGACAGCTTTTTTATTTATGTTAACAAGCCGACATATGATAGACTCAGACAATCACCACTCCACCCTCGGCCCTCTTACAGGTTTTGTTTTGGTCTTGTTAAGACTTAAGATTGTAAGAAACTAAAAAGAAAAACTAACAGACCAACAGGGAAAAAAAAAGAAAAGAAAAAAGTGAAACAGTTGTGGCTTGTGATGGTTAATTAATTATTACCATGTTACTTAATTATTTATCTATGTTCAATTATGTTATCTGTTTAGCGGACAATAATGTTGGTCCTTATCAATCAAAGTCATCCCGTGTTTCGGAATCAGATATTTTGTACCCACTATTTTGTATTAATTATATTCCACTCGATCTCGTTCATACAAATATATGATACCTATGTAAAATCTACAGAAATGTATAGATAAGATCGCATAAAATAGAGTTGATATAAAATAGTGGGTACAGAAAATCTCACTTCCTGTATTTTGGGATTAGATCTCTTGTTTAAGTTAAGATATTCTTATTATGTTTCATTAAATCTCATTCATATATTTATGTAGGGTTTTAACAGAATAACTGAAACAGAAGATTTGACTTGTCCTATTCCACCTAATTCTTTTTTTACTATTTTTAGAATAATATTAAATAAATATTAGAAAACTATAATAATTCAATAATTATATATTTTAGATATTTTAAATCATATTTTGTCTGAATTCTTTGTCATTTTTAGAGTCTGACAATTTACTCACTTTCTCATGCTGATTTATAGATTTATATTGGACTATATAAATATTGGTATTAGTTTAGGCAACTATTCATTCTAATATAATTCTTCAAAAATAAAAAGACAAATAAATGTTAATTTCTTTAATTAAATAAATATTTAAGTTTTATCTTCCCTTTTATGGTAAGTTTGGGATCATATATGTCTTAAGAGTTTCTTTTATTATTGTGTTGCTTTCCTAATTCCTTAACTTGCAATTACTTTTATTTAAAGTGAGAAAAGTTAATAAATTAAGTCACTTCAGTCTCTTTCTAAGTGAATTTTGAATAAAGGCGTTAGTCAATAATGCTTTAAATGGTGATGGGAGCATTTCTTTCTTATTTTCTATTTAAAAATTAAAGGAATATTGATAAAATTAATAACTAAAAAACTCGATCAGCTCAGCTAATTTAATTATAAAAACTTTGAACTATTTATTTTTTAGTTCAATTTTTAATCTGTCAGATCAATTTACTTTAATAAATCTTATTATTAAAATTAATTAATTTATTAATTAATCGGTCAATATTTATAAGTTCTTATAAATTAAAATAAATTAAATAGTTTCCATTTAACAATCTTTTTGAATTAAATTTCAAAATTTTTAAATAAATATAATCTCTTTCAATTATATTTCCAACTCTTTAATTTTATTTAATATTTAATAAGTCTTATAATGATTTATCACCTGTTGAACCTTTTAAATCTTAAACTTTTTATTTAACTAATTGGACATTTAATTCGATTTTAAACCATTGTTTAAAAACATTAACGAGATAACTAAACTTTCTTTTATTTTCTCAAGGAAAAAAATAAAATTTGAAATCATTTAATGCCAAAATGGCATTAATTACAATAAATAAATCATTGCGAAGAGTGAGATATTTATGATATTTTTAATTTATTTCAACCATTAAAAATACGCTAAATTAAAAAAGAAAACATTAAATTAAAAGTTGAATTTGCCACACACTTCCTACTTTAAAATAATTATCTTTTAAAAATTACATCTTAAATATTTTTTAATTAAGCATCGTCAAAATAAATAAATAATTAATTTTATAAAACATATAATTTTCTCACAAAAGTCGGTACTTTGTTGAGGTATTTCGTACACAATTCACAAGATATAATATTTCTCAATATCAGATTTTTTGTTCTAGTTATAGTATTCCTATCATATTTTATTAAATCTCATTCATATATTTATATGGCCTATATATATATTCTGTTATAATTATTCTGTCATATACAGAATATTCGAGATAAACTTCCTGCCCTTTAATTTTTATCTTCGGAACTTTGGGCCGAAAGGAATAAGTGATGATAGAGAAGGCAACGTCGCAGGATGAACTTATTTGGGGATACTAAGATTTAATAATAACCACTAGCCGCAAAAGCAGGAGATACCTTCACATGTAACAAGCTTGGTGGGTGTGACTTGAGACATCATTATACCGCAATTAAAGTCGAGCGTGAATCAATTATAATAATCAACCTTTATAATTACTTATTATTGTTACTTACCACTATTATCATATTGCAGCCGTTGTGGTTCTAAGGAGATCCTGATCGTGACGGTGTCCATATTCCATCATTCTGTGGACCTCCCAGGTCCCAACTTTTCTTTATATTCCATTGTGTGATCTAGCTGTTTAACCTTAAATGACCTCAATTTCAAGACGCATCAGCTCTATCATGGTACGTTGAGCAGCAGAGCAGGAACTTTGAATAATCTCAAACTGGGAAATGTTCTGAATTTTATAAATTATTCACTTTTAAGTCAAAGTTGGTAGGAAGGGGAAATGGATATGGAAGAAGCCATGCAGATTATGTATATCTGGTTGCAATCTTTGGTCCATATGCACCGCACCAACTTAAGTAACATTGACATTCAACCACCATCCCGTTAGAAATCTTAAAAGTAATGTTTTCATAAACGTAATAGAAATTAAGTCGATAAGGGAGAAGATGTTTAAGGTATGAAAAGTTTAATTAGTATTAAACTCTTATAAGACTTACTAAATAGTAATAAAATTAAAAAATTTAAAATATGATTTGAAGATATTGTTCTTATTTGTTGAAAAATTTTGAATTTAATTAAAAATATTATTAGATAAAAATTAATTGATTTATTTTAGTTTATAAGAAATTATTAATTAATAAAAATTAACTGATTAATTAATAATTTGATCATTTTTAACAATTCTTAGTTCATCATCATCTTCAGCACCCAATTGAGATTTTTAATCACTCTTATTTTAATAATAAGAGTTATTAAAATAAATTAAACCGAAAAATTAAAAACTTAATTTAAAAATTGAACATTTTATGATTTTTATGATTAAATAATTAAATCAGTTAAATTTTTTTATCACTAATTAAAATATCAGTATCACAATTATAGAAAACTTGTGGCGATGGATCAGGTAGGTGACTGTTCCAGACAATGAACAGAGGAAAATCGGATAGGCAAACATCGTAGGAGGAAAAAAAGTAAAATTTTAACGTTGGATAAGGTATGAAACAGTATAGCGCACAGCAGGCAGCCAAACTAAGAACAGCTAGCTAGTCCATGGGATTGCGGGGAAACTTCCCCAACCACGTGAAGCAACGCAGCTTTTGTCGGACCAACCACCTCCAACTCCGACCAGATTGTGGGGTTTTCTCTTTAAAAATTTATATATAAATCCTATTTTTTATGAGTGGCCCTCGATTCTCCGGTTGGCCACTGCTCCTGCTGTTCCAAACTTCTGATATTAATTGTACGGAATGCGGATCTTAATTCACCTCTCCCACTTATTCATTCCCTTTTCAAGCACGCACATGTACATTATATATACATATATATATGTTAAAAGTTAAATTCGTGGTCATGGACGAAGAAAAGGAGAAAGCGCTGTAACTCATACAACACATGGTCAACGAAGGTAACATTCCCCATTATTTCATGTCTGGTAAGTGGTAAAGGCTTGAGGGCTGCATGCAAATATTTTAATAATAAATGGAAGATTAAAACTTGGAAGCTTTTCCAGTGTTCACACACTTTAACAGTTCATCGTTTGCATGACGTCTCTGTAGTATATATTATTATTTTACAATTTACGTCGAGAAGAGAATAATCGTTTTTTTTTCTAGACAGGCACATCTGTAGTTCGTGAACAAGATCTGTCATCTATATATGTATGCGTATACATTGCAGAGAAACCTATTGCAGAAGCAGACAAGTTACGAGCTGGTGTTCCAGTCAGAAACCTATTACAGAAGCAGACAAGTTACAAGCTGGTGTTCCAGTCTTTCTGAATTGTTATTTTTTTATTTTTTTTCTAGTACTTATCTCTACTTACGTAGCAAAATGCATGTACTAGCATCTGTAAATCGGTAAATGATAGTATTAAAGATATATACTAAGGTATTAGCTATAATCTTATTCCATGTCTCTAGAAATTCGTAGAAAAAATAAAAAAAGCTCCATAAATAATTCGATTGGTACCTTTAATTTCTTATTTTTATTGAATTAAATTTAAATTTATAAATTATCTTTTAATTCAATAAGATATATAATGTACAACACTCA
>JAOSBN010000008.1:2024427-2048316 GCA_027563595.1 Erythroxylum suave | reverse complement strand
CTGGTTTTCATCCTCACTTTCACTAACTAGCTTATAGTTTAAAAAGATAAATGAATGTGCAGGTCTAATATTTTTATCCCAAACTAGTGCAGCCCAAGTCACTCTATTTGTTGATCTTTTTGCATAAATAGTTTGTAGTTTTGTATGTTAAAATGACTTGATTTCGTCTTATTTCCTTGTTGACATCTTGGTGCTAGGTTCAGAATGAGATTAGCCCCCCTACTGCTATGGAAAGGCGAAATCCAGTTATTCTCTATAAAACTGCTCACTTTGGTTTCAAAATTCACCAGTCTTTTCAGATTTTGTAACTCCTCCACCTTGTATAGAGGTCCACTACATCCTTCATGCTACACAACCATCGTAGGTTCTAAGCTAAATATGCTTTTATTGAGCTCCTTTGAAGAATATAATCCCAATCCCCTTTGTTCCTTTGGTCTATATATTTTCCTCCAACTAATCTTTGCTTTACATCATTTTTGATATGAGTCATTCCATAGAAACTCCTGCAATCGTCTGTCCACTTTCTGGAGTATGCTTTTGGGTATAGGATGATAACTAAGCCAATAGTTTGTAATGTTACTCATTATTGATTGTATTAAAAAGAGCATGCCTCCATAGCTAAGAAGCCTATCTCTTCACTGGTTAATCCTTCTATATATAGAGTCTAGCATTAGTTTGCAATCAGCTGCACTAACTCTTCAATGAGAGATTGATACTTCGTCGTACTTCAACGGTAACTTTCCTTACTTCATTCACATTTTAAATAGACATAAAATATTAAAATAACAACAATATTATCTAATAAAAGTCTCGTTGATACACGAGATTTGATGAGATTTAGTAATTCACAATCTTACTTTAATCTAATAAAGAGGTTTTTGCGAATACCCGAATTATAAGAAATTTATTAATTATGTAAAGCAATAGGTAACATCTTTAATTGTAGTTTCTGTAATAGATACGAGAATTCAACAACTCAGTGAGCCTGTCTTGCTGGTACGATAAGAGTTAAGGCCAAAAAGTAGGAAAAACATATATAAAATATGCATAAAACTAAAATGAATGAACCCTTCCCAGCATAACTTGTCATTCGCGCTCCGCTAATTAGCTGTCATTACGAACACAACACAATCACTTCGTCATGCCAAAAGTCTGAGTTGACCATGTTACATGTCGTGCGTGGACAAAACAATGCTTACTATGTCCTGTCCTAAGCACCTATTCGCTTAGAAACGCATTAAAAAAAATAAAAAAAGCTGAAGCTTAAAGTCGTAAGATTGGGTGGTTTGTCCACTTCATTGCTTGAAATGTGTACGGCCCAAGTTTTTTGACAAAAAAAAGAAAAAAGAAAAATAAATATACATTGATTAAATTATTCTGTTTTACTTTTAGTCTTTCAAGTTGCAAGATTTTCAGTTGGGCGTGTTCGTTGAACGGACCAAACGACGACGGGTAGTTTCTGACAACGGATTAATTTTAAACACCTGAATTATTAATCCAGCGGCCTCTAGTCACGTGCGACGACGATACGATCCAGGGCGAACAAGATACAAAGAAGACACGTGGCAATCGTTACTGTGCTTGTCTCCCATTAATCCCTGCGGACTGCAGTTTATTATCACTAATGGCACACGATTAATAAAAGAAAACAATATCTGACACGATGAAATTTATATCATCATATGCTTAATTTTGAATCTAACCGTTGTTGTTATGCTTAATTTTGAATCTAAACGTTGCTGTTACTTACTTCTCAAATATCATTTTTCACTTAGTTTATTAATTGTAATAATATCATATTTATTGGCAATATTTTTTAAATAATAAGTTAAAAATTTAAATTACTGTTTATATTTTTTCAATCAAACTTATCTTACAAGACTTACCTAATATAAAATATCTACTTCACGTAATTTATAAACTATTATGGTAATTTAGAGATTTACCGGACGCCAATTTAAATGACAGCAACTATGATTTTTCGGTTAAAAAAATATTAAAAAAAGGTCACAAAAGTCATTTTGGAGTGTATAAATTACTTTCTAAAACGTGAAATAAAGCAAAATTAAATCCCCATTTTCCATTAAGTATTTGGTTTATCTATTGGCTTTCTTCCTCCAGTAGCAGTTACAACCTCCACTCCACTCTACCTCTTACAGAGAGAAAGAGAGAGAGAGATAGAAAGAGAGAGCACTTGTCGGGCACTCGTATTCCCAGCAAGAGTCAAATACTTGGCATCTTCAAAAAGAGGGTCCCCCCTCCCCCAACTCCTCAACACACAAACTCTGTGCGTCACACAAATAGATACACACATAGATCCAATGCAACTGCTTCCCTCTGTTTCTTCTTGCCTTTTCCCTCGTTCCCTTTGATTCTTCTTTTGAGCGTTTGGCTTATAGTGTTGTTAGTTGTTAGTGTTCGGTTCTTTCTATCGAGTGTTAAATGGCGGGGCTAGCATCAGTTTCATCTCCCCTGTGCACGTGGCTGGTGGCCGCGTGCATGTCCGTCACTTGCGCCCAGGGACATTCTGGTGACTCATCGCCTTCCCTCAGCCGCCGGAGAAGGTCTCTACTCGCTAAATGCAACTCCTCCGCCATTTCGACTTTTAACGTCGGCGGCGGCAACGACGGAGGTCTCTCTGGACGCTTCGTGTCTTGCTTCAGCGGATCGAGCTTTCAAGGTTTAATGAGCTCATGTTTGGCTTTTGAGCCTTGTAGTCACTACTACGCCTCCAATGGCCTCTTCTGTCCATCCACAAATCTCAATCGCAAGCAGAGACGCCTCAATCGCTCTTCAGCTTCTGGTTTGCTTTCTTCTCTTCTGCTTCCTCATACTTACTCCTCCTCCTCCTCTTTTTTTTTTTAAAATTATTTTTCTTGTTTTTATTTTCGGATTTCAGTTAATGTTGTTTGTCTCTAATACTTTGTTTGGATTAGTCATTGCCAGCTTAGGACTTATTTCTTTTTAGTTATATCATTTTTTTATATCCTCGGAGTGAATATGCTTGGTTTTGTGCTTCTTGAACTTGATTTTGTGTTGGCGTTACATCTTATGCTGTGATTTTCCACCTACTTTCTGTTTTTCTATTAAATTTTATTTTGTAGTCGATTCTTAGTTGGAGTTCCCAAATTACGATCGTATTTGCAGATACTGTATAACTTTCATTTATTTTTCCTTTGTTGTTGATGTCGAATTTTAGATATATATAGTTACTGTTTTCCAATGCCCAACTTCTGTAGTAACTGTAAATGATCAATATGGTTGAAATTGAGACTTGCAAACTATAGCAGAAGTTAGTGGACGATCTCCACGATCACAACTAGCTCATTATGCCTTTGTACTATGGAATCCTTGTGCTTAATCTTTAAACAATAAGTAAGCCAAGTTTGCTTAATATAATAAATCATTGCCATTCTACGTTTGCTTCACAATCAATGCCTAACCATTTGGAGTGGAACTGATGTAAACTTGCAGGTGAAGCCATGGCTGTAGCAGTGCAACCAGCTAAAGAAGTTGTTACTAAGAAGAAGCCTGTTACTAAACAGAGGCGAGTGGTGGTAACTGGAATGGGGGTTGTCTCACCCCTTGGCAATGATGTAGATAAATTTTACAACAATCTGCTTGAAGGGGTCAGCGGCATAAGTCAGATAGAGTCGTTTGACTGTTCTCAATTTCCAACTGTAAATTTTCTGAGACAATTATCTCTTCTTGTTTTGTGATGAAAATTTTATCTTACGATAACCTTTTGTTTTCCCCTTTTCTATTTTTGGGTTGGGGCTTCACTTTTCCAGAGAATAGCTGGAGAAGTCAAGGATTTTTCAACTGACGGATTGGTTGCACCAAAATTGTCAAAGAGGATGGATAAATTCATGCTTTACATGCTAACTGCAGGCAAAAAAGCCTTGGTGGATGGTGGAATTACAGAAGATGTGATGAATGATTTGGATAAAACAAAATGTGGAGTATTAATTGGCTCGGCAATGGGTGGCATGAAGGTAACTCTAAGCTCCTTGTCCTTGACACATTTGATAATGAGTAGTAGATGTTTGTTCAAAGATTCTGATGTTATTCTGACAAAAAACTTTGTCAAATAATCTCCATATTTTATAACATTATCTGCTGTCTATATGTGCTATAAGATAATATCACCAGACACCAGCATGATTGATTCTTAGTAAATTCCCTTTAATCAAATTGGGATGTCCTGAATCTGACACGTCTCTTGGTAGGAGGACTATGAAACTCAGAATTATGGGTGTGTTCAATGCTTCCCAATAAAAGTGGAATTGGTCTAGGTCGAGTCAGTGACAAATAAAATAGGAATTTCTAGTTATACTACTAAAAGTTTCAGTTGGAATCCTACACAAACCAATAACTACCGTTCCACGTTCGAGCCTGCCTACTTATTCTCATGGGAAAATCACTTCTGTATTTGTGATCTTTGCTATTATCATCATGTGACTACGAATCTGCTCTAAACAATTGATATGACACTACATTGTATGTCACCTCCTTTGTCAGACACTATCCACCAATGTGGTACTTTTGGCAACCACTGTCAACTGATTGGAGATTTTTGGTCATTCTTGCTCTGCAATACTGTTCGCAGCTTTCAATCAACCATGCATGAGGGTTCAAAGACTTGCATGCAATGATGCAGTTTTTAAATAGTTCCTCTTCTTCGTGATTTTATAGGTATTCTCTGATTCAATTGAGGCTCTAAGGATCTCTTACAGGAAGATGAACCCTTTTTGTGTACCTTTTGCAACTACAAATATGGGTTCTGCCATGCTTGCCATGGATCTGGTAAAAGTAACTTTTGATATAGACATGTTCATGTCATCTTTTTGATAAGGACCTAAAATGTGTTCATGCAAAATTATAGGGTTGGATGGGGCCCAACTATTCAATTTCTACTGCCTGTGCCACTGGAAACTTCTGCATATTGAGTGCGGCAAACCACATCATTAGAGGCGAAGCTGTGAGTGTTTTGCAACTGTTGCATGTTCATTGATGAAATATGAATGCACTTACTTTGTGAATGCGTTCTGTTTTACTTCTTAACAAGTATTCTTATGAATTTGCAGAATGTTATGCTTTGTGGGGGCTCAGATGCAGCAATTATACCTATTGGTATACCGCTTTTTCATTTCTGTTCTCCAAATTGTTCTTCCTAGTACTGAAATAAGTTGTTATTTGTTCAATTGGGCCAGGGTTGGGAGGTTTTGTAGCATGTAGAGCACTTTCTGAGAAGAATGATGAACCTACCAAAGCTTCAAGACCTTGGGATATGGTAATTAATCAAATATCATCCATGATTCATCTCTCCCCTCCCCATTTATTTGATGAAACTTGAGATCATTGCTGAGAAACATAAGATTTAAGGTAGTCTGTCAATGAACGTTTTTCTAAATATGGGTCCTTCAATCAGAATATCAATGCGCACTGTTGAAGATGATTTTAGCATTTGACAACTAAGTGTTATTCTTTTCTTTCTAACATGAATTCTTATGATAGGAAAAAAATTAGTGATTTCTATGCTTTTTTTTTATTTGTTGAAGTCTCGCATTTTTTAGGATAAAGCTTTTGGTTTAATCGTGTAAGTTACTGATTACAAAACCACAAGCTTTATATGACTCTTACTGAGTTTATTAACTCTAGTATTTCCTTTGGTGACAAACAGAGTCGGGATGGATTTGTTATGGGTGAAGGAGCTGGTGTTCTTCTTTTAGAAGAATTAGAGCATGCCAAGGTATATTATACATGGTTTTAGTCTTTAGTTCCTTCCTGCTTGCAGCACTTGAGACCTCTGTGAAATATGGCTGAGTTATTTATATTCATTACCTTCTACAAATAGCTGTTAGGCTATCCATATTTAGATCACTTGCAGCTTTGGCTTCTTATGCAGTTTTTCTATTCTTGTTTGCTCTATGGTTAAACAAACCAATTCCAAATTGTGAACTTTAACGACAAGATTATTCCTCTAGAATTAACGTATAGTTGTTTGGTGATTTGAAGGCAAGAAGTGCGAATATCTATGCAGAATTTCTTGGAGGAAGCTTTACTTGTGATGCTTATCATATGACTGAGCCACGTCCTGATGGTAATGCTCCATTTCAGAGTTCTTCCAATCCTAGGCATAATTATAGGCATGAGAATCTCAACATGCACTTTTAGCTTATGGAAAAGTTAGCACTTTGCTTCCTGTGCTTCCTTTCATAAATTCACGGGATTATAACACTCATTTAAGTTATTTGGGAAGTATCCATCTACAAAAGGATGGTTGGAGACAGATGGCATAAGCCCTTAACTCATTTTAGGATTAATTGGACCTTAAAAAATGAGTTCCATTCTAGCATGCTAAGCATGGCTTATTCAGTGAAAACTTGCCTACCATATAACTGTAGCCCTAAAATATATAAATGTCAGCTGAAATGCGATCGACTTGCTTGGCCTGTTCCTTTGTGGTTATATTGTGTCATTTAGGCAGCAATTTGGACTCTTTCTGGATGTACGACTCGATAATAGCAAGGAAGAGATCCCAAAGTTAAAAAAATGCTAATGGCTTCATTTGACATGCTGGAATCTTGCCACACATTTTAGTTGATTGACAAATAAAGTGCTTTAGTGTCAGATTTTAGTACAACAAATAGATACCATTCTTCCAGTCATGCATCTATGACGAGGATTGTAATCATATTTGTTTCCCTACAATAAAGTATCTTTTCTTTAGTCTAATATGTACTGTTTCGACAAACTCTTATAGTTGTTATAGTAACATTCTAATGCTTCAGACCTAACTCTGAATAACATTGTCTATCATGACAAGCAAATGAATTATTGTCATTGGATTTTGTTGTTCGGTATGTGCCTCTTTGTTTAGAATTACGAACTCACCTATCTTCCAATTGTCGCACACAAAATAGGGTTTGGTGTCATTCTATGTATAGAAAAGGCATTGGCTCAATCTGCTTTGTGTAAGGAGGATATAAATTACATAAATGCTCATGCCACATCCACACCAGCTGGAGATTTAAAGGAGTTTCAAGCTCTTATGCATTGCTTTGGTCAGAATCCTGATGTAAGTATGATGGATTGGTTGTATACATTAAGTTTCCTGAGTTTACTAATCAAGTTTCCCACTTCCTCAGCTAAGGATTAACTCTACTAAATCTATGATTGGCCATCTACTAGGAGCGGCTGGTGCCGTGGAAGCTATTGGAGTAATACAGGTAGCGAATTTGCAGCTTTAGTTGCATTCTTACTGCACAAAACAAATTGTTTAGCTAGCTAAAATTTATTTGACCTTTTTCTCACCTATCCTTGCAGCACTAGGCTTTGTGTTCAGTTATGTAGTTTTGTGTTGTTACTTACAGGCAATACGTTCTGGTTGGGTTCATCCAAATATCAACCTGGATAATCCAGATGAAGGCATGGTATGTTGCCTTCTATTCCTTGTGATCTATGATGCCTCATGGCGTGGCTGACTTTCTATAGTTGTAAAACAGTTTTCATGAATTTTCTAAGTTATACACATCGATTCAGGATCCCAGTGTGCTAGTGGGCCCAAAGAAAGAGAGGCTGGATATCAGGGCTGCCTTGTCTAATTCATTTGGATTTGGAGGCCACAACTCCTCAATTATTTTTGCGCCATACAAGTGAAATAGGTCTGCTTCAACTTCGCTGGAATTTGTCCTGAAGATTGTAGAAAACGTAATTTGTTCTCTTGCCCTTAGCTATGTTTTTTCTTTTTAATGGGAGTGTCGTCCTCTTGGTTTAAGACCAATCACGATTCGAGTTTAACTGCATCAGTACCTCTCCAAATTGCATGAATGTTATTTTGTACTTGACGACTTACAGTTTGGTTATTTTCTGCAGATTGCCCTTGGAGTCTTTGTTGTATCCAATTACTATCATGTACGTTTAAAACCTTGACATGTTAGATTTAGCTTCTGGGATAGCGATCTAAAGTGCAATGGTTAAATGGTTCTTTGGAGGAGGAAAACGATCGAAGTGGAGCATCATCTACTTTTGAGGGCCATGGAATTTACACCGACTTGCCCTCCCTTTTTTTTCTATTGCTGCCTTTTTGTACAACTTATGTTCTATATACGAGTAGTCTGACGAATAAACTTATTGTAAGTCGCAAATGGCTTATTTACAGCAACGTATATTGTGGTCCATGCTGATGCCCCTTTTTATTTACGGCTAATCTCTTCAGGCAAGTCTTTTTAACTTTTAAGTTTTACACACCATGCCCCTGTATAGTTTTAGCAGACGAAAGACAGTCCAAGTGTTTCCGTGATTAGACCGGGTTGACAGTGGCTGGAGTT
The DNA here is from genome assembly GCA_027563595.1 of Erythroxylum suave. Taxonomy (NCBI): domain Eukaryota; kingdom Viridiplantae; phylum Streptophyta; class Magnoliopsida; order Malpighiales; family Erythroxylaceae; genus Erythroxylum; species Erythroxylum suave. The sequence goes on along the minus strand of JAOSBN010000008.1, from coordinate 2,039,983 downwards.
AGCCTATATTCATATCAGACGATCGTCCCGAGGAGTCAGTGTTGTACATTTCCGGTTTTCAGCAGTTTGAGTCATTACGATGTGTACCATAAAATATGAAACTTTAAAAAAGAGTCATAAAATATGGAAGTTTTCATTACGTCTCTGAGGTAGCTCAAGGTTCAGTAATACGACGGGCTTTGAGGAGCGTTACAGACACTGGTGTAAATTTAGGTCTGTTTCGTTTGACAGGACCCGAACCTGAGCCGTAGTACTTGGTGGATCACAAGTGGAACAGCCAACATATGAGAAAAGCAGACGTATACCGCGCCAGCCTTCCATCAATTGCTAAATAGGTACATTCTAAGCATACCTTTCAAATTTGTCATTCGTGTTGACAGCTTGAAACACTCTTCATTAAAACAAGAATCCCTTACAGGTTCCAGTTCAAGTCTTTATCATTCATTTACAAATTAGAAATGAATCAACCGGAAAAATGTACGCAAAAATGCCCCATATTACAACATGAGCTTGCTCCTATGCATAATATTACTACGTGCACAAAGGTACAACCTAAATCCCTCAGCCTAACAAATCTTAAAGCTCCAGACCAACTCATTAACAGAAAATACCTTAGAAGACCTTCAGGGAAAAGAACAAAAATGTAACTGGCTTCTCAATTGCTTTTTCTCTTGTGGCCTTTCTTTTTACCCTTTGAAACTTTCAGCAGCTTCATAGAAAGAGCATTTGAAGCACTCCTGCCTTCAAGTTTCTTTGTCATCTTTACCACACTTGCAATACCTTTCCTTGCTACTGCCTGGTGTTCCGGTCTTCGGCTTATCATCTTTCTATCCAGCGGCCAATATGCATATGGTTCAAGTTTGTCCTTTCTCTTTAGATCTCCACCAGCCTTCTTGCTGGCATATTCCTTGCCAGTGTAAGCCCAGCCAGAGTCCGAGGTTTTCTGGCGCTTGTGCACTTTTTTTGCCGATTTCGCAGACATATAGCTGCCTGCTTCACTCCTTGCATCAGTTTCAGCATCAGAGGTTCTCTTCTTCTTTGGTTTTCCTCCCTCTTGTATAATCAGCCGCCCCTCAGAATCTATCTCCAGTTCATCATCTGATTCTTTTTTCCTCTTGAGATGCTCAGACGAATGAAGAGCCGACCTTGTCTTGCGTTGATCAAGTAAGTCAAGTGGATCATTTTCCAATTGATCAAACAAGTCTTCTTGCAAGCTTTTATCTGATCTTTGCCTTTTCTTTGCCCTGGAAAGAGTTCTATACAACTGATTAAATTACCCCAAAACACCCAGCTGAATACTGTTAATGCCAAACAACTAAATCCAAATACACATTTACCTCAATGAACCCATGTTAGATTTGAGTTGTGAGGAAGCCTTGCTACGTCGACCAGAGTTCGTCTTCATGTACTCATCACTGCTGGCTGCAGTATCTTCATCTCCAAAATCAGAGAATATTTTTGTATGGTTCCATCGACTTAACCTGAAAAGAACATGAATTAAACGATATGACCAAGCTCACACTCCATTACTTCACAAAACCAATAAATTGTAATTGTTTAATGGTGCAAGATCATCCATTCAGAAGCACTTATTTCCAGAGTTTGAACAAAACTATCTTGACAAGAAAGAAAGTGAGACCTGGATGTTGTCGCTCTGGACAGAAAAGATCTCGTTCCCTCAGACTTGGACCCACGCTTTTTCTCTTTACGCTCCTTTATCTAAGTTACCAGTGACACAGCAAATTAAGATGCTTCAGAAATATAATGTTCACATAATAAAGTACAACAACAACAACAAAAAATAAGAATCTTGCTAATACGTGAAATCTGAGGAGGTCCAGTAGTACGCAACCTTACCCCTAACTAGTAGAGAGGCTGTTTTCAAATGACTCACATTAAAAAAGAGAGAGAGAGATTACAAATTATAAAGTAACCTTTCTAATATTAGTAAGAAGCTTCATATGTTCTTCAGGCATCACGGCCTTGACAGCATCAAGACCACATTTTCCCACGAGCATTTCCAGGAGATGCTTAACCTGAAAAGATTCAGTTTCTTCAGATGATACAATATTTCAGCAGAATCTAGAGGGAACACATTTAGACAGCACTCCACTATTACAAACGCTGCAACAATTTTGATGCGGTACACAACCTGACACAATTCCAAGGCTCCAAAAGACATTCAAAAAATTGTGCAGAAGCATTCCAGAATCTAATATTTTTATTAAGATTTTATTTTACTAATATGCCCTATATGTTTAGACAGTCAGGGTTTCTTAAGTATAAGTTTAGAATTATCTTTTCTTTTCAATAACTAGTACTTCTGAAACTTCAATTCAAGGAAGTTTTTATAAGAAACCTACATCTCTTTCTTCCAACAACAATCAATCAAATTCTACACTAATTTGTTGAAACCAATCTGTCTTAGTTATTTCTCTACATCAAATGGGATCTCAGCACAATCAATCCTGTGTTCAATTGAGAAATCATCACCAGTACTCCTGACAGTGCACCTCTCCATAAACTATAACATAATAAGAAGCATTCCAGGAAGATAACAGTAAAAGAGAAGTTGAACAAAACATAACCAAATTTATAAGGCCAATCAAGATTTTGGTAATCATTCAAGTCAATAAAGTTTCTCAGGCACACCAAATCTTGCATTAAGGAGATTATATAAGCTTGGTACTTGGGACTACGGTTGGAGCACAGACTGCAATAACAAAATAGACCACAAGTCTACAACACCTGATTCAAATGATAGCAAGAATGACTTAAAATTGGGAAATAACCTAATACCTTGGCTTTAAAGTGGTTTTTCGTGTCATCTTGCCACTTCAGCAACCCTTCCACCAAGCTCCCTAAATGCATCTGCAGTCCTTCGGCCTGTGATTTGGCTACCAACACTTTCAACAAACCTAAGTTAGCCTGCAAGTACACGAACTGGACTTAGCAGATAATAGTAAACAAAATTTAAAATAACACATGGACTTTGATACACATAGAAATCTATTCAAAAAAAAGTACAAATCTCAGAAAGAAAGACAACGAACTTTAATAATCTCACGATTCTTTCTCCGGAGAAGAAGAAATGTCGATGGAAGTAACTTGTATGCAGTTGAAATAAGGTCTGAAAACTCGTACGCCAAACGAGCCAAGCCTTTCATAGCAGCACTAACCATATGGGGAGTTTCTCCAGCCAAGCCCCCTGCCACCTGCCAATAAAAGAAGATTTACTTTTATAACTAAATTTGACTTTGGACCATTCAATCTTGTCAGGGGAAGTAGGGAACAAAGGAACAAGAAAAGGCATTTCATGGCCACCATAATTTGCTATAACTTCTAATAAATAGTATCAAAAACAGAATATAACTTGCAGTATCATGCATACTGAATAAGAAATGGAACAGCTTCATACCATGTTAAAAAAATGAAACAAGTTTTCCCTTTTCCCACCGGTCTCTTCATCTCCACATGCATGACCAATTTGCACAATAATTTCATAAGCTCTATTTCTTGTCTTTTTGTTTGCCTGTAAAAGACTCATAAAAGAGGCTATGTGAGATCAATTGTTTAAATTACATAAAACATCTTCAAAATATGATAGAAAAGATAATCTTTTTTAATATTTAGCAGCCAACTACACACAAGGACTAAATATTTGAGATTGTGATGATAAAACTATCTATATCTGCCTTCGCAATCCATGAACCAGGGCTACATAACACTACAGGACAATATCATTTCAATATTTCTTTGTTTTTTACTTCTTTTGTTTGGAGGGGGGGATAATGTGGTAGTGCAAAGGATGGAATGGATTAAGCAATATTGGAAAACAGCAAGTTATTAATAATTACGAAATGAAACAAACAGATTCATTAGCAAATCCAGCCACACGAGAAAACAATACAACAGAGAAAATACAAATACAGAGTTTAAACAATTACACAGCGCACGGTACCTCTTTCAGGGCAAGTATTATTTCGGTAAGAAAGGAAGTAATGATTTCACGCCGCCTCTGCTCAGAATCTTCCTGCAACTAGAAGCATAAGCAGTCAAGATAGGAAGACCAAACACATGACAATCACCACAAAAATGATATGAGAAGAATAATATCCACCTTGGAGACATGGACTATTAGAAAGTACAAACAATCAAGCCTATGACGTTTGGCTGAGAAATGGCATGACGGCAGCACATCAATCATTAGTTGGAGTAGCTCTTCGAGCGCAGACGAAAGAAATTCATCAGATTTCTGACCACAAATCAGATAAACAAAATGTTCAGCAACACTTACATAGAATATACAACAAAAATAGTGGCTACTTGGCACAAATTTAAGTTGAGTTGATATCACAAGGTTTTGCTCTGTTTACACATTTCTCAAATGAACAAACATTCATGGAGAGGGGCTTTTACAGCCAAGACTCAATATATAATCCATCCATAATAACATTACTACCAGAAACCATTTCACCTGGAGAATGGTTGAAAGAACTTTGTATGCCTTCTTTTGGACTAAACCTTCAATATCCTGCAAATCAATAACACAACAGCATCTAGGTGAATTTTTTTGTTTGATCCAATGTAAAAAAATATATTGATAAAAAATGTTTGTACACGGTCTTTGAGGCATGCCCCGACCATCAACAAACTCAGGTTGACTTGAATGATTTTAACCACAGCAAGAGGGTAGAAGTTCACTTATGAGTAATATGCAATCAACTAACTTGTAAAGCAGGCTTCACTGCAGTATACAAAACACCAATTTCTTTCCCATCCAGGCCAGACAAAAGAGACATTGCCAAGTCAAGTAGCCGACCCCTGTAAAATGGAGTTTCTTTCAGTAACAAGAATGATAGAAAATTGTGCAAGAACAAATAAAATAAAGACATTCACAAAGTAGTCATCTGATTGAGATAGTAAAAATCCATATAAGGCGAACCTCTCAAGAGATATTTTATTCTCATTTGATGAGTTATCAATCCTCATTGAGTTGGAGCTTTTTGAATTATCAACATCTGAAGCCCTTCTTGTAACATCCAAAAGCTTACGCATTGTCCTCAAGAATATTCTTGTGACTACCTCTTTATCAGCTATTGAAGCAATTTGATTGATTGTATACTGCAAAGATGTAAATGATATTAATCTGCGACCAAAACTACCTGACACAGTTTCATCGAAAGTAAAGTACTTCTCTAAGAGGAAACAACCATATGTGACTAACATATCCACACTGAACTACTAAACCAGGTTCAGTCCAACAGGCAATCACAAACTTATGTATGGTCGCAGAAGTACCTGCAAACAACCACCTTCATCTTTTGAGGATTCGAGCAGGATCCCTGATAAGACTGTCAAGAATTCATGGGAACATTCTCTTAGCCCATTCAAGTTCTCTGCAGCAACTTGTGGGGTATATCGAGCCATAGCTCGCTGTTTTGCGACAGTAATTTCAATATCAGATGGATCCTCCTTTTCTTCCACAATTCTCTTATTTTGTTGAATAAGAATATCCAGAGCAGAACATATAATTCCACGAACTTCACATTCTTCACGAAGGGCCAAACATAAAGCTTTCCCAAGATCTGTGAAATCATTTGCAGTATCTGAAGGATAGTTGCAAAAGGAGGGTAATAAGGACCATAAAGAGTATACAATGGCATCAACACTCCTTGCTGCAACAATCCGTCCCCCTAATTCCAGCTGCAGTGATCAAGCATTTGAGACAGCATCATTAGTGTTTATTTCCACAATTGACTGCACATCCCTCCCACCCTTATATTAACATATTAATTTCCGAAATTAATACCTTCCGGGATTTCTTCTTCATCTGACCAATCTCATTCAAAATTGATTCTGTGTAGAAGCTTAAATGGGCGCCAACAGTATACTTCTTCAAAATAGGAAAGAGCCACACATTAACCTCAGCTAAATCATCAGCATCCAAATTTAAAGGAAGAATGCTCAAAAATGTCTCAGGTCCCATTGCACCAAGGGCAGATCCGAGGCATTCATGCAACTGAAAATCACCAAATAGACCTCATATCAGTCAAAAAGAAAAAGCAGGGAAAACTATAAGTTGCAAGCGAAGAATAAATACACATTAACAATGGCAAAAGAGGATGCTGCTTAAGATAAAGTTTTTCTAATTCACAAACATCACAGTAGTGTAAGAGAAGTACATTACGAAAAAAAATAAATGTACAAAAGAATAAGTAGTCAACTGCAGCATACATCAAATCACTAATGATGTATGTCCAGTGGCACCATATAACTCCGAACTAGCTCAAGGTAATACTTCATCTCATAAGAAAGTATTTGAGAACAAAATGTGCTAGTACCAGATAAGTGATGAACAAATGCACAACCATGATAAGAATACAGACAATATGTACATGATCAAGTCGCTAATGGATAAAATTGTCAATATAAGTATTTTACTTCTCTAACACTTTTGGTCCATGAAGTTTCAGTGTGGCTAGCAATCATCAGCGTTTAAAGAAGAAAAACTTTTGAAGATTGAAGCAATTCTAGGTTTGTGGCATGTGAGACCACAGTGTTGCATTCTGTTGGTTTATTTCATCATAGATATAGACAAGCAATGGGCACATTAAACAACCTTAGCATTCAAGGGCCTTCAAACTCCAAAACTGTTTATTGATTACCAAATCAATGTCATAAAGCTGTGGAGTGTTAAGGATGACAATAAATCGAAGGGATTGGTTCCGCATAATCATTTAGTAAAAAGGTATGCCTTAAAAACACCAATAGCATGTTATTAATATAATGATTCAAAAATTTTAAAAATGAAACTACCTGTTTCTTGTAAGGGAAATCTTCATCAGGCAGTCTCTGCATATCTGCCAAGTTTGTAAGAGTTCCCCTCATAAAATATGAAGAATGGATCCCTGAAAGTCATACCCTTACCTCATAAGCTAAAAGGTAATACGTGCAAAAAGAAAAGCAAAAAATAGATAGACTAAGGAATTAAAGTAGCATATAGGATTTTGCAGCAATACAGCAATGTAAATGCTGAATTATAGGTTATCTACAAGGGAGTGTAAATGGAAGGGGACTAAAGATTCAAATGTCTAAAGGCTGAACCTCTCAATTTATATTATCTCATATATAGCTTCAGACTACTAGGATGTAAATTTCACATTCGCCATTGACCAGGACTCTATTAAAAGTTGGTAACAAGAGACAGGAAATCGAGTTACAGGACTATATCAAAGGTGGTAATAGAGATGGGGAATCAAGTTACTTACAAGGAAGATAAAACAGTTACTGACACCTATACGAAATATATTGTTAATTTAAGATAGGCAAGCACACATTTCTCACAACCTGCCTTTCAACAATAACAAGGAGTGTTCCCTAAAACCGTAAAGTTTGCACAACTGCTCTGACAATAACAAAGACATTAAAAAATATTGATAAGTCCAAAACTATATGAAGTGCCTTGCACAGAGAGCTACCAAACTTCAAGATGTCAACATATTTCAACCATATCAAAGAGAACACAAAAACATAAATTGAACTGGAACAACAGTATCCAAGCAAGAGATGGGATTACCTAGTTTGTCAAACATTACCGAAACAACTTTAAATACCATGTCCCAGACTGCACTGTAATGGTAATCAAGTAGGCTCTCTACTGTTGCACACACTTTTTCTATGACCGTAGGTCCAGACTTTCTACCCTCAACATTCATGTTAATTTTAATCTGATCCACTCCTTGCTTAATCAATCTTTCATCAATGCAGTTATTTATCAAACTTTTGAGCGCCTCTGTGGCTGCAAAAACAGGCTCTTCATGCTTGGATGCCAAAATATCTAGTAAACACAAAGTGAGAAACAATTTAGTCATATGACAAATAAAAAAAGATATCAGAAATAAGAGATGTGGCATCTAACCTTTGAGAGTGCTGAAAATGATAGGAAGCTTAACCACACAAATTTGCCTATTCAGTGTATAGACTTTTCTCATCCCAATATCCAACAATCGGGCAGTGAAAGTCATGTTATCAGCAGATGTTGCATTTGCAGGAGCAGAGAGCGCTATAGAGCATAAGAGATCAAGTAGCGTTTCAGATGAAACATCCAAAGTTTGACGTATGCAAATTAAGTTCAAACTATCAGTTATTCGCCTTGTGACAACAGGTTGGCGCAGTTCAAGAAGGGTTTTGTAATACTTCAGGATAGAAGTAATATACTTCGACGACATAAGAGGTAGACATTCTTTCAAAGCATCCAAAATATATAAGACTTCCTGAGCCCCTTTGGGCCCTTCATTAGCATTTACATTTGATCCACCAGCGAGAAGAAGAAACCTTTCCAAAGTGTTTGTAACTCCTTCACTTGCAGGGCCTAGCGCCGATGTCCCATGAAAATTTTGTAGAACATCTCGGATACAAGTATGTGACTGCCTTCTCACCTGTTAGAATTACTGACTTTTAGCACATAACTTTTGAAGTGCCCGTCAAACAATTGAGAAATAAAGCCCATATTCAGATTACTCAAAGGTTAGTTGAGATGACATCAGCTGCTGTTAGAGATAAACAACGAGCATTGATGCCTTTATTGTGATGTAAACGGCTAACTTATTCGCTTAAAACAGTGAACTTTGAATTGCGAAACTTATTATTCACTTGAAAACAATGAACTTTGAATTGCGAAACTTAATAAATGAATTGGGGTCGCATCAGAAACGATAAAATCTAAGAAATAAACTGACCTTTGGTCGCGAATCAACCATAAAACCCAACAAAACCCCGTATATTTGAGAAACATCAGTCCAGTTGACTATATCTTTGACAATCAACAAATGCGCTATACACTTCAATCCCGAAATTGCAGCGAAATCCGTCGTAGAGCTCAATCTCAAAACCCTAACCACCAGCTCCGACACGTATTCGAGCTTCTTCTTCAAAACGGCAACCGAAATCCTCGGGAGAGAGAGGGAGAGGATAGTGAGTAGCGAAGCAACAACGTGGGGAGGAGGATCCGCGGAGGCGGAGGTGATGCTATCAAGAGAGGAACAAACGGCAGCAAAGTAGGCGACGGCGGTGGGAGGAACACTCCGGTCCTTGAGTTCTTGCGACATTGCGCCAACAGCTGCACAAAGACGCTGGTGGTGGTCGTCCGACAAGTCGGAGAATTTCGAGAGGATCCAGTCACAGAAATCGTCGGCCGTGGCGGGCCTCTCCATATCGACATCTTCCATGTCGTGGCGAGTGTGGAGGTTTAGGGGGGTTTGTAGAGAAGAGAACAAAAAACGTCTTTAACGCTTTATTTTTGGTTAGGGTTTTTATTCAATGCTGAAATCCGCCCAGAGCACTATATTTATTAGAAAAAGGAACTTAATTTTAATATGCTTATATTTATCTTTTGATTAAAATTTTTAAATTTTTATTAAGTGTTTAGTCAGAAAATAAAAATTAAAAATGAAAACTAAAAAATGCAATTAAAAAATAGAAGTCCTTTCTCTGTTCTTTTAATAGATAATGTATGTTAAATCTTGATTTTTAGAAACTTTGGGCTTGGGCTTTAATGATGTGAACCTGAGGCCCAATAATTTGTTCACACTTGATCAAGCAGTGAAATTTTCAAAATTTACAAATGAGCTCGTTTATGCTTCTAATCTCGTTACCCATATTTAAGTTTTGTGTGTAGAAATACTTTAGTTATAATATCTCTATCACTATCTAATTGTCTAAGTTTTTTGGCTACATATGTTTTATCTATTATTTTTAATTTATTAATTATTACATGTCCCTTTCTTCTGTCTGTTTGTTATATTTTATTTTTATGTGATTTTCTTGCCGTAAATATTTGGTTGACCAAATAAACATTTACTTGAATAATTGGTCAAATTTTTTGTTTATTTTTTTATTATTATTATTTTCTTAATATTTATATTCCTATTATTTTATCTTCTAAATTTACATATTTAAAATCTTTTTTTATCTCTTAAAGTTATATTTATTTGTAGATTTACCGAAAACGACCTTTCTATTTTAAAAAGGTAAAACTACTTGCTATTAGATCTATTCTAATTTCGTATCGGTGCAATATTCAACTTAATATGATCAGTTACGAATACATTAATATATTCATGGCTCATGATGAAGTATCGCCGGTTATTTCAGTATGACTAACCATAAGATGGATCATGCGTTGTTCACCTTTGGCAGTTCTTGAAATTAAGGGAACCCTCGAAAAAAGATATAACATTATAATAGGATAAAATCATTTGATAAATTAATTATTTTATATTCTCAACTTGAGTTAATAAAATTTTAAAAATTATAAAAATTTAATGGTTTAGCCTGAAATTCCGATTAACAGCTAATCAATTAGTTTCTAAATTCTTATTAATTTAAAACTATTATTTTTGTAATATATACCTCGACACTCAACACCGTATTAATTGATTACTATTACTAGCAAAAGCATAAATAAGGAGCGGATCCTAGTCTACAACGTCACCGCCCGTACTCTGCAACAGCCGATGATGACATGACACACCTGTACCTTCCCGTGTGACCTTGTTACCACCCCAGCTCCACAGACTTTCATGCACATCAATCGGAGTGGCTATAGGCCGTCCAGTTGTCCCGATACTTTAAATTGTTGCAGAAGCAGAACACTATAGGCCGTCCACTTGTCCCGATACTGTAAATTGTTGCAGAACACTGCGTCTGTTCAACGTTAATTTAAGTTTGTAGCCGGAGTGGTGGAGGTATGTGGCGGCATAGATATTTGCGCCAGTAAAGCGTAAATTGACCTCTTTGTGAAATTGGACTCCATTGGAAGTTTTTGAGGACATCCCTGAAAATGTTCTCTGACGGGCATGGCGCTGTATACTCTGAATCTGAATCGTCTGGTTTGCTTACCGATAAATAGTTTGGATTTGCTATATATAAAAGTACATGAACATACACAGCTTCCATGACAATAGCTTCGATGCTCGCTAAGTGGCTATATATATATATATATATATCTTAATTTAGCTACATAACCAAGGATTACTCGTTACAGTCAAGGACTCAACTTCGGCCGACCGCTAGTTTCGTCGAGACGATTGATCATATACAAAGCATTACTGGTAACTTTAGCGACATTACGAATCTTCCGCTTCACGTCAGCCTTAACCTTGCTTTCCACATCTTCAAACCCATCAAGACATGTGTCCTCGTCGGTCAGAGCAGCACTAGCCCACGTCTGTGCATTACTTATATGCCAGCTGAATGTTTTTCCTCCTCTCAGATGTTTCAACTCACCCAGAGTCCTGCTAAGCTCGTCCACCGAGTCTGATATCTGTTCTACGCAGTCACTCACTGCAGCCAGCTCTCTTTTACTCCTAAGCCCCGACAGTGTGGCTAGGTAGGTTGAAACCCTGAGACCACGGGCGATGCTGACTTTGACGGCTGCTAGAGCTATGTCTCGTGGGGTGCTAGCTGGTCCACCGTAAGAGGAGAGTGTACGGACGCAGAGGTTGGGGTAGCTGGCGTGAACGCACGATGAACGGACAAGATCTTGCTGTGGTTTCGCCGTAGCTGAGGCCGGTAGAGGAGATGGAAGAGAAAGGAGGAGGAAGAGGAGGGGACAGAGTGACGTGAGTAGTTGAAGCATTTTTCACTGTTCGAGTAGCCTGTGGAATGGAATAGAAACGCAGACTATTTCTCAACGAGTTATATAGAGAAGTGATAACGAGGAGCGTGGACTCGGACTCGGTGCTTAATTACAGAATGAACCCACAATGCTTAAGATTGGATACGAGGGTAGTGATGGAAAGTGAAGTTGATGAGAATGAGTGCAAAGCATGGGTTAGGCATGAGTTACTGAGACGATTGGCAGAGGGAGAGCGAATCTGTTCCCATGCCCCCAGCAGGTCGACGCCTTTCTTTCTTTCTCTCGAGTGTCCATTAATGTCTACAATAGTTGCTGACCTAAGCCCCTGTTGGAGTACCCCATTAAGCGGACCAGGCCGTTCAAGAGCCTGTCGTTTCAAGATTTTGGAGATTTGAGCCGAGAGAGCCACCAACAAACCTTAAAATAGTATTAGTTAGATCGATCCTGTGACTTACAAAACAGTATATCGGTCGACTTTGTATATTAAAATTTATTATTTGAATCTCAATTTCTAATTTATCATTTAAATTTGAATTTATTAATTATTATATATAATTAATAATTAAACGACAAGATTGTAGTTCAATCATTATAACACAAAATAGTAGTTCAACTACTAAAAAAAGAGAGACATGAAATAGTAATCCAACTTTAAAAAATTATGAAACTATAAAAAAGTAGTTGTTATTTTTATTTCTTTTTTTTCATAATCTAATTTAATACCAACTAAATATATAATATTTAATGTATTAATTATTAATAAAAATAAGAATAATTTTACTTTACTTAGTAATTTTATTTAACTTTTATAATTAAATTAAATAAATGTAATTTAATAATTATTTATATGTGAATCAATTAAAATATTTTCAAAATATATAAAATTTAAATGAAATTTAATATAATAATTAAAATAGGCTTTAAATAAATATTAATTTTTAAAGAGTTAATTTTAAATTATTTATTTTAATAAAATAAAATAAAAGTATTCTATTAATATTTTTAATAAATATTTTTTAAAACATTAATAAATATTATATAAAATATTAAAATAAATTTATTTGATTAAAAATTATTTATATTTAAGTTTTATTTATCACCCTTAAGAATATAACTATATTAAAATTAATAATTAAAATAGATTTTTATTTTTATTTAAAAAACTGAAAATATATTTTAAAAAGCTCAAAACCACAATAAATGGCTTAAATATTTGTCCCACCTAAAAGTTAAAAGGAGTTGAGCATTAATCCTCGCCCTCTTCTTGGGTCCTGGAGTCAGAAGTTTTGAATGAGTAGGGGCAGATCCAAGTCCAGTAATCTTTTTAGGTCCAATTAAAGTATCGGGGGTGGGGCTAAGTTACATATAAATTATTGCATGCAATCTGTAAAGCATCAACTTGTGAAACAAAATAAAACCTTTTTTTTTATTTTTTCTCGATTGTTTCAACTTTGTAACAGAACATGTGCATTGATCAGTGTGGCAGCAGCTAAAAGATGCCCCACCGACGATTTGATAGAATTTCCACTGAAACAGAATTGTTATTACTGACCTGTAAGTTTGAAATGGAATGGCAGAAGAATTTCCAATTCAGTCCTCTCCTGATTTAAAGTAAGTTCGACTTAAGATCATTGGATTTTAGGCACCTGCGATCCGATGCTAGCATGAAAGAGTAATGTATGTCTCCGTACGAGCAGCACCTTACATAACAAGCGGATGATGTTTGCTGAAACATGACGTACCGAGCCTGGAATGGGGTCAAGACGAGAGTGCCAAACGTTCTATTATGTGAAGGTGAATTGCCATCAGGTTGGCATCTCGAGAGAGGTGGGGTTACAGCTGATGGGTTCATCAATCGAGTCACAGCCTCACAGGTGCGTGGTTCTGTTACATCTAAAACCCTCAACGAGGATCACTTTCCACTTCACATCTTGGGGGAATTGGCAAAAACTCTCAACGAGGATCACTTTCCACTTCACATCTTGGGGGAATTGGCAGATATCTTTTTAGTTATATTTCAGCTAATTAAACTAATTAAAGAGCATTTATGTCAAACACTAAATATATTTATTTAGTTAGCCAGTTAGAAATTGGTTGGATTCGTTGATTCAACCCAACCAATCATTCTTTGAAAAGCTATTTGAGAGTAGTTTTTTAATCAATTAGACAAAAAAAAATTATTGAAAGATAATTATACTCTCAAACTTATTTCTAACATATTTAAAATGTATGAAATTAACTACAACTGTTATTTATAAATTCATCAAAACGTCTATATGGTAGTTTATCGAGTAAATTTGCAGACAACACAAGGTATAAAACTAGAGATGGGATTTGGATTTTGTTGTTGTTGTTATTATTATTATTATATGTTCTATACTTTTTATTGGAGTTATAAAATTAATTTTTAGAATTAAATATCTAAAATCTAAATTACTATAAAAATATTCAGCGAAATACTAAATTCATACCTTTACAAATTTTTTTAAAGTCATGTATTGATAAATCATTTTATACATAAACAATTAATTTTATCAAACATCAAATGACAACACAACTAATACAATCTGTTAGTTAAATTAGCTGATATAATCAATTATTAGCTAACAGCTAACAACTAATAGAATCAACTGATTACTAGACAGGACCTTTATCTTGGCGTAGCTTGCCTGGTGTACCACTTCACCAACTGTTGCACTCAAGTCCGCCGGCCTAGCCCTGTATTTTTCTTTAATCCTAAGGAATATACCGTCGTCATGTCTTACAGGGCCTACATGATTAACTTATTGAGACGAATTTGTGACATATAAAGCCTAGGCATGGAAGATGATCCGCTACATTCAATTTGGCGTTAACTAATTAAATTTTAAATTGATCTATGTTAGAAATAATATATTTTAAATAATTCAAATACAAATATATATTATATCTCTTCGAATTAGCCTAATAATGCCAAAGCACCTATCATTATACAGCACAAAGATCCGCCGCATATTAATCTGGCGCCGACCGAGGAATAGCGAATAGGCCAGGATATAAGTGATAACGACAAGAGATGGGCCAGTTGTGGTTATTTACGACTAACACCCTGGCCTTTGAATCCCTGAACAGTGACCTGAAAGCTCTTGTGAAAGCCAATCCAATCCACACAAATTAACAAAATCTTACTGGGCCTGACTCATTTCGGCTCCAGCACAGCCATAGTCGCCGATCCACTTGCTCTGTCCTTCTTGTTCTGAGATTTTTGTCCGCATATTCTCGTCAGGATCAGAAGGCTGTGGAAAACGAGATCAACGAAAGAGAATTTAAAATGGTAAAATGGGAATTTTTTTAACTCAAAAATTTATATTAAAATTTAATTTCTAATAATATACCAATTTATATAAAAATTTAAGTTTCTTTCTAAATTTAATTTTTGTTTAAAAGCTCAACTTTAACGTAAAATTTTTAATACTCTTCTAATTACATTTAGTATAAATTATTATGGGTATTTCAAAGTGTTAATTTTAAAATTTTTTAAAATTTAGTGCTTAAAATTTTAAATTTCTCAATTAGATGGGCAACATTTTATGATCGTAACAAATCCGTTCATAATGTTAGTTCTATGTGTAATCATTCACGTGAACTAAAATAATCAATTCAATGTGAAAAAGAAATTATGAGTGAAGTGTTTTAGTTCACGTTGATCATTAGTTTTCACAAGAATATTTACATGTCATAAAAAATATTAATCAAATTACCAAAATATTAATAGAACTAACGTTTCAAATTGATTTATTTAAGATATAAAAGATTAGTGAACACTTTAAAATCTGTTATCCTATATATGCTTTCCTATTAAAACTTGGATTACATTTAAATTGTAATTTAGTATGGCAAGTATAATTTATTAATATGTAATTATAAATAATTGGA
>JAOSBN010000008.1:1998629-2012176 GCA_027563595.1 Erythroxylum suave | reverse complement strand
AGGAGATGGCGGCGGAGGAGAGGCGAGCGCGACAGGAGATGGCGACCCGCAAACGCACGCCGGAGAAGGACCGCAGACGAGATGACAGAGGCGGCGAGGCGGCGAGACTCGACAGAGAGAAAGCAGAGAGAGAAGAAGGAAGATTAGAAAATTCGAAGAAGGAAGCAGATGGAGTCGGGTAGGGGGGAATGGGTTAATTTTTTTTTTATTTACAAAATGGTCCCTGCCATTTTAACATTTACGGTACTGGCCGGTACCGAGCGAAAACCACCGGTACCGGGCGGTATTTGCCACCGGTACCGGTGCAGGTTAGTTTCGTACCGGTCGGTGGCCGGAACGGTACGTTCCGGCCGGTACGAAACGGTATTCATACCGTTGCTAATTAAGATTAAATTAACGTTATAAGCTCAACTCAATTGAATCTCGGATCAAATTCACTTTACTTATAATAGGTTAAGGATCTTTTAAAATTAGAATTTCGAATTGCTTTAAGAAAAAATTACTTAAATTTAAAAAATAATTGATAGAAAATAAAGGCACATTAAATTTGTAAATAGAATATAATTACCGGTGTTGAGTATGTTATTTACAAATTATTATTATATATTAATATTTACAACGTTATATAAAATAAATGCACATTGTTGTAATATCATAAATTTAGGGCCTTTTATGCAATTCGAACATTTTCGAAAGCGGTGAGTGGCAAGCAGTGGACTTTTTAAGATAAAGTTAAACCCTAAACCACAGTTCATATTCTTCCAAATTGACTTGAAATCCTCTTCAGCGACTAGTTAGTGCATTTGGGTTTTCAAGTTCTGCAATTTTATTCACCCCAAGATATGATTCTTGTGCTCGAAACTTGCTAGCAAATGGAGGGTTTACAGAATTTTATCCGTAATATTTCGAAGGAGACAAAGTCGGGGACTTCAGATTCTTCTATCCTTGAACGTCGTGTCAGTGTAAATGGACATGGAATAGCGCCGGCATCTTCTTCCTCTGGCTCCCAAATTTTGGTCACAAGGTCTGCTAGGTATTCTCACCATTTGTCCATCTTGATTCTTTGTGTAACCTGAACTGTCTGAAAGTTTCTGTTTTCTCTAAATTGAAATAATCAATGTCGAAGCAGTAAGTTTGTGGTGGCTAGTCTGGTTTTCTAGTTTGGATTTTGCTTGCTTTCCATGATTAGCCTGCAATAGTTTCTTGATCCCATATTGAAGAGTTCTGTAAAGTCTGTTCCCAATCGATTGTTGAAACTGGTTTTGTGTCTTGAGATAATTCGCATTTGTGCCTCTAGTGTTGGGACTATCACATGGCAAAGTGTCATTTGACAAACTTTTACTGAGAGTTTGTGTTTGTTGTGCTTTAGTTCTCAAAGTGGCTTCAGGGTCTCTTTTCCCTGCGAAGTTTGGTGATGGTTGATTGCTTTTATTGCCCAAATGCAGACAAACGGTTTCACTTTGGACCTGCTCAAAGCTATGTGCAGTGTTCTTTGTTGCCGGAGTGGTTGTTGGTTACACACTTAAAAGACGTGTTCGGAATTGGGCCTCCAAGCTTCTCAGAAGATTGAAGGACGACTGATCTTGTGACATCCTTTGATTGGATGGTGAAAATGTTAGTTTATCATGCAGCTGTTCACTAACTCTTGGATTCAAAGGCTCTTTTTTATTTAGCTTTACCTTTTCTATGCTGCAAACGCTAGTAATATCTCTTCTTACAAGTTACAAGAAAGTTATCTCCTATAAATGTGGAAAAGTGAAGCATTCGATCGCCAGCAGGTTTTGTTTTTTCAAGTTTAAGGAAATCTGATGGCATGTTTCTTTCGTTGTAAAATCAGAGTCTGAGTTCAGGAAAAGAGTTACTAGCTCAAGTTCTTTCCTGTGCTTTTCATGTTTTTGTTTCAGAACTAATTGCTTTCTATTAGAACAAAGTGAAACCATTTATCAGGATCAAGATGGCTAAAAAATGGTGTCAAAACTGGAATTTTGATTCCCTTTTATACATATCTATGCTGTTTTGTGACATTTACTATGGGTGATGAATAACTTCTATTACATCTAACTGAGCTATAAGTAAAATACGTATGTGTATATTTTCCTCCCTTAATTTTATGCATAATTACAGAAAAAATTAGACATACAGCAGCATGGCATTTTGAAGAACAGCCTTCTTCTTCTTCAAAAATACTCCTTGTGGAACTCGAACCGTGTGGATGTCTTATGACTCAACTCATGACATATATTCTTCAATTCCTTCGCCAACATCGGGATCCCGCAGTAAAATACCCCTGCAATGTCGACAAGCCTCCTTTTAGTTATAATCTTAGGTATTTCTAGCAGACAAAATTAAACTAAAAGTTATCATGGCTTGGCAAAGTTATGATATTTATTTTTGGGGTGTAAAACTTTATCGTATTAACCTTTGCTAGTGTTTTTGGTCAATGCTGGTAGACAGCATATACTAAAAAATCTTCTGCATCGGATTTTATGGCCCGTCTGCATACATACTTGACCTTTTGGTTTTTGATTTTGTTATTTGGTTGATCTTGAATGTTTATTATTTACCTACTGTTGCAAATGGATGCTTTGACGCTATCTTAGTAAACACTTCTTTCCAATTTGGCCTTGCAAAATGTGTCCTCACCTGCATGAGAATAAGCATCAAATGTTACTTCTAGGTATCTAAAATCGTACGACAACTAAATAAAAATCTCTTTACTGCTTCAGGTTTTACATGTTATCTTGCATTTGCAGTTAATAGACTTGTAATAGTAACAACAAGGTAGGTAATAAATGGATTTCATACTCGAGTTCCAGATAGGATATCGACCCCGTGCTTGGCATGACTCAGAGCTTGGACCATTGTAATCAAAGTTGACCTTGCATCCCCTTCTTCATAAACACTAGTTAGGTAGTTGTGCAGCTCGATTTGACCCTGTTTCACAGATCATTTAGTTAAGGGAGACATTAAAGTAGTCACTTCCCACGTGTATAATGATAGAAGTAAATGGACTGTTGAAAAATGGAGATTAAATGTCTTCTAGATGTTTACCTTGAGATCCATCTCAGCAACTTCATTCATGACTCCTTTGAACCACTCGAAGGACCCATGTTCTCTTGTTACCCAGTAGAAATGAGCATTTCTAGTCCTGTTTGCCCTTTTCTTGCCACCTATGATGTTACTAGATGCATAACTGCTTGAACTATCATCAGATTTACTGGTTTCTGTGTTTGAATCCTGGCTAGTGAATATCATAAAATCAGTTCTTGTGGGAAAAGCAGTGAGAGCTGGAAACACGATGCCAAGATGTTCAAGAGATTAAAACTATACCGTTTGACATTCTGACTGTCTGTTATTATGTAGCATATCTCTAAGGATGCTTACAAAAGGGGTGGCTCCAATTCCTAGCCCCACTAGAAGCAATACATCATAATTTTGGTAGTCCTGAGCTGGAGCCCCGTATGGACCATCAATGTAAAGTTTAGGTTGGCTGCACCAAAGCAGCGACTTTTGACTTATATATCTTCAACAGTTAAATGTAAGTGCGAACATAAAATTGCCCTGGAATATATTTACCTTTTTTGATCCACATGTCCAAGCTGACCAAATTTTGCTCTCCCAATAACAGATGGTGAATCATTCACGTCAGTGAAAACTCGCTTCAATTCCTCCGTCCAGTCTCCCACTATCCTGATGTGAACACTTAGGTAGTCATCTCCTGGTGCCGAGGTTATAGAAAAAGGGTGCCTGTGAAGTACTAAATTTTGGTTAGAGCATATAACTGAACAATGGCTTCTGGCAATACGACAAGAATTAATGAAGCTGAACTTGTTATAAATGCTTAGAGAAATGAAACATACCATTCAAAGGGTGAAATCTTTGGGCATTGTAGAAATATGTACTGTCCACTTTTGTACTTAAATCCTTCTGGCTTAGACATGGTTAAGCTAAAGACGTTTCCTGGCAGTAAGGACACCTATGGAGATCAATTTGTCTCCAAGTCAGTATCACATTCTTCTGAAAGGGGATCTTATGTAAGTTGTAAGAGTTTGATCACCTTCAATATTTTGACGGAGTTATGCTCTGATCTACACGTCCGCACACTTCTTTCTGCTACATAGAGTAACAAAGGAGCGGATATATACATCCATGTCTAGATGATAAAATGAGCACCCAGTATTAGTCTCTACCTAGTTAAAATGAAAACTGTGTCAAATCAACAGTGAAAATACCTACATTTTTCTGAAACCAGTCGTGGGCCAAGAACAGGAGGCTTCCATGAACCAGCAGCAGAACGTAGACCAAACCAAGAAGATGATGAGAGTACCAAAATGCATTAAACCCTGTCAACCTGTTGAACGGTGAAGGAAGTCTCAATACGTTTCTTCGGAATTGGTGTGTTGCCAGGGTGAAAGAGATGATCATTAGTGCCACCATTGAAATCCCAGTTACTCCAACAACACCAGTAAGAAGGGATTTGTACGTGGGTCTCTTGTTGTCAAAATCAGACGCTATCAAGGCAAAATTTTCGGAAGAAGAGTGTATCAGGCGGGGGAAATCACAGAATAAATGGGTTCCGGCGTGAAGGATGACTCCAATGACTATAGCGCAAGCAATCGTCTGTGAATCAAAAGAAGGAAACTTTCAGAACTTGACAAGTTTTACAGTAAATTTCCAGCTAGCCTGCTTGGACAACCTTAATCCTGAGAAAGCTTCTCATACCTTATGAAAATTGATGTTATCATCAAAGGGAATGAACGATCTTGCCCTAGTAGATCGGAGCCAAGTCAGTGTGTTTCTACAGACTGGCAAAAGAATTAGAGCCATGTTGAACTTTAGAGTCTCTGCAGCGCCTTTAGCTGTGACCAAGCAATAACCCATAACCTGAAATGCTGATCTGTTCTCATACTGGATGAATTTCCAAGCGAAGAGACCACCCATTGTTAGTATCCAAAGCATCAAAATCAAGCCCCTTTGCCAATTTTCTAGAATTAGGCACTTCAATTTGAAGCTTAGCCTACGCAAAACACTATGAGGCCTGAACGCAGCTGGGTTTTGGCTCCAACCAACAGTACTTGCTGTGCTTAATGGTCTGCTATAGTTCATGTACGTATCTCTTTGTAGCAAGAGTGTTTCTAACTGCCATAACTGGAAAAGTCCAAACAGGTTATACTCCATAATAGTAGAAGGAAACATGGAAACACTAACAAGACAAGCATAATAAAAAGAAAAAAAGAAAGAAAGAAGAAGCTAGTTTTACCTCAATGTATCCTAGATTTTCAGGGTCCAGTTCTTCCATGATCAATGAAGCATATTCTTCAGCTTGTTCTTTCAGCTTGGACAATTTATTTGCAGAAGCACTCAGCATAATCAACTGTGTTTAACCAGACACACACACAGAAAAAGAAAAACAATTATAATAACTAACTGAGGCCAATTTTGCATATAATTATTAGACTTGACAAACAAGCAACTTCGTTAGAGTACGTATGAACACATCGTTTGACATGTAAACCACTCTTCTTCCCGACTCATTTGATATTCCAAGCCTGAAGGGGTAGGTCGTCTGTATGTAACTACTAGCTCTCTCTCTGCTTAAGCACAAAGGAGGTATACCTTTCCAAGGAGCAAACCAATTCAAAATATAACAATTTCCCTCTGGTAGTAAATTGTAACAACTGATCACTTGCCCAGAAGCCAAAACTCTCGAGTATTTGGAATTATATTACTTTGGAAAAAGTTTATATTGATCAATAAATAGTAAAATTTTTCTTTTACAATAGAGATCGCCACAAATGGAAGTTCGTTATGTAGTTCAGTGCCTTCAGTCTCAGATGTAAATCAAAATTACCTCTTGAACTTCGTCTCTTGTGATTCTGCCATCTTCATTGCTATCTGCCCTGCAAAGCATCGCACCAGAAAAAAAAAAAAGTCGTTTTATTTAGTTTCTAAATTGAAACAAAGCAGTGAATGTGAAAGATTGGAAGAGACCCACATGTCAAAGAAAATTTGAAGACGAGCATCGAAGCTGTGGTCCGAAATCTGCAACCAGAACTCACGAAGCTCCTCTTTTGTGATGCTACTTACTCTTTGCCTCCTCCTCCTTGCCAGTGCATCAAATATACACACCGCAAACTCCTTGGAGTCCACCATTCCTACATCAACAAAGTACTATCAAACCTTAAGGCTTAAACACTGACTCCTGATTATAGAAACATGAAAAGATTCTTAAGTTATGGCGATAGTCCGAACAGTTCCTAAACACAATGTTAAGAGTACAGTTACATACCTATACATTCACCGAAGTCTTCTCTCGCAAGCAATCCGTCTTTAGCCAGAGAGTTGAACCGTGACTCAACTCTTCTCCACATCTCCTCCGAGTCAGAAACTCCCGCCGTGTTCTTACTTATAAACCTCAGCCCTTTCAACGCCCTCTGCGCGTTCGATCTCGTCCGTTGAAGCTTTGCTTTCATCTTCCTCGCGTCCCTCGCCGATAGCGTACGGTCCTCTATCTCCGATGACGTTGTCCGCGACGATCTCGACCGAAGCCACCCGAACTTCCTCCTTATCCTCGACGTCGTTGACGATAAGCTCCTCCCTAGCCTCGACGTCGTAGGGGTTGGATTAGCATTTACGCTGCACACCATAATCGAGTCGTTGTCCAGCTCAAGCGTCACCTCTACTAAGTCTTGCTCGTTGTTTCTCCTCAGGTCGTTGAGGAATATAGGCAACATTGCACCGCCGACCTCGAGGTCTCCGGCGGCGCCGGAATCGTCGTAGTCCTCCTGCAAGTCGAAACAGCGACTATAATCCGAAAGCCTGGAGCTCGTTCTTCCAAACGACGGAGACGGCGTTCTCATTATCTTTTCCCGTGAGCAGTTGCCAAACTCACTTCTTAATACCTATTGTTCCTCAGATTCCTTTGAAATTATGCACACAGCCTCGGAGAATATCAGAACTAAGCATAACAGCATTAAAAAAAAGAACAAGACAAACACCTCTCAACCGACTTCTAACCACGATTTCAACGCCTATGCGTGCCTCTCTAGGTTGAAGAGACGCAAGCAGTAGTTGGGTTTTTCTTCATTTTCATTTCATCAACACCTGCATTATATTCCTCCATTAGTTTTTTGGCCAATCCATAGAATTAGACCACCCAATTCATCAAAAACATTACTATAATCCCAGTCCAATCATTGTTTAGTATGTTAAATACTAACAATAATCCATAGAACCAGAGATTGTAATTACAGACGAAGACTGAAGTTTTTACCATGCAATGCAAGAGTTGGGCTTCATAGTCACACGTACATTGTGAGAAGAGCCAGCTAACTTTGGTAGGAACTAAGGTGACGACTTAGTCACGTATATAGTTGTTCGCGTGGAATTATTCTTTCATTTTTTATTGAACGAGAAGGTGTTATTAATAAAAAACAATATTTTTCAGTTATTTTGAGTTTTTAATAATTTTATAGTTTGATTTTTAACATTTAGGTTCAATTTAGTTTAATAATTTAAAAATTAATCAATTTATTAAAATTAATATATTTTTGTAAACTAAAATAAATCATTTAATTTTTATATAACAGTCTTGTTTTGTTATTAAACCCCCTAAGAAGCATGAGACCAAAAGGTCCTGTGTTCGAATCCTCTATTTACATTTTCTCAATCGAGTTTGTCGTACATAACTTGCCTAATGCGGAGTATCCGGTTGAAGTAATTTGCATGCTATTACATCAATCCAAAGGTTTATCCAGTACGCACCTAAAAGATAGAGGCTGCGGATATCCTTTCCAAAGATTTTTTTATATTAAACTTTAAAATTTTCTATAGTTTTCTTCCCCCATTTTTTAAATTCTTCAATTTTATTCAATCTTTAAGCGATCTTATAATAAACTGTCATACTTTTTAAACGTTAAATCTCTTATCTTACCGATTTAATTCCTAGTCCGATTTTTAAAACTACAAGTGTTAGGTACTTATGTTAATTAAAGGAAATATCCATTTATAATAGTAAGGTCAAAAATTGACTCGGATTTTTATATACTCAATACCAAAATTTATTATTATTTTAATTTGAAACTCGGATTATTATTATTATTCCTTTTGGCAGAATCACATGAACTTTCTTTGCTGTGCACAGATAAATCATGCCGACTATGCCGATTATCCCTTTTAAGCTCACCTTTTTGTTATGAAATAAGCAGCTAACACAGGTCTTGTTCTGGTACTTTTGTTTAATATGACAAAAGTCCCTTAAAACTAATAATTTATAAATTATTTCAGTAATTAATAATTTAAAATTAAATAACCGAGTTTTATCGTTAACATATACCTTATTATATCTATAATAAGAGTTGGTAAGGATGGTGTTGAACTTGAAAATCAAAATGCGATTTTTGGTCCAGCTGTCCATATATCTGAACAGACTACTCATGCGTACATATATTAATCAAGCTAGTAGTTGTATTTCATGTCTCCCACTCCTCCTGCCATCCTAGCTCGCCTATACCAAACTACCTCATTTTGGGTATATAATATTGTCCCAAGTTGTTGTTTTTATACATCCTACGCGTATAATCTCTTCATCCCACTAATTACTTGATTCCGTTTAATCATATGAATCGATCCTGAATCAAAGCCAATAAAGAATAACAGAAATTGGTGAGGAGTGATACGTGAAAGCTAAGGCAAGCTTGGAATGCAAGCGAAATCACTGGTCGAGAAGAAAATGACTAATGACTTTTCCCTTTTTCATGCAAGATTTGGGTCCAAATCGAGGAAGTACATATGTGTGTGGCCTTCTAGAAGTGGTGAATGCTAATACTGTTTGTGTAGTACCTTATCATTTCACTACGTTTTTGTACTTTCAACAACCATAATTGAGTAGGCAGTGATTGGTAGATTAAACCAAAAGTGATAAGAGTATGTGATTAATAAAAGTAAGTCCTTTTCTTATTTTCCGTGGTAGGTGAACTTGGCCATCCCGGGTCAAGGACAATTTGGGCACCCAATTAGGGCTAATATAACTTATTTTTATTTTTATAAAAATAAAATAAAATAAAATAGGACTTATTTTTATTTTCATAAAAAATAAAATAAGATTCGCTCTTGACTTTATAAAAAACAACAACAGATTCATATTTTACTTCTTTTTATTCTTTACAAGAATCTAAAATTAAGAATTTGTTTTTTTAATTTATTCAGAACCTATAAAATATTAAGAACAATCCTATAAATAAATGAGGGCTGGACTGAAATTGAGTCCCTTATGGTTCGAATGAAACCCAAAATCTTTTTTCAAGTCCAAGCCCATTTTAAAAGTAATAAAAAAGCAAGACGATTTGGTAAAATTGTTTGATCCGAATTGAAGTCAATGATATTAACATTATTTTATTTTATTGAATTTGTTCAGAAACTTAAATTTTTATTGACAAAATTATAATTTAAATTAGAATTCAATGAATTTCGAATGAAATTATTCAAATTAAAGTTCAATTTATTCTACTCAAATTGAGTTCGATAAATTCTACAGGGCTGGACCTTTTTAACCAAACCTATATGTGTTAGCTACAGAAAAAATTCAAAATAATGAATTAGAGTAATTACCACGCTACAGCTACCAGAGGTTTTGTGTCTTTATGCATGCAAGTCAAATTTGGAAAGGAAAGCCATTCAGATGATACAAAGTAACTATGACTTTGGGTTTGATTCTTATCCTGACATCATTTAGCTGTTGCGGCGTTGGTTTCATCAACTTCTACTACTACTTTTTTCAATTTCAGCTCCTCTCAGACTCTCAGTCCAATATTTAGAAACAACATTTGAATACATTAACAACCCCACGAGATAATTACCTCAGAAGCATAAAAGCTTTAACGTCACCCTGGAATCTAGCTAGTTCCTGGCTGTTTATTAAAACTCATCCTTGAATGCATTTAATTCTTGGAATGGATGGCTGTGAATAGGGATGACCAAAGATGTTGAATTTGGTAATTTTGGGTTCTAATTTTAGTCTAATTGAAGTAACTTCTATATTTAGATATGGTTCAATGTCGAGATCAATTGTACTTACAAATGTCTTTGTTATGTTGCATGAAACATTATATCCCTCAACTATTGTATATTGTACACGTAAATTTTAGAAATGTAATAACATTCAAGATTGTATATGTTTGTGAATAAAAATGGAACAATATGATCATTGAAATGTTTTATATTACGTGAGATTGAGTAAAAAAGAGGGTAAAAAATGAATTGATTTAACCGCATCCAATCGAATTGAAACACGAGTTTTGCGGATTGATAGTAATTATATATTTGACTCAATTCTTGTACAAAGTTTACTCCATAAACCATATGAGAAGCTTGAAGAAGCCTACCTACTTTCTCATGCTTCCAAGAAAAAACAAAGAGTACAAAAACACTTAAAAGAATTCCCCTTCCTTTAGTGACGTATATGATGGAAGAATTGCTAAGTACAAAGAAGCAACTTTTATAAAGTTGTGGTTGATGTTAGTTTGCTTAGGCATGGAGGGAATGATGGGTTAAGAAGTCGAGATGAGAACTTGTGACGAAGGAGAAGAAGAAGAAGAAGCAGAATAATTTTCAGTTCGATTGCTCCTTTGATGGCGTCCTTCATTGAATCCACCAACTTCCCATGGCGACTTTCAGTTTTCATGTGAAAGCGACGAGCTGACAGTTTCTTGTGCTTTTTTTAATATTGCAACAAAATCTTTATATTGAATCCTTGAGATGCTGTACCCAACCAACTCTTTTAATTTTGACTTTAAGAGCAGAAACGAAGTTTATGTTCTAACAACACCTTAACATACTTGTCATTAGGACCGCGATAGACCTAACTTTTTTTTTTTTTGAATGAAATAATCCGCAGCTGTTATCCTTTAGATACACATTCGGTAAAATTTTGGATTGATACAATGACCTATAAATCACGTCAATCGAGTACTCTATACTAGATAAACCCTGCACGACAGACTTGATCGAGAGATTATAAGTAGGGGGATTCAAACATAGGATCTTTTGACCCTATGCCTCCCACTCCACCGACTCTACCACCCCCTAGGGACGTAATAGACTTAACCGATTCAACTTCCAATTCAGTTGCATCCAATTGAATTCCAATCCAATTTGAAATTTAATTAAATTTAAATCCATTATTTTAAAGTGAAAATCCTGATTTGTTATTTCAAATCTTATTTTAAAATAATAAATTACAAACAAAAAAAGAAATTGCATTTCTTGTAAATTGCTAACTTTAGTATCAATTTGTATTAAGAGTAAAAGATATTTAGAGAGTTTAAGAAACATTTGAAAGCTCTTTATCCTTAAAATTTTTGAA
Source organism: Erythroxylum suave (assembly GCA_027563595.1). Taxonomy (NCBI): domain Eukaryota; kingdom Viridiplantae; phylum Streptophyta; class Magnoliopsida; order Malpighiales; family Erythroxylaceae; genus Erythroxylum; species Erythroxylum suave. The sequence goes on along the minus strand of JAOSBN010000008.1, from coordinate 2,000,814 downwards.
AAAAAACTCTTTTAATTTTTAATTTTTAAGCTTCAATTTAAAAATAATTACAAAATATACATGCCATAAGCATCATATTTTTTTACCAATCAAATACTTTTTATATAAAATTTTAACTTAATTCTTAAACTCAAATTAATAATTTAAGTAAAATTAAATTGGTTAAGTTTTAATTTAAGAATTGAATTAGATTATCATATTAGTGACACTTAAGTAGTTTACGTTTGATGTTTATGATACATATGTTTTATCGGTATTTTTGAACTAAAATGAACAAAAAAAATTTTATATAAAAAAGTCAAAATTATTTTTAAAATTTTTTTATAGAATTTTACTAAAAAATTTTAAACTACAATAAGGTGTTTATTTTTTAAATTTTGTTTTACTTTAAACCAAAATTTAAATATATCAAAGGAAATCTCATGGCTTTCCCCTTACTTTTATGACAAGGTATGTAGGGTGTGTACTTGTTAGAAGTTGAGGTTGATTGAGACTTTTGAGAGTACGAAATCAGAAGCAGAAAGTACAGTTCTGTGGTCTTAGTGTACCTAAGAAAATGAAAATCACGGCCTAGCTATGTCCTATGCTTTAATCAGTAGTCCTTCCACTGTACTTTCACCTGGTAGAGCAACTTCTAGGCCAAAAGACGCTAAAAATACCTAAATTGAGCTTGTCACTTGGCTTGCCAAGTCTCTTACACACATATCAGAGTACTGATTGTGAGCAGGACAGTATTTGTCCCTCCGTTCCTGTTTGATATGTTTAAACAAGTAATACGTACAACATTAGGATTTAGGACCTCTTTTTTGAACAGGTCAATGCAAGGATCCGTCAATAAACTGATTGTGAATTCTGTTCAACTCTCAAAAATGTACAAAACAACTAGAGATTCCTGATGCAAATGAAGACATATACCATCTTTCATACTGCTCAATTAAACTCAACGGAGTCCAAAATTCCATTTTGCTACAGACAGCGTATCAGCGATTTATGAATGACTTACCAAAATTATGCAGACAAAATATATGTGAATCAACTACAGGAACACCCTGACTTGAGGATGCAGATGCTCAATACGTTTATAGCTGATAAGATTGCTATAAAACTGGGACAACTTGTGTTGTTTAAGCTAAGGAAACCTTGCACCATGTCTAATGAGGCTTTGGAACGTACCCATCAAAAACAAAATTTCGTGATAAGCTATCGCCGGCTGGATTCCATCAAGTTCAGGTTTCGAAATCACCAGGCATCCCAGGCGAGAACTGCAAATTAGAAATACACAAATAAATATAGGATTGAACGGAAAATCTAAGAGGGTGTTAGGATTGAAGAAACCGACGTTTCCATAAGTCCAAAGGCCAAATCCAACATATCATTCTCTTCATCTGTGTGGTCTTCTAGCTTATCGTAGTAGTCCATGTCCTACCATGAAATGCAAAAATTAGGGTCCATGTTATGGAATTTCATCATAAGAATAATGTCATAAAATGTATGCCATACCAATCACATGACATGGAGAACAGCCAAGGGAGGCTTCACATGCTCCTGAAAGATATTAATAACTACACAATTAAATGACAACAGAGTAAATACGAGTGACGGCATGCAGTCAATTTCTGAAAAAGAAAAAGAAACAATCTGACATAGATATAGAAGCTCCAAGTAGAAAGGATTTCTAGTTGGTTGACAGGAGAGATAGTGTCAAGGGAATTTTCACATAACATTTCCCAATCATTTAAAGGTCTCAGAAAAGCACTAATCGGATGACAATACTTGCCTTTAAGTTCGACATCATGTTGATGAGCAGCTTCCGGCATAGACATTCCAATTGGGACCTGTATTAGCATTTCATCTCCATCCTTATCTAAAAAAGTTACTGAAATCCTGTAAATAAAACGAAGAAGTAAAGAGTTGCCTAGTTAAGGAGATTGACAAACAATCAATGAATAAGGAATGAAAAACAATGCTTGGTTATTTATTATATGATTAAATGAATAGTTTTTTTATATATCATTTTTTGGTATTACTCCATACCCTTAAGGTGTGGGAGAACTGACTTTCATTCCTTAATTAACAGGTAAGTGCTTATTGTCATGCCTGTGACAATAACCCCCCGTATGGTTACTGTCCCCGCGAGTGGGGACAGTGGACAGAACAAGATAATCCTGTCTCCCGAAAGCGTTTG
>JAOSBN010000008.1:1984355-1994983 GCA_027563595.1 Erythroxylum suave | reverse complement strand
GGTTGAATTAAGTTGATACCGAACTTTATCGGTTGCAATGTCATCTAGTATTTGATGGATTTCTTTTATTCTGCCACTGACAACACGACGAAGACCAACATCGCGCGGAGTAAAGCAGATGCAGCAAAAAATGGAGAGTACCTTGTGTTTGAGATGATTTTGGACGGAACCGGAAGAGTGGTTTTGATGTTGGAGCTGTGATGTCTGAATCCATGTCTTCCACTCATCTAACACATCGTCCATGCCATAGGAAACAGCTTTGAGATCAAACAGCCATTTCTTGACAGAAGCTTTCTTCAGTTGTTGCTCCTCTGCATCCTCTAGGAAGGCCTGAATGGACTTGAAATTGCTCACAAGTTTCTTAACTTCATCATTAACTCCAGTCATCAACTTCACCTCTTCTTGTATGGAACTAAGCACCATGGAGGTTAGGGCCTCCACCACACCAGAAATAATAGCATCAACCATTTTTAGGGATCTAAGGGTAAGCAAAAGTGTTATGAGAATTTGAAGAAGACAATGGTTGCAGACAGCCAGAAATGAAATCCTCTATTCATAGACTATTTGAAAACAGCTTGAGAGGAAGTTTCATTACAGTACGTAGGGAAGGAAGGAAGAAAGGAAGGGACTTGCTACCAGTCAGCTTTATTGAGAAGTCAATGAAAACAGCTTGAGAGGAAGTTTCATTACCCTAGTGGGGAAGAAAGAAAGGAAGGAAGGGACTTGGTACCAGACAGCTTTATTGAGAAGTCAACATTGAAAAGACATGTGGCGCCAATCAAGCGGTGGAAAAAGTTGCCCAAGTCCAACTTACACCACTACAATTGTAATATGAATTCATTGAAGACCAAGATTGTTGTTACCAAAAGTTTATGCTGATGTAGTGTCAAGTTGTTCGAATTTAACTCAAAACTTGATCAAATTTGGCCAAACGTTGTCCTTATCATAGCAACTAGATCCTAAAATCAATGCAAGGGACTACAGAGGAAGCAAGCAAGCACGTGGGAAGTAGGAGTGACCGACTCACCACTCAGCTCTATCTGTTTCCTGACACCATTTCAAGATATTGACATGATTCATACGCTAACCATTGTTCATTCTCACTACCAAGCATTATCTCCTCATTCCCTCAACAAGTCTGCAATATCAAAAGACAACAACAAATGTGCAATACTAAAAAGAAGAAAGGTAAGCTCTTTTGGCGCTTGACACTAGACTGAAAAACATCTCCACACCAGTAATTCCGGTGGCTAGATCCGGTGGCTAGAACGACCAAAACTAGCCACAAGCTATAGAACCCTTAAACAATTCAAATCTAGCTTTCCAAAAAGAAAAATCCCTGGTTACATTAGAAGTTTAAACCACAAGAAATCTATCATACTTACTTGTCAAATTCAATAACGAAAGCTCACCGACCTGTGGCTGCCAATGTCCACTATAATGCCTGAATACAAAACCGGTTCGACACACTGGTGTAAATTTTCCTGCAGCATAAAGGAAGCATTTTCAGAAACAACGTAAAAAGACGTGAATCAACTTCTATACCTATGCTTTTAGAACAGCAAGAAGTTCTATCAAACGCAAAAAGTTTACCTCTTGGTAGCTCTCTAAGTATCGTAAATCCAACTCTTGAAAGTGTAGGAATCAGCACAATTACGCAGCCCAAAAACTCGTATCTGCTTTTCCCATAAAACCCAACAAAAGGTCCAGAACAAAACTCAAAACAGATGCATAATTTGATTAAGTGATCGTCTGAGTCGCGAGAAACGTCTCGTAAAACCTCATTGAAGAGTCGAACCTCCAGAAAGATGCAAATATGGGACTACGTCGTATTGCCAATACCAGTTTAACAAAGATGGAGATGCGGGGTATCGAACCCCCTACCTCTCGCATGCAAAGCGAGCGCTCTACCATGTGAGCTACATCCCCGCCCGTTTAGAGTGTATTATATAAATAGGAATATTTATTAATAAAAAGAATTCGAAACGCTTGGTTGCTTTTTTTTCTCCTGATTTTTAATTTTTAATTTTTTTTTACTTTTTATTTTTCTTTTAGATAAAAAAAAATAAGGTTTCATTGTTATTGTAAATATATATTTTTATTACTACTGATAATTACATATTAAATAAATCTTTAAAATAAATTATTTTTTAACTAAATATATTTTAATTTCTTGTATAATATTTATTAATAAATTATCAATAAAATTATTTTAATTTATCAAAATAAATAATTTTTAAAATAATTTTTTATAAATTAATAATTATTTTAATTATTATATCAAAATTTGATTTGAAATTTATATATTTTGAAGATGTTTGAAATTTAATTATATTTGATAATAATATTATTTAATTTTAATTTTAAAAATAAAATAAAATATAGTTATTCATAATTTTAATTAATTAAATATAATATTAGATTAAATTATTCATAGTTATTGTTAATAATTAATATATAAAAAATACAAATAAAAAATCACTTTTATGATTTTCTTAAATTTTGAAAATTGTAAGAAGTTAAAACTAAAAATAGTAATTAAAAACTCAACAAATAAATTTGTTTTACTAAAGTTGAAAATGAAAATTAAAAAAATGAAAAGATTCGCGATTTGTTGGCTACTAACTCTTTATTTGCTTTTCTTTATTTAATTTCACTATAAGCCATGAGGTGCTCGTTTTTAATTTGAAAATTTTCGTACGAACTTAAACGAATTGTAGATATCTTAATTTAAGTTCTTAAAATTTTAAAAATTAAAAAGATTTAATCTTTAAAAATTTTATAAAACTCTACTATAAAAAGTATTTTTAAATTTTTTTTTACGATTGAACTTAATTTTTCTATTTCGATATGATAATTTACTTATTACTCGACCAATTTTTTATCGATAATTCTATATTAATTTGGCGACACAATATTTAGATAGGAATTAAACAAGAATAGGGATGATAATGAACCGGTTCATAGGCTTGAATTAAGGTATTTTAATAGGTTAGCTCAGGCCTAAAACAACTCAAAGTCCAATTAACATCGTTTTGTTTATAAAAAATGAGCTTCAAGTAAGTTTAAGATTAGAGAGCTCAAATTTAAATTCAATAAAAAGTTATTTTTTATTTATAATTTAAAAAAATTGGATATATGTGTCCATTGCTATCTCTAGACACAAAAAAATGTATTTTTGAAATCATAAAAAATATTGATATAAACAAAGCATTAAACTAATGTGAATCAAATAATAATTAAAGTAATAGAATAATGTAAGACAACAATTAACTAATCGTATTAAAAAAGAAAAAAGTGGCATTTTACTTAACACTAAACATAAGATAATAATGAATTTTTGAAATGTAAATATTAAAATTTAAAATATCTTAATAATAAACAAATATAGCTGTTAGTTTATTAGAAATTATTAATCTGTTGTATGTGAAAATGAAAATAAAAATATATACATAATATGGTAATCATTTCGGATGAGTAACTTGATTTGTGTATAGATTCAGCATGTGCTTGCTCCATCTGGCAGCACATTGCCTTTCTTTTTTTCTCAAATTTGATTACAGGCTGCTTCCAACTTTAGCAAGCCATGAAATGAAACCTCTTGCTTGATGCACAAGTCTCGGAGGCTTCGGCTTGAACTTGTCAAAGCTCTCATTTCAGGCATCTTTATTTGTTGTGTCTTCGCTGTCATGGCCGGTGCGGCGGTGGCTCACGCATCAGCAGAATTCGGAATGTGGTTTTAAGAGAAATAGGCATTTCTTAAAGGAGTAAAAGGCAAAACCAGAGACCAGAGGCCCACGAAAAGGATAATAGTTGAGACGGTGGTGGGCCCACGCTAGATTCGATTGATCATTCATTGAACTGAAGCGGACCCCATTCCTTGATAACCGTCGATATAACACGTGTTTAGTTTTTTTTTTTATCACATTTTAAAAAGTTATTAATATATTTAGTGAGTGACTTGCTAATTAGTTTATTTAACTTTAATAAGCTGATTTTTAAAAGTTTTATAAGAAGAACTTTTTGAATTAGTTATTTGTCTAATAATACTATTGTTTTCTACTTTAATCTTTATTTTTGCTCTATGTTTTTTCAGAGTTGGCTTTTTTTTATCATATTGACGTTTGGAAGAATATAATAAATGAGTCAATTAAACTTTTTAATATTTATTTAATTTTATAATATTAGTTTATATTTAAAAATACTATAATATTAAATTTTTAAACATAAAAAGTCGTATCAAATTAATTTTTTAGTATATAACTATTATATATCGCATATGTGTCATACTATAATTATAGATATTTTTAATTTATTAAATAATAAAATTTATATATGTCATATAAAAAATACCAATATGATATAGCTCGCTTACTAATTCATATTAATAGAAAATTTAACGTTTTTTGTTTTGAGAAAAAAATTTCTAAGCATTGAAAACTTGATAATGACTAACAAGAACGTTGGGCATATCAACCCAAATCTTAAAACAATCAAAACGAATGGAGGCTTTAGCTAACAAGTGAGCACTCATATTCGAATTCCTATGAATCCAAGAAATAGAAATATTCGGCCTAGAAACCAAAATGGCCTTACAATCCGAAATAATCAGGCCAAATTCTGACAAGTTAGGGGAAGAAGAACTTAAAGCTTGAACCACAGCAAGACAATCAGAAAACAAACATCCATGTTCGAGGAAGGCATCTTTAGCAAACAATAAGGCATGGCGTAAGGCCAACGCTTCAGCCATGAGAGGATCGTCCACCCTCCTCAAAACCAAAAACAGCGAGAGTGAAAGAGCCTTCACCGTCCTCAAACAAACACCCAAAGCCGACGAAATTAGAGCTTTGGAAGATAGCTGCATCAACAAAGCCCAACCAAGCTGCAGCCGGACATGGAGCACATGATGCAAAGATCATTGGCGTCGGAATTGATACTGTAGAAGGTAGCTGTCCAGACCGTGTATTTATTGCAATAAACGACTCCAAAAACTCCTTTGCTTGTCGATGGATTATTGAAGGAGGAGTCCACACACCTGACCAAAGTAAAAAATTGCGGGTATTCCATAATTTCCAAGCATAAGCAACAACAAAAGCAGTCTTTTCCTTTCCCATAGAGGATTAAACCTATTTAAAAAATTCAGCAAAAGAAATAGAGTTACTTGTAAGAGATAAGCCACACAACCTCCAAACTTCAAGAGCACGGTGACAATGAATCAAAACATGGTCAAGTGATTCCTCTTCATTGCAAAAAAGACAGCCCCCAAGAGCCTCAATACCACAATCCCGTAGTTTCCGTCTTGTAGGCAGAATATTTCGAGCTACTCTCTAGATAAAGTGTCTAATCTTGGATGGAACATGGGGATTCCAAATTTTGCTCCAGACATCATTAGTCAAAAGATAATTAGGATTCTTCAAGGAACTCAAGGCAATATAATAGGAACTTTTAACAATGTAGCATCCCTTTTTGTCAAAATGCCAAATAAGCTTGCTGTCCCTCTCAATATTGCTTAAAGGAATACCAAGTATGCAGCGCAGATCCCTTACAGAGAAAAAATTCATAATCTTGTCTACATTCTACTTGCTGTCATTAGGCAAGAAAAAATCACAGACCTGCATAGCATCAAGAATGAACAGATTCCCATCATCAGAGAGAAAACCATCGTCCTTTGGAATCCAAGGACAAGAGGTGACAAAAATGCTTCGACCATTACCCACTCTCCAGCAAACCCCCTGTAATAACACCTGTTTAGAGAACAAGACACTCTTCCACACAAATCTTTGAGCAGGACTTGCTCTAGTCGACAGAAAATCCCCCCTTGGGCAGTATTTAGCTTTAAAGACTCTTTATATGAGAGTGTTGGTTTTGGTTAATAACCTCCACCCTTGTTTCCCTAGCAAAGTAGTGTTAAAACACCTGAGATCACAGAATCCCATACCACCATCCCTCGTTTTGACACACATACGATCCCAAGCCAGCTAATTAATATCACCGCCATCATCCTTCTTCCCATTCCACCAGAAACGTTTCATGGCAACCTGTAATTCATAACACAAGGACAGAGGCAATTGGAAAGCATTTATACAATATGCTAGAATGGCTTGAGCAACAGATTTCAGGAGAACTTCCCTGCCATCACGAGAAATAAATTTATTGTTCCAGCTATTGATCCTCTTCCATACTCTATCCTTGAGAAAATTAAAATTTTGATATTTACTTCGATCAACCAAAAAAGGGAGACCCAAGTAGTTACCTCCACCTAAAGGTTGAGAAACTCCCATGGCAAAAGAAATATCATTTTTAATCTCATCTGGAACGCACGGGCTCAGTAAAATGCCAGACTTATTAAAGTTCAACGACTGACCAGAAGCAACTTCATAAACACCAAGAATATCTTTGACACGGCTTGCCTCCACCAAAGTTGCCTCAAACAGGAGCAGAGAGTCATCTGCAAAAAATAAATGAGAGATTCGCAGACAACCTATAGCAGCTTTACAACCATGAATAAGGCCTCTACGTTCAGCATCCTGTAACAAAAGAGAGAGACCTTCCGCAACAATCAAAAACAGAGAGGGCAAAATAGGATCGCCTTGCCGCAAACCTCTCCCAGGACTAATAGGGCCTACCTCAACCCCTTTAACATTCATCATATAATTAAACTCAGAAAAACACATCTGTATCCATGTGACCCACTGACCAGAAAAACCCAAAGCAGAAAGCATATTCATCAAATAGTTCCAACTCACCCTATCATAGGCCTTAGCCATATCAATCTTAAAGAGTACAGGCACCAGGCAAACCACGAATTCTCCTTTTAATGCTATGAATGGTTTCAAAGCAATCATAAAATTATCGGTAATTAGTCTGTCTGGAATAATAGTAAACTGATTATCAGAGATGATTTTTGGGAGAACCTTTTCAATCTATTAGCTAAAGCCTTTGCAATAATTTTATAAAGTACATTACACAAAGTAATCGGGCGATAATCTTTAACAAATTCAGGCATATCACATTCAGGGGTGAGAATCAATAAAGCATGAGTCAAAGAAAGAGGTAAAGTACCTTGTCGTAGCCAGGAACAATAGGCGTCACATACATCTCTGCCGATAATGTTCCAACTTTTTTGGATAAAAGCTGGGTTGAGACCATCTGGACTTGGGGATTTGTTACGATCCATATCAAAGAGAGCAACTCTGAACTCCTCATCCGAGAACTGTCTAGTAAGCTGCATGTTATCATCTTCGTCAATTCGCTGTTGAACCAACACTATAACATCATCATCAACCGTATTGGACCCAGTGAAAAGATCTTTACAGTAATTCTTAATAAGAACCTGCAAATTAGCTTCATTAGATGTCCACGAACCATCCGCAGTGTGAAGTTTGTCAATGTGATTTAGTCTACGACGCTGCTTGATTGAATTATGAAAGTAGCGAGAGTTCCTGTCTCCATTCTTGAACCAGAAAAGCTTTGCTTGTTGTCCATATCGGACCTCCTCTTCTTCTAAGATTTGGTTCCATTCCCGCTTCAAGCTCAAAGCTACCCCCGAATCCAACTATCCATCATCATCAAGCAATATACGTCAGACAAAATCCCTCCGTTGCCACCTGCTTTTGTTCTTACTTCAACCCCAGGCCTTAATTCTATCAATTAATTCATCACGTCGACCAGTAAAATCTAAATCCGACAAATTATTCCAAGCATCAGCAATAAGAGGCAGTAAGTTATCATCAGGAAGCCAAGAGTTATCAAACCTGAACCTCTTTGACTATATCATACCAGGAGAAGTTTCAAAGTCCACCACCAAAGGAGAATGATCGGAAACAGGAGCAAAAATAACTAAACACAAAGCATCAGGAAACCGTCTAGCCCTAGAGGGATATGCACAAGCACTGTCTAATTTCTCCTTAGCACAAAAAGGTGTATTAGGCCTATATACATAAGTAAAAGGAGACCCAGCATGAGGAATATCTGAAAGATTGGCATCCGGAAGAGCATCGCGAAAGCCATTAATGAGAGATGCAATTCTGACCGAACATTCTTCTTTTTCAAAAGTAGCAGCAATATCGTTATAGTCACCCACACATAACCACGGTAAAGAGCTTCTCGCAGCAAGAGTGCGAAGTAGATTCTAGGAAGCTCTTCTCCTAGACCCTTCAGGATAATCATAAAATCCCGTTAGTCTCCGAGAACCAGCTGAATCCGAAATAAGACACTCCACAAAATTACTAAAGTAACAAGAAACAAAAAGAGGTACATCCCTTTTCCAAAACAGAGATAAATCCCCGCTAATACCCACGCTATCCACCGAAAAACAGGAACCAAAACGCAGAAGAGAGCATAATTCCTCCATTCGCACACCATGAGCCTTAGTTTCAATTAAAAACATAACATCCGATTTATAACTTAGAGTCAAGTCCCTGAGCACCCTAATTGCTGGCGGGCTAACTCAGAGTCAAGTTGACCGCTGGTATTGTAATATTGCTTGACGATGAATCCTTGACTGCAGAAACACCGCTAGCTACATGTGCTTTTTTTTTGACATTTTTTAGTTTCATCAAGTTTTTCAAACACGTCATCTTCCCCCAGGCCCATGTTACCGTCCATGTCCATATTAGCTGCATCGGCATCAATTCTATCTAGGGATTTAAAATTTGAGTTTAATCTAGAAAAGGAAGCTTAGAAAGCATAAGTCGGCAAAATAGGCATAGGTGAAGCAGAAGGTCCCTGTGATTTCGCCCCCAAAGAAGTCTGGCCAACAGCAAAGTCTGAACGAAGCCACGAGCTTGTCACCTTCCGACTCCGACTACCTGTTGCTCGAAGTAAGGCATCCCACATAGGCTTCAGAGTCTCTCTCTTATGTTTCCAAAGAGTTAGTATGCCTTAATTAGTTAGTTTACCACACACGAAGCAAAAGGTTTGGATTCGTTCATACTTAAAATTGGCATAGAAAAAAACACCATTGAAGTTCGGCATCTTCTTCTTCCTTTTCAGAGGCAAACAAATGTCCATCTTTACCTCAATTTGCATGTAATAATCACCTACTTCATCAGAGTAAGGGGTAGGATCATACGCCAGAAAAGTGCCAATGAAATTCCTAGGGATGTAGCCACTGTTTCCGTCATAAACCCCGGAACAAGCTTATGGATTTGAACCCAACAATCGAAAAGCAGCAGTGGAATTTGCAGAGGATCCAATCCGTTCGTAATCAGTTCCACAATAAGAAGATGTTTATTGAAAAGCCATGGCATACCTTGTAAAACATAGTTCATATCAACGTCATTGTAAAAACGGAACAGAAATCGTTTGGCACCCAATTCTGTGATACATACACCACCCAAAGGATGCCACAAATCTGCTAAGACCTCCCTCATGATGTAAAAATTAATCTTGGTGTAGGTTAAAAACATACCAACGAGGCAATGATCATAGGAAACCCCCACTGGTGCAGCAGATTGATCGCCATCGACGATGAGAATCTCATCCTCTTCATCATCAATAGAAAGCTTGCTGATATCAGGTTCCATTGGAGCAGGAAACTAGAAATGAGGGAACAAGAATGCATGAAGCATACGAGAGAAAATTCCTTATTATTATTATTATTATTATTATTATTATTAAAGTTATAAACATAATGTTTGTAAAATTAAATATTTAAATATAAATTCTTATAAGAATATTTAACGAACTACTAAAAAAAATAATTTTGATTTCCTTATATAAGTTATTTTACACATCAACAAATAATACTAAATAATTAATTTTATTAAATATTTTTAATAAACAGCTGATATTATCTACTAGTCAAATTAACTGATAGAATTAATTATCAATTACTCCCTCCTATCCAAAATAAAAGCCGTTTTAGAGGGATGCACACTTATTCAAAATAAGTGTCACTTGTGACCTTTTATGCATGTTTATAATTTTACTTCCAAAATTACCCTTTAATTTCTCTCACATCCTAATTAGTAATTACACATATTACAATCTCAAGACAATTCAACATGCAATTTCTCTCACATGCTAATTATTGCAAATTACCTTTTCAATGCATTTCATCATGTTTCTTTTTATTTTGCTTCAAAACCTTTAAGTTCTCGGCAACATTCATTTATTTATATAAATATAAAAGTTGTACACATAATCTACAAGCATAATTTACAAGCAAGAATAAAAAATGGGTAAGAAAGAAGATCTTCCTTCCTGCATACAGAAATTGTCACAAATTGAAAACGTCGAAACTCTAAAAGTTGAAAACATCGAAACTCTAAAAGTTGGAAAGGTGTGCAACTCTTGTGCAAATAAGTCATTCTCTAATCAACCATTAATAAGGGTATATTAAACATTTCATTAACTTTTTTAATAAGTGTGCATCCCTTTAAAACGACTTTTATTTTAGATAGGAGGAAGTACCTACTAATAGAATCAACTAATAACTAATATAATTCGAAGCAATTCGCTGTACATTAAACGCAGCCGTTACCTATTTGATCAATAACATTAAGGGTACGTTTGGATATGTGGTGCGGTAGGGGTAAGTACTTATCCACCGCAGTTTCCAAATGCAAACACATGTTAAGATTTGTGGCAGACAACCGCAGGTTGGGAAAAACTGCGGTGCCACC
>JAOSBN010000008.1:1931813-1967349 GCA_027563595.1 Erythroxylum suave | reverse complement strand
AACACAAATTAAATTTTAACAATTGTATAAAACTGGATTGAAATTTAAATTAGCAACATAAAAAATTAAAGATTTAGGAGGTTCAACTTATAAAAGTCCAATTTGGGCTATCTCAAAATTCAAAATTTTTGAATAAAATAATATCTTTTTAATTTTTGACCCTTGTTTGATAATTAGCTGATTGTATTAGCTGTTAGCTGATTATATCAGCTGATTTGACCAGCGAATTACATTAGCTGTTTGTTAGAGATATTTGGTAAAAACAGTTGTTTAGTATTAGCTATTTATGTGTAAAATGACTTATGACAACATGACTTAAAAATTATAAAGTTATGAATATTATATATCTTAGTACTTTGTTGAATATTCTTAGTAAAGAATAATAAACTATTTAATGAATTAATAAATTAGATTTAAATTAAAATTTTAATCTAATCAAAATTTGATATATTTTTGTTTATGATTTATAATTATTTGAATTATTAAGATAAATAAAAAATGTTAAAACATATAAATTAATAAAGACATGAAAAACAAAATTTTCAAATTAATTATTATTATTGATTGTTAGATGATGTATGTGAGTGGAATAACTTGCCTACATAACTTCTAAAACAAATGGTTGCGATACGATACAAAAAATAAAAATTAACTGAGGGTATAATTGTTAGCTAAATAAATATTTAATAACTGATAACATAAAACTGTGCTACTTCTCTTAAGCCTTTTTAACTTTCAGTTGATTGAGTTCAATTAGCCAACCTAATCAACTGACCACCAGCACACTAATTACAACTTATCAATAAAGTCAATCAAGTAAATTCATTCAACTGGCTATTTTTTGCCCGATCAATAAACATCCAAATAGAAAATGCACTGCTGTTGTCAATTATTACATAAGAGAGTTGCATAGAGAGTGACGGTGAAAATGCACGACGGCAACTATGGTTGCCGACGAAAGTTAGATGTTTTGGTAAGAAGATTGAGGATTTTAAAGTTAGGAAGGAGTAAGATTCAGGATTTAGGTAATATTTAATTTAATTATTTTATTAGTTTAGTTATTTTATTTAATGGAAATTAAAATTAATAAATTATTTAAATTATTTATTTAATTTTGAACATTTTTTAAAGAAGATTAAGTTCCATAAAATCACCTTCCGAATATATTTAACAAATTTATCATCCGTATATATGATAAGTTTAATTTAAATATTTTTAAAATGATATAATTTGATTTAAATATTATAAAATATTAAAATTCAAAATATAAATGACAGGGTTAATTATGCCCTTTTAACCTAAATTTTATTACGATATAATTTGATTATTATAACTGGTTATTCTTGGCATTTTGTCAAACAAAAGAATTGAATTTATAAAGTTTGAAAATATGTTATAACTTATTTTTAAAAATATTTTATGTTCAAATTATTTTGGATTTTTAAACCTTAAAAATATTCATAAACACGAAAAAAATCTTTTTAATAAAAAATTCAATCCAATTCAAATCTAGAATCAAACTTGAAGTTAACAAAAATTTAAAAATTAAAATAGATTTTAAGCTTTATAAAACTAAGAATTACGGTGGCTAGATTTAGGTGTTTTTAGTGGGTCAATTCATGAGCTAGTCCAGGTTCAGATTGTCCTAAGGTCCAAATTTTCAATGTAAAATGACATTAATTTGTTTTTAAATGATTATGATTATAATTATGATTATGAAACGATGAGAATAATTATTATTATTATTATTATTATTATTATTATTAAGCGGGAGGAGATTGAGATGAAATTAATAATGCAATGTCTTTCCAAAATCCATGTACCTGAAAAAAGAACTGTTAGTACGGTAATGGCATATGACTAGTTCACTTGCAGGATTTGTTAGTCGCTGCATGTTTTCGACACGATCCATTGAGTTTATTTATTTTATATTTAAACGAAAATAATTGACTCAAAGTAACACATAATGATTGTATATTCTCGAGCAGGAGCTCATGTTTTGTTTGGTTGGTATAAATTTTTACTTGGAAAAGTAATTTTTTTAATTTAAATTTGTATTATTATGTTTGGTTCAATTTTTTGAGTAATTAAGAAAGTAAAAATTTTTTCAATCTAAGAAAAGTAGTAACATTTTCTTTAAATTTTAAATCCTACCACTCGTTGGTATTTAGATTAGGAATTTAATCTAAAAAATACATTATCCAATTCAACCATTCATTCTCTCTCAACTTTTTTATAATAATAATAAAATTAATTGCTAATAAAATAAATAATAATAATAAATATAATTGATAAAAATAATAAAATTAATAATTAGTAGAAAATTAAATATTATTATTATTACTATTACTACTACTACGATTAATAAAATCAAAAATAATAACAATAATAATAATAAAATTGGTAATAATAAAATTAATAATAAGTAGAAAATTAATAATAATAATTAATAATATTAATAATAATAAATTTAATAATAATGCACTATTTGTATTTTTATTTTCAATATTAGAAAAAATTTAGATATATGATTTGAATTTTAAGATTTATCTTTATACTCGGATGAGTTTTTTTAGTATTTTTCAATACTATATTTACAATATAACAGTATTATATTATTAAAATATTATAAATGAAAAATATTAGCATTTAATAATATAACTTGTATTAAAATTTAATATTATTTAACGATTTCAATTTTTATTTAATTTGTAGAAATATAAATAGAAACACAAGTCAAAATTAAATTACAGTTCATAAAATATTGTTACATACCAAACACTATAATAATAATTCACCAAATTTTTTATTAAAATTCTTATAAGTATTTAAATATATAAATATCTTTACTTTTTATAAATTTATTTTCTAAAAAATTATTTTCTAAATTCACGTTACTTTAACAGGCCTAAGAATTTCCTTGGCATGGAATCCAAAGTCAGGTTGATCTGCAGAAGGCCCGCGCCTGTGCAATTGCATGGGGATCATTTCGTCATCAAGTTTAGGCCACATAAGCCCTCAGAAAGATTACTGCAAGCCTAGCCTAGGTCTTGGACATGTGCCTTGTGCGATTGGTGTTTAGGGATGAAAATTAGTTCTAAGTTTGCCGAGTTTCACTTCAAGATCAATGAGCCAGATTCAGATTCAGATTGACCGAGCCTTATATCATATTTTTTGAAAAAATTGGGTCTCAGGTTAAGATCAGACTCAACTTTCTAGGTCTGAACCAGCCTGAGGCTTGTCAACTATAAAATATTTCACATAATTTTAAATTAAAAAAATTAGATCGAGCTGGCTTAAGCTTAAGGATATTTTTCTCGGGCTTAATCAACTCTCGGGTTAATGCCCGACCTACTGCTATCTCTATTGATTTTAGATTAGCTATAGTGTATGTTAAATAAATTTTACTTGTATGTTACATATATTAGACTATAATTAAAAGAGCCTAATTTGATTGAAGTCATATCATACCTTTGATTAAAACTTTTTGGTAATTACGAATTAATTATACTCTGATGACGTAATGATAAAATTTCAGTTACCACATTATGCTTTCGTATTATTAGTGTAAGAAAATGCTAACAAGCACGATTAGACAGCACTAGCTATTCTCGGTTCAGGCCTAAACTAACATATATAATATTAATATATTTTTAATTTGACCAACAAATTATATTAGCTATTTATTAGAGATATTTAGTAAAAATAATTGTTTAGTACTAGCTATTTATGTGTAAAATAACTTATGACAACATGACTTAAAAATTATAAAGGTATGAATATTATACATCTTAGTATTTTGTTGAATATTGTCAGTAAAGAATAATAAATTATTTAATGAATTAATAAATTAGATTTAAATAAAAATTTTAATCTAATCAAAAATTGATATATTTTTGTTTATGATTTATAATTTTTTGAATTATTAAAATAAATAAAAAATGTTAAAATGTATAAATTAATAAAGACATGGAAAACAAATTTTACAAATTAATTATTATTATTGATTATTGGATGATGTATATGAGTGGAATAACATGCCAACATAACTTCTGAAACAAATGTTGCAATATGATACAAAAAAACAAGAATTAACTGAGGTTATAATTGTCAGCTAAATAAATATTTAACAGCTAATAATATAAAACGCTACTCCTCATTAGTTTTTTAATTTTTAGTTGATTGGTTTCAATCAGTTAACTCAATTAACTGATTACCAACACATTAAATATAGTTGGTTAGCAAAATCAATCAACTAAATTTATTCAATCAACTATTTTTTGACCAATCAACCAACAACCAAATAGAAAATGCACAGCTAGTATCAATTACTACATAAGAGAAAGGAGAGCTACATAAGAGAAAGGAGAGCTTAATAAAGATGGCAATGGGCCAACTCTTATCAAATTTTTTAAAATTAAAAATATAGAATAATTTATTTTTTTAATTAGATTAGGGTTTAAGTTATTCAGATTCAAGTTTACTCGAGGCTCAATTTTTCTCATATAGAGTGACGGTGAAAATGCGCGACGGCAAATATAGTTGCCGACGAAAGTTCGACATTTTGGTAAGAAGATTGAGGATTTTAAAGTTAGGAACGAGTAAATTTCAAGATTTAAGTAATATTTAATTTAATTATTTTATTAGTTTAGTTATTTTATTTAATAGAAATTAAAATTAATAAAATATCTAAATTATTTATTTAATTTTGAACATTTTAAAAGGAAGATTAAGTTCCCTAAAATCACGTTCCGAATATATTTAACAAAATTATCATCCTTATATACGATGAGTTTAATTTAAACAATTTAAAACGATATAATTTAATTTAACTATTATAAAATATTAAAATTCAACTCATATTTAAATATAAATGTCAGGGTTAATTATGCCTTTTTAACCTAAATTTTATTACGATATAATTTGATTATTATAATTGGTTATTCTTGGCATTTTGTCAAATAAAAGAATTGAATTTATAAAGTTTGAAAATAAGTTATAATTTACTTTTAAAAATTTTGTATGTTCAAATTATATTGGATTTAAAACCTTAAAAATATTCATAAACACAAAAAAAATCTTTTTAACAAAAAGTTCAATCCAATTCAAATCTAGAATCAATCTTGAAATTTAAATTTAAAATTTAGATTAGACTTTAAACTTTATAAAACCAAGAATTACAATAGCTAGATTTAGGTGTCTTTAATAGGTCAACTTATAGACTTTAGATTCAGATTGTCCTAAGATCCAATTCTTCAATGTAAAATGACATCAATTTGTTTTTAAATAATTATGATTATAATAATAATTACGATAAGAATGATGATGATGATGATGATTATTATTATTATTCTTATTATTATTATTATTATTATTAATAAGCAACTGGAAATTGAAATGAAATTAATAATGCAATGTCTTTCCAAAGTCAATGTACCGATAAAAAAGATTTGTTAGGACAGTAATGGCATGTGATTAGCTCACTTGCAGGATTTGTTAGCCAATGCATGTTTTCGACACGATCCATTGAGTTTATTTATTTTATATTTGAACGAAAATAATTGACTCAAAGTAACACATGATGATTGTATATTCTCGAGTACGAGCTCAGGCTTTCTTTGGTTGGCATGAATTATTCTTTGGGAAACTAATATTTTTTTTAATTTATATTATTATGGTTGATTTAATTTTTTGTTAATTAGGAAAGTAAAATATTTTCTAATCTAGAAAAAGTATTAACATTTTTTTTGAATTTTAAATCCTACCACCTCTTTGGTATTTAGATTACTTTCTTCAGGAATTTAACTTAAAAAATACACTATGTAATTCAACAATTTATTCTTTCTCAACTCTACGATAACTTTTTTATAATAATAACAATAAAATAAATTGATAATAAAATAAAAAATGAAAAAATAATTGATAAAATTAATAAAGTTAATAATTAGTAGAAAATTAACTATTATTATTATCTATTTTAATAATAATTATTATAAATAAATAAATAAATATGGTAATAATAAAATTAAGAATAAGTAGAAGATTAATAATATTAAGAATAATAAAATGAATAAGGATAATAAATTTAATAATATTGCACTATTTATATTTTTATTTTCAATATTAGAAAAAATTTTGATATATGATTTGAATTTTAAGATTTATCTTTATACTCAGTTTAGTTTATTTTTAGTATTTTTCAATGCTATATTTCTAATATAACAGTATTATATGATTAAAATATTATAAATGAAAAATATTAACATTTAATAATATAACTTGTATTAAAAATTAAAATTATTTAACGATTTCAATTTTTATTCGATTAGTAGAGATATGAATAGAAATACAAGTCAAAATTAAATAACAGTTTATACAATACTGTTACGTACCAAACATTATAATAATAATTCTCTAAACTTTTCTATTAGAGTTCTTATAAATATCTAAATATATAAATATCTTTATTTTTTATAAATTTATTTTTCAAAAAATTAGATTCTAAATTCACATTAACTTCTTGTCAACGAGACGGGCCTCAGAATTTCCTTCGCATGGAATCCAAAGTCAGGTTGATCTGAAGAAGGCCCGCGCCTGTTCAATTGCATGGGGATCATTTCGTCATCAAGTTTAGGCCACCTAAGCCCCTCAGAAAGATTACTGCAAGCCTAGCCTAGGTCTTCGACTTGTGCCTTGTGCGATTGGTGTTTAGGGATGAAAATTAGGTCTAAGTTTGCCTAGTTTCACTTCGAGATCAATGAACCGGATTCAGATTGGGTCAAACCGAGCCTTATATCATATTTTTCGAAAAAATTGAGTCTCAGGTTAAGATCGGTCTCAACGTTCTAGGTCTGAACCGACCTAAGGCTTGTCAACTATAAAAAAATTCACATAATTTTAAATAAAAAATTAAATTGGGCTGGCTTAAGTTTAAGGATATTTGTATCGGGCTTAATCAAGTCTCGGGTCAATGCCCGACCTACTGCTATCTCTACTGATTTTAGATTAGCTATAGTGTATGTTAAATAAATTTTACTTGTATGTAACATAGATTAGATTATAATTAAAAGAGCCTAATTTGATTGAAGTCATATCATATCTTTGATTAAAACTTTTTGCTAATTACCAATTAGTTATGCTCTGATGACGTAATGATGATAAAATTTCAGTTACCACATTATGCTTTCGTATTATTAGTGTAAGAAATTGCCAGCAAGCACGATTAGACAGCACCAGCTGAAAATGCTAACAAGCACGATTAGACAGCACTAGCTATCCTCGGTGTCCACAATTCCTTGGTCCAAATAAAGAACAAAATTGAAAAACCAGAAGTAGCCGCAGAACATGGCCCATGTACATGTTCCAAAAATTGTGGAATAAAATGGTTTTTAAGGGATTTGGATTTGGATTTGAACACAAAAAGATGCAATCTTTACTGAAATTCAATGGACTCGATACAAAAGTGATTACAAGGCCGCCAAAGGAGAACAGAACAAAGTAAGTAAAGAGCATTGGCATTCACAAGATTAGAGACGTTGCTTGTCTAATCAGAAATGTGAAATGACAAATTATTCCCAGCAATTAAGAAACACCTTCCATTTGGCCAATCTTTCCTTTGTTTTAATCACTTCAAATTACTCAATGGTCAAAGGAACAGACTCAGCCTGAAAAGACATCACAAGACACAGAATCAATACTTGTCTGGAGTACAGCATACATTAGTGCAGGGTAACTGAAGAAACGAGGGAACTTACCAATTTGCGGTACTTAAGAGCATAGAACATTTCGAGGTAGCGACGGCTCTCGAGACGATCAAGCTTGGATACGTGTTTCCAGAACCCGTAAACTCCTGTCAGGGTCAGCAGCCTCTGAGAGTATATTTGCCAGGTGTATCTGTGAATCAAAACAGACAATTGAACGATGGTTAGCTGAGGCTTTTGAAGATCTACTAAGCAAGACAGCAATAGTAATGCAATGCAGTGATCAACTCACTTCTCTTCAATACGTTTCAGTCCACCTAGAGAGATCTTGTCCCAGTGAGAAGGGTCGGCCTTGCACTTCTCAAAGAAGTCAACAAGAAGCTGAGCAGCTTGTTGACCATGGTAAGGATCAATATGGAACCCTGATTTTCCATGAACAATGATCTCCGCTGGACCACCTTTGCAGGTAGCAAAGGTTGGCAGACCACAGGTCATGGCCTCCACGACAGTCAACCCGAAAGCCTCATATAATGCAGGCTGCACAAAAGCTCCCTTTGTGTCACAAATGCAACGGTAGAGTTCACCGTTTCGCACGCGGTTCATTTGGGAAGAAATCCATCGGAACTGGCCATTAAGGTTGTATTGCTCAATAAGACTATACATTTTCTTCATCTCTGCTTGCTCTTCCAGATCTTTAGATTCCTTTCTTCTATCGCCACCAACTACAACGAGATTTACAAGTTCCCGAAGCCGTTTATTCTTTCCGTACCATTCTACAAGGCCAGTTAAATTCTTTACTCTGTCCAGCCTTGCCATGGTGAATATGATAGGCTTAGATCGGTCTTTAAGCACACATCTGTCAAATGGAAGTGTAACAAACAGTTAAGCTTCTCATCTTCTATAACTTTCAAATAAGCTCTGCAAACGTAGAAGAAAATTAGGATGGAAACTAACAAGTGTTCTTCATTCTCAACAGGGCTGTAAAGAAGTTCCTCAATTTCTGAATGGAAAGAAGTGAGCCTTCGTTTCTGTTCTGTGTATGGGAAGTATATACTCATGTCAGCTCCAGGGGAGACAATGTTGAATTTGGGGTCAAACACATCGATCCCATGAACAACTCTGTACAGGCCGGGAAGCGTAAAAGCCGTGTGGCTCTCGTATTGGCCGACGGTGTCCTTGCTGAAATTGTGAGAGGGTAATGATAAGGATAAAGTTTAGCTTGCTTAAGTGTACACTAGTAATTATGCAGGGCAAGTAATAAAGATAGGAGTTATCACCTTCCAGCAATCTCTTGGAATGTGCTGGTGATGATGAAATCTGTATGGTTCATGGCAATGAGATCAGCTGTAAACTGGCAAGAGAAGTGATACTTCTCATCAAATTTCTTCCAGTAGATGTCCGATTCAGGATATTTTGTTTTCTCCAGAGCATGGGCAATGGTACACTGCAAAAGTTGCAGAATGTTACATTTCTCAAGTAAAACAACCATTTACCAACATGAACAATTGTTCACATAGGAAAGTACTAACCTCTGTAACACCTAGTTTATGTGCTAACAACGAAGCAACAATGTTTCCATCACTGTAATTTCCAATGATCAGGTCGGGTTTGCCCTGCAACTCCTTGGCAATTTCAGCTGCCACATCCTATAAAAAGTACAAGTAATTCTTTGAGCCTATCAAATTACGAACAAAAACTTCCAATAATGTCAATGCACATCAGGCAATCAAATGATTCACCTCAGTGTAAGTCGCCAGGTAGGGCCACACTTCAAATCTGGAGATCCATTTGCGAACAATTCCACTCTCTGTTCTAAAGGGCACTCTGAGGATATCTGAATACTCTGTTCCGTATACTTTCTCCATACGCTGGCCACAAGTGGTTCCTACGGCGTCAGGAAGAAGGCGAGTAATCTACAGACCAAACAAGAAAGAATGAGCATGGGAGATGTTGAACAAATCAGAAGTCTGCCAGACTACACTGCATCAAATACACATTAAACTTGATTGCTTACAATGAGGATACGAGGGGTGATATCAAGTCCCTGTTGCTTGATGCGTTGAAGCATTTCAGTCTCCAGGGCACGAACTTGATCCAAGATATAGACAACCTAGAGCAAAAAAAAATTTTAATAAACAAAAACACTCAATTGAATGGTATCCAACAAAAAGGACAGATTGAAATAGGATTATGACTAACTTGGCCTCCAGTGTCAGGATAACCCAAAACATTGTCTTGTGCGAAATACCCGTGAGGAGTCATAATCACAACGTTAAAGACCATAGGAATTCTACCAAGAAATGTCTCGAGAGTGCAGGGATCGGGTGCCTCTAGAAGATCCAGAAGAAGTCTGATCATCTCTAGAACACGCCCAGCGGTATCACCCCATCCTCTCTCCAAGCCACTTTCCTGAAACCTGTGCTCGAACTCAGAGTATGGAGTTTGTTTTGGCAGTGTAATCAGATATTCCTCTGCCTTCCTCAGGACATAGTGCAGTGCGTTCAGGTTCTGGATTCTGTCATTAAGCATCATGTTCTGCACAAAAGATCCAAGTGATATAATTAGCAATAAGATTATAATGATACAGCTTCCCAAACTGTACTCTGATCCAGATAACAATTTCAAGCCTCCAATTCATGCAAGGATTAAAGATTTTTTTAAAAGACAGCATTAGAACACATACCTTTCCTTTGTGGCAGTGAACCTTGAGAAACTCAAGCAGAGGGTGCAAACTCTCCTTGTCATGAAACAATTTGGCAGATAGGTGGCGATTGAGGAACTCCACGCCATTGCCAATGTACTTCTCTAGAGTTGGACGTGGGAAGCTTGCGTTAAATGGTTCAAAGTCCAACTCCAGAACAAAGTTGCCGTTGGAGCTGCACAAATAATACAGACGATGTTGAGATAAAAGCTACAAACATGAATCGAACTTCAGAGAAAACATAAATCTCACCTTCCATCAACAAGCTCCTCCTTGAAGTGGAGATATTCAGCAACTCCCAACTCCTCGACCACGAGTGCGTGGACATTCACTCTGATGTACTCCCAGACACCAGGCCTTGGGCGTACAGCAAGAGCAACCCATGGGGGCAAAACGATTGCTTCCTAAAGATTACAGGATCAAGAACAAAAAGAGTCAAAACTCATGTTACACTTCAAAACACAGAGCAATCAATGCATGTGTGATCAAAGATCACCTGTGTGGCTCTCAGGACTTCACCAAATGTACCATCAGCTAGTATCTTTCTGTTCTCTTCAGAGATTGCTTCGAACTCAGCAATAATATGATGGTTCTGAAGAATTCCTTTTCCCTTAGCTTCGATCCTACAATAAAATCAGAATTACATGAGCTTTTCGTCCTGCTTGTAATCTGAAGCTACTTAGCACTAATTGGCAGATCATGGATTCAGATAATACCTTGCAAGTAAAGCCACAATCTCGTTGCGGTGACCTTTTAGCGTATCATCCAAACGTTCGCGGATGCTGTGAACGCGAGTGAGCACACGTTCCGCCATAGATCTTCAGAGGGTCTTAGAAATACCTTTTTAAAGTGAAACACAAGACAATTATTAGTAATAAGAGCATGAAACAAACCCAGGTACTACAGAGTATAAATGAATATAAAAGAAGCACAAAGCCAAAGAAACCAAAAAGGATCACAGATATTTTCTATGCTCAAACCAACTGCTTAATTCATTACTGATTACAATGCAAAATATTGTTGCAATTACTGTCTTAAATAATGCAAGAGGACATCCGAAGAGATCTATGCCATTACAGGGTTCTTGCTGCAGCAAAGTAGGAAAAAAAAATCTTTTTCTAAAGGTAAGGCTGCTCAGAGAAGGGAAAGACCTTTGCTTTTAGTAAGATCAGAAGGAAAAGAAATTCCCAGAAACAGGAGTACAGTCAGGAAGAGAAGAGAAGACTATTATGCAGATAAGAAGATTGTGAGAAAGTTCTGAGTTGGAAAACAGAAAAAGTAATCGACCCAAAAGAGGGTAGGTATCAATTTTTGACCATGAAGAAAAAGAGATTAACTTCCATTCTTCTTCCTGTAAGGTCAAAATCAGATAAAAAGAACAGAACTTTGTGACCATCCAAAAACAGAGAGAAATTGCCGCAAGAAGCTCATGCCAAGGTGTTTTTCGCGAAAAAGAACTGATTCTAACGACGTTACAGAAGGAAGTGATGCAGATTCAGGTTCAAAATGTAATGATCAGCACAGTTCTTCCCAGACAAACTAAAACATGGTCTGTGACTACACAAGAAGCAAGCACTTTCAACAAAAACTTGGTGAATTTGCCTAACAAGCAGAACAGAGTCTCGTTTAGCATTCAAGAAGGCTACGATCCCAACATCTCTCCATGAACCAAACGACAAGACATTAACAAAAGAGCCAGAAGATCACTAAAAAAACCAGAAGACTGAGAAAAAGAAAGATGCGAAAAGAAAAAGCAAGAAACGCACCTAAGAGAAGCGAGAAAAACGAACAAAATAACGCAAAAACAGGAGGAATGAGAAAGCAGAGTGAAATGAGGTGGGTGAGTAAAAGACTAGACCAAGCTGGAATTTATAGAAAAAGCGAAGGAGCCTGAGCCTGATGGGATGTCATGTGAAGCAAAATATAAGAAACCAAAGGGTAGGTACAAAAGATACAAAAAGAACCAAACCAAAGCAAACGTAATAAAAATCCACACCTTGAAACTCAACCAGTCAAAGTGAACCCAAAAAAATTCAAGTGTAAAACGATACACTTGGCCAATATGCAAAAACACCTTGAAGTTCAAGCCACCTACCCAGAAGAAAAAAGGGTCCTCCCTCAGACCATTAAAAACTTAAATTGGTTAGACAAGATTTAATGGCGGTGTTGGGTGATGCCACTGTAGCTTCAAATAAAGGTCGGTCCTATATAGTTATATTCTCAACAAAGGTGTCACAATAATACAGGACGTCATATGCAGTAGTCAAGATGCAGAATATCCTCTGTTTTCGATGACTTTGTCATAACATTATCAATAGAGCACTACCTCATAAAGTTTACTAATTTTACTAATTTATTCGCCCTTGTGCAAGAGGTACAAGAGAATGCGGTAGTTTCTACTTTCTTAAGTGAAAAAGGTGAGAAATTGAAGGGTCTCAGTCATGAAAATGGTGTGAGCCCTGAACAGAGGATCCATGCAGCGAGTAAGCTGACAAGTACGAACTACAAAAACAATGCATATACTCTGTACTTATATGCCTCGTGTGTCCCGACTGGTCTATAGGACAAGCCAAAACGAAACAGACGAAGCCAGAGAGGGAAGGAGTATCCAAGATGAACATATCATATCCCAATACCATAATGAACACAAAAACTAGCAAGAACTTGATGTGTGATCAAAACAAGAAAACTCAACCATAATTTTACTCAAAATGCCCAAGTTACTACCTTTGGAAACAGGAGATTATGATAATTATAAACGCAAAAACGCACGAAACGCAAAGAATGGAATGGGAAGTGAAGCGAAACGAATGATGAAGATGAAGGGTTCGAGTGAGACCCTTTTATACACGAGCCAAGATGAAAATGGGCGCATTTGCTTTCTGGCTGGTTCAACTCATGCACCTTCCAAGAGGGTCACTTGCATTTTTTTCTGCCTAGATGAATTGTCTAAGAATATTATGATATGCAAATTGTGATTAATCAGTTGTAATGGCTCTGTACCCGAGACTAAAACCATCCACAGTCTCGCTTGCTTCCACCTTTTCAAAACCGCTCTTCCCCTTTTCCTGTGGCTAAGGCTAACCTCTGTTTTTCCTTTTTTTAAAATACCTTTATCCATTTTCTGACCATTGTTAAATATCCAGTCCAGTTGCAGTTTCCCCTTAATCTAAATTTTCAATATTTTTCCCTTTTTAAATATTTTAATGCTTCCAAATCCACGACCGCCACCTTCATGTTTAAAGAAAGAAGCATCAGCCGGTCATTGGCACTGTTCATCAGGGGTATTCTCGTCATTTAGGGATGAGGTTTTGGTTAATACTTGGAACTGAGGAGGAAAAAAGGCGCTGATTTGTGATTACGTGGGGTCCGATGATTGGGCAGTGCCCGGACAGGACTTCACAGGAGGGATTACAGATGCTCGTGTGTCTGTCTACCCGGCTGTCCCCACCCAACACCACATATCATAGTTTGACAAAGGTGCGAGACAGCGCAGTCCTAACCGCTGATTGGCTAAGACAACATATGCATGTCTGACGTGGCACCATGCACCGACAATAACAAATGTGAAGTCTGATGTTTATCCACTCACCTAATAATTTCCATCATTATTCTAGAAGACGTCTTAACTCTTACCAGGACATTTCACGGTGAGAAAAAAGAATATAGAAAATTCGGCAGTTGTACGAAGAGAGAGACGACTAGACGAGAGGTTGCTTGAGAAATCTATTGGCTAACCAATTGTGGTTTTGGGGTCCCTTCCCTGGTATTGATTGCTCGGAGGTTTGCTTGATTGACCCTCCTTACTTGCCTCTGAGTGTCTTTTAAGAAATATACTTATTAAAAAATTTGAAAAATCTTCCCACCCATAAGTCAAACTTCAGATTGACTACACGGAGTCATGATTGAACCCCACTAGTAACTTTGTCTATAAACTTACTTTTGATCTATGGTTCATTTTTAATGATGTTTCTCCAACAAAACGAAGAGATCGACCGTATAAAACGTACCCTTTGTTAATGCAATATCATAGCAAAAGACGTCGAAGTAATAAATAAGAGATTGAAAGGGCAATTTTGTCTTTCCACCGATTAGGTAACAGGCTATTTGTGTCTGTTTATATATATGCTACCCTACATGGAGCAGAAACGTGAGGTTAATGGATGAAAGGTACCAGTGAACTGAAGTGTTTGGGATATTTGACACGTCAGTTTTGTGACAGGCTGTCTTAGTTCGTATCGATAGCTTTAATTGAAGTAGTTGTTGTGACCTGTCACCCAACTCAGCTGTGTTTCAGAACGTGGCGAAGGGTAGGTTAAAACTTGGAAAACAGTACAAATTTCACGTCGGTTTATTGGCAATCAGCTAATTGCATTAGCTATTAGTTGATAGTTGATTATTTCAGTTGATTTGATCAGTAAATTGTATTAGCTGTTTGTTAGAGATATTTGGTAAAATAAGATATTTAGTATTAACTGTTTAAGTGTAAAATGATTTATGAGGACATGACTTTAAAAAAATTATAAGAGTATGAATGTTATATATCTTAGTATTTCGTTAAATATTCTTATAAGATTTTAGACTTTAGATATTTAATTCTACAAAAATTAAATTTATAACCATAAAAAACATAGAATATAATAATAATAATAATAATAATAACATAACAATGATGACAGTGACGGTGACGATAACAATGACGACAATGACGACACATCCAAATATTTTAATCACAGTCTTTGTGAAATATGATAATGAAAAGATATTCTATCCAAATTTAGTTATCTGAATATGGTAAATCGAGTTTAGATAAGGAATTAATGTCTATGTACGTTTGTATTACTGTATGAAATAAGATTATTGTATTTCTCTTTATTCTAGTTTTTATAGAACCTTTATTTCAAGTTATTTAGACAAGTCATACTCGCTTATCATTCATAAGAAATTTATGTAGATCTTTCTTTTTTCATTTTCGATTAATGTTAATATTTTATTTCTAACCTATTACTGTTTGCAGCTGTTTATATGACAAGCTACAAGATGCTTCTTTACTCATATGGTCATATTTCAAAAATAAATTCTATAATTTTTTGTTACACGCAAAAATGTGCAAAAATGAAATGATAATTATCAATCTTCGAAATGGTTAAATAGGAATTGTAGTTTTAATATTTTGGCTGATTGGAGAAAATGCTGCTATGTAGCAGCGTTCTCATATTCAACTAATTGTTAATTTATGCTGATCAAAAGCGTCAAATAGCTGAAATCAATAAAATAACTGAAAAAGTAGCTAAATGAAGATTAACCAAACGAGGCTATTGTCTCAAATATTAACAAAATATTTGTTCATAAATGAATTTAAATTTTATTCTTATAATAATAATGCATTTAAACAGTTTATTATCAATTTATATAAATAAGAATTAGTTTTATAATATTTTATTTTTATTTGTACATTCTTGTTTATTTAAATTTATTATTATTCTTATATTATTATTATTATTATTATTATTATTATCTTCTTCTTCTTCTTCTTCTTGTATGTATATTTTTATTTTTATTACTTTATTATTTTAATATGTATTTTTCATGTGAATTTATCAAAAATAATTTTCTACCAATTAAGAATAAAATTGCGTATTTTTTATCTTTTTTATACCTCACGTATCACTAGACCTAAGGATAGCAATAGGTAGGGTTAGGTTCGGCTATTACTCTATCCATATTCATATCCATTTTGTATGACTCAACCTATTATTCGTTTAACATCAATCGGTTTTTACGATTTATTACCCATATTTAAATCTATTAGATTGTTCGAGTTTTTGGATATCCATAGAGTTGTATATTATATAAAAATATAATTTGTAAATAGAAAATATAAAAAATAGATTTTTTCGAACGCTCCAAATTAAAATTACTTTAATAATAATAAGTTAGATTTTGATTTGTATGTCTTAAAAAAATCATAAAATTGTTAAAAATAAGGTGAGATTTTGATTATGAAAAAAGGTAAGAAATAAGATGGGGATTTTAAAGTTGTTTCTTTTTAGAAAATATTAATATTTTGTTACATTTAACCGTAAATATTCAAGAAAAAAAAATAAAGTTAATAAAAAAGAGGTTGGGTATGGGTGTTCATCGGTTTAGGTTATCTCTAGACTCATATCCAAATCCATATCCACATCTATTTTTGAGCATCCATTTAAAATTTATTTTTTAGCTTTCATGCCCATTTTTTTGAGTCGGGTGGTGCAGATATTAATCGAGTTGACAACTTACTGCTATATCTAACTGGACCTCTCCATATTCCGGTGTTTTAGTGAAACTTTTACTAAGCATTGTTATCATTGATATTATTTTGGACCTCGCATATATGCATAACTTCTAGTTACATATTATTGATGTTTAAGAATTAGTTTTATAAATTATAACATTAAGCATCTTCGCGTATCTTAAAGCATTAACGTTATTATTTATTGTTAGTGAATATATAAAATAAATTAAGTTGGCCTCATACAATAGTTTAAGTTATTATGCTAACATGATCGCTTATCGTAATATCAGAACTTTTATGATTAAGTGGTCTTGAATTATCATAAAATCCTACCACTCACCTATTTATCATCAAATTAATTCTACATAAGATGGAGTGAATTTATTTAAATTTCAAAACCAAAAAGCTTTTATTTGAGAAGGTATATTAGTAAATTTATAAAATTAATTAAATTGATTTTATACAATAGCTTAAACTGTTGTGCTGAAATGATATCCTATCGTCTATAACATATTAACATTGTTTCCTCGTCTTCGCGTGCGAGTTAAAGCTGCGGAACCGCATATTATTTAAGTAGACAACTTCAACATCTAATGACTCGACGAAAAGGATGGATATATATGGGTAATTGTCAATCTTATGACACTGCACATGGGACGTCACAATATCGGCATGACAGGGTAAATTTCAAGCTTAATTTAGTACCATAGGCAGTTAGAGCCACTACGTAGTACTACGTACTAAGTCACGCTCGACCTATATTAGATCCTTATTGGCTTACAACAGACGTGCAAAGTGATGCTTAATTAGTACGTCATTATGATCCTAATTCCTTGTTAAAAGCGATTTATATAATTTTAATAACATCCTTTATTTCAAAGTCTACAGACAGTCGGATGGTACAAAGTGGAAGAACGAAACTTTGGATAACATGATGAGTCACCAATGCATAAAAGTCCAGGATTAGAGTTCGAGAGTAAGCGACCAACCAATCTCTTTCTTCTTCGTCAAAATCTCCGCCCTTGGATGGCGGAAATTACGATCATTCAGAACTTCTTTAGACTGAAAATTTTGAATTTCGGATTGGATTATCCAATGCAAATTATGCATATTTAATATTCAGTTCTAAGAGTTAGTCTATAGTATGTAATAATAGTCAATAGATGCATTAATTGTGAAAATAATTAAACTGTACTTAATTTTATAATAATAGTCAAAGTGATAACAATTGCCTAAATTTTTAATTTTTAATATAATTAATTTAATATTAAGTTGATATCAAGCATCACATCATATAACATTTTTTATCACGTGATTGGTACATGTTATATCTATGTTGCACATAATTATATTATTTAATGAATTAAAGTTATCAAAAATTCTTAAAAAATTACACACTTCTTTGTAAGCTTTATTTCATGATTATTTAAAGTTATTAAATAATAAATTTTATACTGGCATAAATGACAACCACATCTCATGTTATTTACATTAATAGAAAATTTAATATTGCTTTATTTTGTACTAAAATTTAAAATTATAATATTTTACCCTTATTTTTTAAAATTCTGATTTCTATTTTAAAATTAAATAAAGTTTGAATTTTTTATGATTAATTTAATAACTAATTACAACAATGATGTCACTTCTTTATCATGCAATATCAGTCCATAATGATGATATAACAAGCTATTTTAGTCTAAACACATACAGTACCTGAGAAATAATTCAACAGGGGAGAATTTGCCATAACGTTTTTCCTCAAATATAAATTTGTTTTATTATTATAATATATTTTGCGTGCAATTTAAGCAAGAGGGTATGCGTGAGAATTTTCCAGGTTGTTGACCTGCCGGTCCGTACCATACATATTCCACATTATTAATTAACTAATTTGTGGATAAAATGGGGTGGGGTCCAATTATTTAATTAATTATGACTTTTCTTGTAGCCCAAGCGTCGCCTAGGCAAAATATCATTCTTTTTGGCCTTTTCGATGGGAGTTGGGGGTTGGTGAGATCACTATAGTTGAGGTTTTTGTTTTTTTTAACGAAAAATACTTTTAATTACCAAAAACTCCCCAACTAATATAATATAATTGCTTGTAAGATGGCTAATAAAAGGAAACACCTATAGGAGCTGGGATACCGTCGGGTTATCTTAGAAGTCGACTCATAGGAGGTCATTCGTAAGATTTTCTCACTCACTATTTTGATTGACCCGTATGTTTATTTATTGGCAAGTATTCGCCATCTCATCCACCACACCTGGGAGTTTAACATCTAGCACCTCCGTCGGAAAGGCAATCAGAGCGCTGACAACCTAGCTTACGTAGCCATTCAGGCCAGCCCCGAAATTCAGATTCTCCAGGAGCCTTTGCTGTCCACGAGGTATCTTTTAGAGAAGGATTGCCAAGACTTTTTGTACACTCGACACCCTCACCTGTTTGTGACTTCTTAGTGTGTTTTTGTCCCATGTATTCAAAAAATAAAAAGAAAACACATGTAGGCACCACTTATATTTCATCTTTGTGAAAGGCTCGTTTACCATTTTTTTGTTTATAAGAGTCGTTTAGTCCTTAATGTTCTACACTACATCTAACCTTATTTAGGGGAAGCTTCTTGATATTTGAAATTTTGCTTTTTTTTATATTTTTACAAAGAGACTGTTTTTGTGATTTAAACTTATGAATAAGATCACAAAAGAATAATTTTAATTTAATTATTAAATAGATAGATACTCAAATAATATTTGGTGGATGTGTCACTTTAGCAAAATTAACTTTTTAATGTGATTTTTACAAGTTTTAGAAGATTGTTTACTAAATAAAAAATAAAAAAGATACTAAATTGAAAACAAAAAGTGCCCGTAAGTTGGACCAACCGGCAATTTAAGGTGGCATGTTTTTTATTACAGTGCAAGTTGTAACCACCAGATTAATTCCAGAAAGTTAGGTAATGTTATGCTTTTTAGTTTTGGTGCAATTCCAGCTTCGAATGTCCCCAACATTGGCTACTGATCTAGCGGCGTTTTGTTCTGTTTTTTTTTTAAAAAAAATTAGATGGGGGTTCTGCTCAATGTCATTTTCGAGTGCCTAAGTCT
The DNA here is from genome assembly GCA_027563595.1 of Erythroxylum suave. Classification (NCBI taxonomy): domain Eukaryota; kingdom Viridiplantae; phylum Streptophyta; class Magnoliopsida; order Malpighiales; family Erythroxylaceae; genus Erythroxylum; species Erythroxylum suave. The sequence goes on along the minus strand of JAOSBN010000008.1, from coordinate 1,947,569 downwards.
TCACTTTCTTGTTAGCTTTAAAATTTGGTTGATAATTAGGCTTCGGTCACGTCCATTGCGAATGTGGACTCCTCCTGTTCCCAAACGTGAAAAATCCACACGTAAGACCCACCACAGGATTCACATGTCTGGTGACCTATCTCAACCTTTGTTGGCTTTTTGTGTTCGAGTATGTTTCAATCTACATGATGACCCGATCACTTTGATTCAAAAGTTTCTGATTCGTGTTAGATTAACGGCTTAGGATGATCGTAACATAAGGGAACAATTTATAACGGAATAGAACGTAACGTAGTAAAAGATTATTTATGAGAGATTGAAAGATTTGTAATGTAATGAAACATTATTTAGAAGATGAATTGATATAATAAAATATTGTGTATAATAAATGACTATTACACTGCTAATATTAAAATGATTGTTGCAAGTGATTTAACTATATAATTTTAAAACAGAAATTATGTCAAATTAAAATATCACGTATAACTTTTTTGATATATAGATCTCAACATTTTATTTTTATTATTTAAATATTTAAAGATTTTTTTAAATAAAAATTCAAAACTATTAATTGAGTTTCCTTTATGATAATCATAATTATTACTTAGTGTTTAAATCAATCACGAGCTAGTGACCTCCACTTCCTGAACTCACCAATCACTCTCTATAATTAACAGCAAAATGGACCTATTTTTATTTCAAATGAAAATGACTTGTTCATTTATCTATTCTAGTTCAGGAGCCACGTAAATCAACTGGACACTTTCTCGTAGTAAATGTCCAATTCATCAGCAATTGCAGAATATAGAAAGTACCAATTCCTATTAGCTGTTTGCATTTTCAGTACACCCACTTGCTTTCTTTCGATCAAGACATTAACCATTTTTAAATTGGGAGCAATCTAAATAGCAACATCTTTGATACATACACGTTACAGAAATATCTCGTGGCTCGTAGAGTTAGTTGGGATGCAACGACCCTTTTCGGTTTTATTCCACGTTGATAAGAACTGATGGGGCTAGACCTTGAAGCCTATTCTTTGGGTCTTCTTCTTTTGCAGCCTAAATTGGAAATTTTAGTCAACCTGGGGACTGGTTTGCAAATCTGAGGAATTAGGGATGCTCTAGCACGAGTTGAATAGCTATTCTATTACCGATATATTAATGATGAATGGTTATTTCTTTGTTTAGTTAAAAAAAACAGATAAAATAATTAATTTCAGATTTAATTATTCCTGCATTTTGGGAAATAGCTTACTTATTATGCAAAGTGAAGAATAAGCTCTCTTTTTTTATCATCATTATTATAATATTTTATTTTTATCATTATTAATTTCCTTATTATTAATAAGAAAATTAATAATAATTTTCTTATTATTATTATTAAGAAAAATAATAAATAATAATAAAAATAATAATGTTATTGGAGAGTGTAATGAATATTTTGATCTTTTTATTAGTTATTTCTTTATTATTCTAAATTTATGTTTTCAAATAAAAAATTGAAAGACATTATTATTAAAAAAATTTATAAATAAACCAAACTAAGTCATATCCATTCTATTATATTTGTCGTCAACTATATTTTTAAGAATAATTATTCTTTTCTTTATCTATTTAACTAAACACCCTGTTAGGTCTAGGGTCAAAATGTAACGGTGCGCAAACGTATATTATTTGAATTGGATTAAATAATTACATGATATATATTATTATCTGTAATTAATAATAATGACCGTATATTTTATTGTTATAATTTTTTTAAAAGCACTTTGCTTATTAACGGTCCACGTAATTCAAGAAATGAAACGTGTATTTATTTTACATTGAAAATCATGAAAATTATATAATAATTCAGAATTTGTTATACTAAATAGCCTGTCTAGTGATTAAATAACAAAAATTTAAAAATTGTTAGTCTTCAATAATAAGAGACCAAAAACAAAAAGGTGACGAATATGAATCCACAGGACCTTTTTTTGAGATACCTGTTTTTGACATGTAGCACTTTGTTTGAGTGGGGTTATAAAAGGCACCTAAGCCCGTTGTCTTGGAATGACCCCCAAGCACTTTCTACGGTTTCGGATCTCCCAAGGCCGACGATTTGACATTTCAATTTGCATCTTATGTTTATGTTTTCTTTTTCAATTAAAAGATTGGACCTGGTCAATGTCAAAAATGTCTTTAGCGACCCGCTTTCGGGCAGGCTGTAGTTGAATTGTGATTGGAAATTAAAATAAAAACGTGCTTTTTTTTTGCAATCCCACGTGAAACAGTACCGGAATTTGGCCCAAACCCAAAACCTTCGGCCTAGTAAAGATTGCAATAGTTTAATAATTATATAATTAAATAAATTATTTAAACAGTTAACTACTTAAAATTAAATAAAATTTTCATTTAAGCAACATTTATAAAATTTTAACATAATTGCAACCTCCTTAACCTCATTATTTTACTTGATTATTTATATTCAAAAATAATATTGTAGTATTACCATAATAATATATAATAATATGATTTAGTTATAATAACGCGTTTTTTTTAAACTAAGGAACCTGTAGTCATTATTCTTTGGATGTGTACAGATTGACGCAATAATCAGCAAATCAAGCGAACTTGATACTTCGCACTAGGTAAATTCTATACAGCAGGCTCGATTGAGAGAGTGTAAGTAGGAGAATTCAAACACAGGATTTTTTTGCTCCATACCTTTGCTTTACTAACTCGACCATCCCTAAGAGGTACTAATGTCATTACAGTATTTCAGTATTTATATTTAGAATTATTATCTATAGTATAACGTTATTGTTATTATTATATTATTAAAAAATATCTTAAAATAAATAATAAATTTTAAAATATGAAATTTTTATCTAATTCTAACTAAAATAGGTTGATCTATTGAATACTTAAGTACAAATAAAGTTAATTTTATTATTATAAAATATATATATTAAGATATACTATATTCGTATTTTTGAATAAAAATTATAAAATCTCCTAAAAATGAAGCTATTGGAGATTTTAATGAAAATATTTATTTTTGAAAGAAAAAGAAACATTTTCATTTATTAATCAAGAATAATTTTGAATAAATAATTAAAAAAAAAGTAATGGTGGGGGTGGACGCGTGGTGATATGTGATGCTTTCATTTCAGGTACGCGCACAATGCGTAAGAAAGTAAACAAAGAATAATACTGTACACAGAACTAGCCGTTACCTTACCTATCACTAACGACGATCTGCTATTGAGATTTCAAGCCACAAAGCGGTTACGCTCTTTCGAACTTTTACTTCTTCTCGATATTCGCTGCCCTTTTTCAAATTTTGAATCTGAAGAAGACCGGAACTTCACCGCAAAGTACCTCATCTCAGTCGCCGGAGTTCTGGTGCTTTTCTTTTCCTTTACCTTTTCTGTTATTTCGTGAGAGTTCAGTTGGTTTTTGTTTGAAATGTGAAGGTATCTTTTAGTAATCTAGATATGGAAAGAAAAGCACGTAATCTAGACCGTTCTTAAAGTTCAACTTCGATATGTGGTTTCTTGATTTGGCAAGAACTTTGTTCTTGATACTTCAAGCTGGGTGGTTACTCAAGCTAGGATTGGTCTCTGTTTCTCTTCCATAAAATAAGCATGACCATATCTAACTGCTTTTAGTTTACTGAGATCGTGCTGTTGCGACTTCTATTTACTATTCAGGTCTTTGAATGCAAGAAAACGCTTGATCCGAGTACACGATGGTTGGAACACCGGCGACACCAGCGTATAAGATACAGAGGACGCCATCGTCGACGCCAGGTGGCACTAACAAGGCTCGAGAAGAGAAGATTCTAGTGACGGTTAGGGTTAGGCCATTGGGTAGAAGAGAACAAGCGCTTTACGATCTTATTGCTTGGGAGTGGCCCGACGACCACTCCATTGTCTTCAAGAATCCGAACTCCGATCGTCCTCCGACTTCATACACGTTTGGTATATTTTCAATTACCTTGTGAAAACCATAAGAAAATGAGTTTTAGGTGGTGACAGCGAGTGAGTGAGCGAGCTATTTTCATGTGGCAGATAAAGTGTTTGATCCAACTTGCTCGACTCGGGGAGTGTACGAGGAAGGGGCTAAGGATGTTGCCCTCTCTGCCCTAAGAGGAATCAATGGTGTGTTCATTTGGTGAAGAGCTTGAAACTATGAAGCTATTACTTATAGTTCATAAGTGTTTTGTCTTTTTTATGCGAGTTTCAATTTGTTTGGGTGTTTTGAATTTTTCTCCAGCTACTATATTTGCGTATGGACAAACTAGTAGTGGAAAGACGTTTACAATGAGAGGAATCACAGAGAGTGCTGTAGAAGACATCTTTGAGCACATAGGAAACGTAAGTTGGCCTTTTTTGTTTTGTTTTTTTTCATCTTTCTATATTTGAGTTGTAAGTTGTAACACTTTAGATTGGGTTCATTTTAGACTTAGTTACTGTATTAATTGGTGGACAACTGTAATTCATCAAAAGACTAAATGACTCAATTAGTACCTCTTTTTTGCGTTCTTTCATAAGAATTGGAGTGATTTAATATCTATGAATGCGTTCATGTTGAATAGGTTTAGCCATGAACATGTAAAAATAAATTATTTCTAGAGGTCCATGAGATTCTTCTAGTTAATTGGTGGACAACTGTAATCCATCAAAAGACGATTACGTGACTTAGTTAGTACATTTTTTTTGCCTTTTTTTTCATAAGAATTAGAGTGATTTGATATCTATGGATGCGTTCATGTTCAACAGGTTCAACAATGAATATGTAAAAATAAATTGTTTCTAAAGGTCCATGAGATTCTTCTAGTTAAAGTATTTGCAATCTTGCAGAACCATGAAAGGAATTTTGTCCTGAAAATATCTGCACTGGAGATCTACAACGAGACTGTTGTAGACCTTTTGAATCGTGAATCTGGTCCTCTTCGACTTTTGGATGATGCTGAGGTAGTTGAACAATGCAATATACGAGAACAGCAGTGGTAAACTCTTGTATTTGAAATGCTAAGCAGTAATCTCTCGTTACCTCTGCACTGCAGAAAGGGATCATTGTCGAGAAGCTAGTTGAAGAGGTGGTCAAGGACAGCCAACATTTACGGCACTTAATTGGAGTCTGTGAAGGTAACTTTTCTTCAAATACAATGAGAATCATTCTTCTAGATGTGTGTTTCAGAATATTTAATAACTTGCGCTAATTGATGTTATTACCTTTTAGTCTTTAGGTTTACACCTACATGCACAGATACAACTATTCACGAGTGTTTGCTTTTGCAGCGCAAAGGCAAGTGGGTGAGACTGTTCTAAACGACAAAAGTTCAAGATCCCATCAGATAATACGATTAGTAAGCTCCATTGGTCTTATTAGCTTTTCCTGATTTTGTGAGGATAAAGTGCAACTAACCCCCCTTTATGAATGCAATGAATCCAGCTGGTTATATTCGGTCCTTTTCTCTTTGTGAAATTGCTCCCGTAGCTTTAAGTCCTGTTCATGATCGATTAAATTGTTTGTTCTTCAGTTATACGAAGTATAGTATATAGAATCTTGAAGTAGGCCTAGCGCAGATTTTTTATGCACCACTAACCATAACTATCGTGGTATGTCTGCAGACCATCGAGAGCAGTCTTCGTGAAAAGTCAGGATGTGTAAAGTCCTTTCTGGCTACTTTGGTACATAATTCAACTTTATCCGTAACCAGGATTCTTGGCATTGTGGCATCACTAATGATCTCGAATTTGACAGAATCTAGTAGACCTTGCTGGAAGTGAACGTGCATCTCAAACTAACACCAGTGGTATAAGATTGAAGGAAGGCAGTCATATCAACCGTAGCTTATTGACTCTCACAACAGTGATCAGAAAACTCAGGTAAGAGACAAGCTGAAGCATTTGATATAAACACAAGACCGACTACTGAGCATGATGAAAGTTTGCAATAGTTAGGAGGAACCGATATCCCAACATTATAAGTTCGGCTTACCTTTTTTCCTTTCAGCTACGTCTTTTATGCTAGTATTTTTCTTTAACCTTCATGAACCGGTAACTAAGGGATCATTTGTGTAAAGGTTCTTAGGATTTGTTTCTTGTCTCACTTACGTCTGCAGTGGCGGAAAGAGGAGTGGCCACATACCATACAGAGATTCAAAACTCACAAGAATATTGCAGCATTCACTTGGGGGTAATGCACGGACAGCCATTATATGCACCATGAGTCCTGCTTTGAGTCACGTGGAGCAAACAAGGAAAACGCTTTCTTTTGCAACCAGCGCAAAGGAGGTTACAAACAATGCCCAAGTGAACATGGTATGCTATTGAGTCCCTCAAAGCTTTTATTCCCCTCAATTACGTCAAATTGTTCTACTTTCCTAGTTCTGGAGGCCACGCAGACACTTTTATAAAATTGTTCAAGCACTTGCGCCTGCCAAGAAAACTATCAACTATGCTACCAGGCAGTAAGCACCATTGCATATCAAATTAGCAATTTCAGTGGTCTGTAGCATCCATGCTGCACGGAACGTAGGTTAAACACAAACCTTGTTCGCATAGGTAGATCTGTATTTCTTACAAGCGTTCATGCACTGAATAAATGGTACATACTACATTATCATGTTCATGTCATTAACTGTCCTGTTAACGCTTTAAGGTTGAAATATTTATGAATTTCAGGTTGTGGCCGACAAAAGATTAGTTAAGCATTTGCAGCAGGAAGTCGCCAGACTTGAAGCAGAGCTTCGAAGCCCAGAGCCCAAATCATGTTCAAGTTTGAGATCCTTGTTAATAGAGAAGGATATGCAAATTGAGCAGGTATAAAGTTTGCTTCTTCTTCCTTTTTGCTTCTTTTGCTTCTGTTTCCTTTAACCTATGTTAAATTCTTCATGGAAAGACGTTATTAATGTTTGCTGAAGAATTCTATAACTTTTCCCAGTTTGTGACGTTCAAGAAGTATACTTTCCTTTTCAGTTGCTGGAAAGTTGTAATGTACTAAATGATCCTTGATTTAATATCCGAACACTGCGGCTTATTGTTTTTGGAGCAATCTTCACACAAGCATTGGAAACCATCTAAAGTGCCATCCTTGACTTCTGCCGGGGCATTCATTTCAGATTTCTATGCTCATCCATGTGAAATAAGCAATTTCATCATTAGTTTTTTGAAATATTAATATAGTACCAGAAGAGCGCAAAAAAGGGAAATAAAAAGCTGAATTTACTTGCCGTCGATCTTATATAGATGCTTTGTTTCTAATCGTGGTAAATTTTGTAGATGGAGTTGGAAATGAAAGAGTTGAAGCGCCAGAGAGACCTTGCCCAAGCTCAACTTGAACTAGAAAGAAAATCACGAAAGGAGCAGAAGGTAGCAGACGCTTTCGTTCTTGTCTTTTAACGAATTCCACAGTTTCTCTAACTTTTAACATTTACAGGGCCTAAATCAAAATGGTCCTTCAAATCAAGCAGTCAGGTGTCTTTCTTTTACTTGTGAAAACGATCCAGTTGCTAATAAAACTACTCCAAATGCAAGAAAGAGGCTATTTGGAAAGCAGGAAATGGTTAGACAATCTATCACTTCTACGAATCCATCAATGCTCGTTCAGGAAATACGTAAACTTGAACAGCGGCAAAGGCAATTGGGCGAGGAAGCAAATCGAGCACTAGAAGTACTTCATAAGGAGGTTGCTTCTCACAGATTGGGCAGTCAAGCAACTGCTGAAACTGTTGCAAAGATGCTGTCTGAAATTAAGGAATTGCAAGTACTTGGCTCTGTTCACGAAGAAGTTGTGATTGGAGAAAAAACTAACCTGAAGGACGAAATCACTCGACTAAACTCTCATGAAAGCACCATTGCATCTCTAGAAAGGAAGCTTGATACTGTCCAGAAATCCATAGACACGCTAGTTTCCTCTTTCTCAAGTGGTGGTGAGCAGACCCAAGAGTTGAAGGCTCAGTTGAAGAAGAAGAAAATGTTTCCTTTTGCATTGACCAACAGTTCAAACGTGCAAAATATAATACGATCCCCATGCTCACCTCTTACCTCTTCCCATACTGTGGTGGACAATGAGACTGAGAACCGAAACCCTGAGATCTATAACAGACGCGGTGGCAGTGCAACGACCGGGCCGCCTGAATCAACTCCTCAAAGGAATGACAAAAATGGAGAGGTCATATCATCAAGGGAAAGCACTCCGGCTTCTCGGTCTAATTCCGTTAATGTGAAAAAGATGCAGAGGATGTTCAAGAATGCCGCTGAAGAGAATATACGGAGCATAAAGGCTTACGTTACTGAGTTGAAAGAAAGGGTGGCAAAGTTACAATACCAAAAGCAGCTTCTAGTTTGCCAGGTAAGAACATGTTTTTCAGTTTCTTTACATCCTACCACGCACAATAGTTCCAGAATTTGTTGGTTTTGGTTAGAGATTAAGGATTACAGTCAAATGAGCTACAAATTTATCTCCTACTATATTCTGGAGTCTTATTTCCTGGCTCCAGCAAAAACATCAATTCATGCATCTCTTGTTTTAGATACTAGCTGGTCACTGAATGTAGACCACAATTGATTTATCTGATTCTAATTTCAAACAATTTAATCAAATCATGTAGTCCTGGTGGCATTACACTCATGTTTGATTTCAGGTGTTGGAGCTAGAGGCAAACGACGCAACAATTGTGGAGCCAGATACTGGTGACCAGTCTCCCATATCTTGGCGGTTAACTTTTGAGGACCAAAGAAAACAAATTATAATGTTATGGCACTTGTGCCATGTTTCAATTATACACCGTACACAGTTCTATCTGTTATTTCAAGGAGATCCCGCCGATCAAATCTACGTGGAGGTTGAGCTCAGAAGGTTGTCATGGTTGGAACAACATTTGGCAGAACTTGGCAATGCAAGCCCAGCACTGTTAGGGGATGAACCTGCTAGCTCGGTGTCATCATGGTAACTTCAGAAGATTAAATTATCCCTAATCAAAGTAATGATTAAGCAGTACCAATTCAATTCTTTTAGTACCTCTGACCAATTCTATCTTGGAACCAAATGCAGCATCAAGGCTCTTAAACAAGAAAGGGAGTATCTGGCAAAGAGGGTGAATTCAAAACTAACAGCAGAAGAGAGAGAGGTCCTTTATGCTAAATGGGACATCCCACCAGTGGGAAAACAGAGGAGATTGCAACTGGTAAACAAATTGTGGACAGACCCTCTTAACATGCAGCACATAGAAGAAAGTGCAGCAATTGTTGCCAAACTCGTGGGATTTTGTGAAACTGGTGAACATGTGAGGAAGGAGATGTTTGAGCTTAATTTTGTCAACCCTTCTGACAAGAAGGCATGGATGGGCTGGAACCTGATATCCAACCTTTTAAATCTGTAACAAGAAAATCAATCTTGCCCTTTGTAACACGTTTTTATTAGCAATAGAAACGAAGAGTAGTCATAAATGTTATGATTTCCCCTAATCAAATTAGATTTAAAGTTAATATTTTTAAGATTAATTAATTATAAGAATTTAATTTAATTTAAAATTAATAAATCAAATTAAATATAATTGAAAGGACAAAAATGGCAAGAACATTATTCTACTATACACATATATACCTTGCAAGCTTTGGGAGAGGATCATCAACGAAGGTAGCCTTTCTTTGACCATGTTTAACAATCAATGGATTGCATTAGCTGTTAATTGATTTTATTAGCAGCTAGCTAATTAATATAGTTAATTTGACTAGCGGATAACATCAACTATTTTTTTTAAAATGTTTTGTAAAATTAACTATTTATACATAAAATGACTTATAAGGGCATGATTTAGAAAAATGACCATTTCCAAAACCATGTGTAATTGGCATCAAATCATATTTGTTCTCCAAAATCATGCAAAATTAACGAAATATATTTTCATTATAAATATATTAAAAACACTGCATTTCATGACCATTCAGTAATTCATTCATCTATAGTTCTTCTGTTATATAGGCAGACAATCATAGTTCTTTGCATATGTTTATTGTGCATGCTTATTGTTATATACTCCTTTTCCATTATTTGGTATCAACTTGTGTAGATTTAATTGATTATGTTATTTTTTTATTACAAAAATTATTCTGAATTTTATGTGAAAACATTAATTTATTATATAAAATAATTTGGGAATTCATTTTATAGTATAATGGTGTTGGGAATGTAATATCAACTAGTTGTTTGCTTAAATGTTGCTAAAGGACAACAATTGATTAAATTTTTAAGATTAGTAGATGAATTTAACGAATGCCATTTGATTTTTCTTAGTACACCTTTAAAACAAGCAATTGAAATCCTTTTAAAAGTTCTCTTTTCTTTCATTCTCTCTGTTTTTCTCTCTACCTATTGGCACGCCTCTTCTCTGTCTTTTTTACAGTTTTTTCTCACAAAGCCCTAGTTTATTTTTCCTTCTATTCGAGGATTTATGTGATTTTATCATGAAAAGAGATTTACAACATTTATCTATTTTAGATGAGGGTATGGACGTTGAGGTTTTGGCTAGTGTTGGAGTTGTGCCATATGATCTGTGTATGGTGGGTATGCTTTTGACCTATGAAGTTATCAATTCTCAAGCCATGAAAAACACTTTAGCTGATGTATGACACCCTTTGAGGGGAGTGGAGATCACAAATTTAGGTGCAAAAAGATTTTTGTTTCATTTTTTTCATCAAGTTGACCTTGATCGTGCATTGGAAGGAGCCCCATGGTTCTTTAATCGCCATCTTTTAGTATGGAAGAAAGTGGAAATTGGCAAGAACCTTATGCATATCACTTTACTGTACATGGACTTCTGGGTTCAAGTTGGAAGATTCCGCCTGGATACATGAATGAAGGAGTTGCTAAAATGCTAGGAGATTTTGTTGGTGAGTTTCTTGAATATGATGCTGAGACGAGTAGCTCGAGGGAGGAAGAGTTCATGAAGATGAGGGTGAGGTTAGATACTCGGAAACCGGTGAGAAGAAAGAAGCGATTGAATGATAAATCTGGTGCTATATTTTATGTTGATTTTAAGTACGAAAAACTGTTAGTTCTATGTTTCCTCTGTGGAAGGATAGGTCACACTGAAGCTTTTTGTGACCTTCGTCTTCATCACAAAAAAGAAGTAGGGGTTGACTGTAATGGTAGAAGTGGGGCCTTAGGTATGTTTTGGAATAATGATACTGTTCTTTCAGTTCAAGGCTATTCTCAACACTGCATTGATGTTGAAATTATGGAAAACATGAATTCATGGAGACTGACTAGTTATTATGGGATAGCAGATAGAAATAGAAGGAGGGCTGCATGGAATCTCCTAAGGGCCTTGAAAGCGAGGAGTGACAAACCATGGCTTTGTTTTGGTAATTTTAACGACTTGGCTGCTCATTTGGAAAAATAGGGAGGCTGCTCTTGTCCCCAAAATTTGTTGGATGGTTTTCGATCGGCTATTGAGAATTGTGGGTTAAGTGATCTCCCTTCGAAGGATATAGTTTTACATGGGCTATAAAGAGATTTGCTAGAATTTATACGAGAGAGAAGCTGGATCGAGCAATGGCGACTAAAAGATAGTAAGATATGTTTAATTCGGTCTTGGTCACAACACTATTCTCACCAACATCAGACCACGATCCCATTCTTACTAATAGTATGGTAAATGCAGATGGTGGTAATTGTAGGAGGTTTAAATTTGACAACTCCTAGCTATGTGATCCCGAACTCATTAACGTTGTTTGGGACTCTTGGAAAGTGGAGATTAGCATTGGAATCATGGAAAAGAAGGAGGATTATATAAGGCCAGTTTCGAATTGGGGTAGAAGGCGAAATCGGTTGTTTTGGCAACAGAAGAGAGCAATTGTGAACAAATTGGAGTTTGATAGGGAGGTTGATCCTAGGAATTGTAATCAATTATTGAAGGATAAGTTAACTCATTTACAGGCCCAAGAAGAGTGTAGAAGAAAACAACAAACCAAGCAATTTTGGCTAACTAATGGGGATAGGAGTAGCAGATTCTTTCATTCAAAAATTAAAGCAAGGAGACTAAAGAACAAAATTATGGGTATTATGGATAATAGTGGGCAGTGGACTACATATAAGGAAGTTGTGAAACAATCAGTTGTTGATTACCTTTCAATGATTTTTACGCAAAGCGACTCGGACAGGGATGAGGTTTGTAACCTGGTATCATTGGCTCGGCCGAAGATTGAGAAAGCTGATAATGTTTTGTTGACTGAAGTAATTCGAATTGAAGAGGTAAAGGAAGCAGTGTTCCATATGCACCCGGATAAAGAACTCGGTCCTGATGATCTTAATTCGGCATTTTTTCAGAGATTTTGGAGCATTGTTGGTGATGATATTGTCTCGGCTTGCAATATTTGGCTACAAGCAGGTACTTTTCCTAGCTCTCTTTCTGACACCACTATTGTTATAATTCCTAAGATTAATGATCCAAAAGAAGTTAAAGACTTTAGACCAATTGCCCTTTGTAATGCTCTGTACAAAATTTTGTCTAAATTCTTAGCTAATAGACTGAAAAAAGTGTTGCATTAAGTCATTTCGGATTGTCAATCTACTTTTGTTTCGGGAAGAGCGATAATAGATAATATATTGGTTTCTTTTGAAACAATGCATTATCTTAAGAAACAAAAGAGGGGTGCAGTGGGTTCGTGTGCTCTTAAGGTAGACATTAGCAAAGCCTATGATTGGGTAGAATGGAATTTTTTGTGGGCTATTATCAGTCAAATGGGTTTTTCAGACACTTGGATTAATTGGATGAAACTGTGTGTTTGTAATATCAATTATTCAATCCTTGTTAATGGGGAATTAGTTGGCCCTATAGTGGCAGGGCGTGGGTTGAGGCAAGGTGATCCCATGTCACCATATTTATTTTTAATTTGTGCGGAAGGCTTGACTACGTTATTTAGCGAAGCTGAAAGGAGAGGTTGGATATATAGTGGTAAGGCAGGAAGGAGTTGTCCTCGCATCTCTCATCTTTTATTTGCAGATTATTCATTATTTTTCTTCAGGGAAAATAATGGGGAAGCGAATAGAGTAAAAGAGATTCTAGAGAAGTACGAGCAATCTTCAGGTCAAGCCATTAATTTCCAGAAATCTGGGATTGTGTACAATCCCAATACGAGAGCTGAAGCAAAGAGTGGTATTGCGCAGATTTTTAATGTGAATTATGTGGGTACGGATAGTATGTACCAGGGTTTGCCAACGGTTGTGGGGAGAAGTAAAAAACAGATCTTCAGGTTCATTAAAGATCGTATTTAGAAGAAGATGAATAGTTGGTCTAACTGCTTTCTTTCTAGAGCGGGTAGGGATATTTGAATTAAATTTGTTCTCCAAGCAGTGGCTTCCTGTTGTATGAGTGTGTTTGAACACTCTATTACACTTTGTGATGAGATACATGAAATGTTGGATAAGTTTTGGTGGAAAGGAAAGATGGAAGGTGGTAGAGGTATCCATTTGATCTCTTGGGATAAGAAGTGTGGAAGTAAGGATAGGGGTGGTATGGGCTTCAAAGATATTAGAAGTTTCAATATGGCTATGTTGGCCAAATAAGGGTGGAAGTTGATGAATGATTCTAATACCCTTTTTCACAAGGTGTTTAAAGATAAATATATTAGAGACAAGGATTTTTTGGAAGCTTCATTAGGCAATTACCCTAGTTTCGCGTGTGGAAAGGGATATGGGAGGCAAGTAGCATTTTGAAGCATGGTGTGAGATGGCAAGTTGGTAACAGTGAGACTATTAAGGTGGTGAAAGATCTTTGGGTTCCTTTGGAAGCTCCTTTTAGGTTAGAGGGTTGGGAGGGGTTCATTGACGAAAATATGAGTGTGTGAGCTTTTTGTGAATGAGGGGAGAAAATGGGATGTTGGGAAGGTTTGGATCTTTTTAGTGTAAGGAAGGGGCAAAAAATTCTTAGTATACCCCTTAGCATTAGGAATAGAGACGATGTGAGGGTGTGGCATTTTGATAAAAGAGAGTGTATAATGTGAGGTCGGGGTATCAAATTGCTTGCAGTATTTTTGGGAGAGGGTATGGAGATAGTGAGGTTTGGTGGAAGAAAATTTGGGGTAATGAGATCCAACCAAAAGTTAAAGATTTAATATGGAGAGTTCTTAGACGTGTCCTGCCTACTAGGGTAAAGATTAAGAGTAGAGGGGTTAATATTGGGGAGGGATGTCCATTATGTGGGGAAGTTGAGAGTATTGATCATGCTTTAATTAATTGTGGTGTTGCTAGGAGGGGGTGGAGTCTAGGTGGGTACTTAGTACCTAATACTAATGTTATTTTTAAAGACTTTTTAATGTAGATACTAGATTCCAATGATGCTCACAAAAAACAAAAGTTTGCTTCTTTGATGTGGGGCATCTGGATATGCGTAACAAACTTATTTGGGAAGATAAAGTGCTCACTCCAAGTCAAGTTTACATGCAATCTATACAAGCTCTGCATGACTTCAAGGTGGCTATTGATTCACATGTTGGTCTTCATCAGCAAAATGCAAGTGTCCAAGTTGACTTGCAATACAAACGCTCAAGCTGGGATTCTTCTTTTGGTTGGAGGTCGTCAACTTGCTACTAGTCAAGAGAGTCGTGGTGTACAGGTTCATCTTCAATCATCGAGTTCGCCAATTGCAGCACCTTTGTCAATTTGGCATGGACATATAGATAGTGCAATTTTCATGGATTCACACATGGCAGGATATGGTATCTTTTTCGAAGATGAAGAAGATCTTTTCATCAAAGCAATTTCAGGTTACTATGAAGGGACTACATATGCTAAAATTGTTGAGGCGGTGGCTTTACGGCAAGCGTTACTTTTTGCGAAAGATCACCTTCATAATCCAGGATGTTTTTATATGGACTCACAACTAGTTGTTCATGGTTTAAACTCAAGTTCTTTAGACTTGTTTGATTTTGGTCTTGTAATTTTGGATTGTCGTTTTATTCTAGGGCTTCGTCCAGATATTGAAGTCCATTGGGTTCGTAGGCAAGCTAATATAGGAGCTCATACTCTAGCTAGAGATGCCTATCGCTATGCTAGCCAAGTTATTTGGGATGCTATCCCTATTCCCTTGTATGACTTTTTCAATACTAGACGATGAGAATTGTTTTCTCTTTAAAAAAAATCCTTATTTAATGCTTACGTTTTAATTTATTTCAGTCATTCAATCTAAATTAAATAAATTAATACATATTTGCTTATGTTAAAAATAAAAAATAATTGTTTAAATTAATGTTAGAAATTAAATTAAAAAATTGTAGTAATTATATAATTTTTATACAACAATTATACAGCTGTAAATGCAAAAGAGTATTATTAAACAACCATTTTAACCGATTACCAGATATGAAGAAAAATATGTATTAACTACTGCTTTCTCTCTCTCTTGTGATTTCTTTTGCCTTCACTCCTCCTCCTAGTTTCCTTCTTGTTCTCTCCTTTATTTTTTGTATTTTCTCTTTATTCTTTCATAATTTCATAATAGCTGGTATCAGAGCTTTAACATTCTCAGCCAAAAAAAAATTCAAAAAAAATCAAAAATTTTTAAAAGTTGTTTTGTACTCTGCCGTGTGCATGCTTTTCTGCTTTTAGGCAAGTTCCTTCACCTTAATGGTGTAATACTCTCTCGTGGATTTTAATCTGCTTGTTTTGTGATTATGGAGGTAGAAGAGGACATGGCGAATCTGAATCTATCGGAAGACGAAGATGATTGTGTGCAGGTTTTTAACCCTATTGATAACGA
>JAOSBN010000008.1:1921057-1931713 GCA_027563595.1 Erythroxylum suave | reverse complement strand
AATTTGGGACTGTATTCCGCTCTGTTTGTTGGAGCAATATTGATTAATGAATTTCTGAGTATTTCTCTTCAAAAAAAAAACATTCTCAGCCAAAAATTTTCATAAAATAGTAGGAGGTGATTGGATTCAAGGATCTAAGAAACTTGAAAAAAGTACTCAAAAATTTAAGAAATCTCATTTTCGAAATGAGAAATGGATTAAGGGAATTAAAGCAACATTCAATATTAAGAGGAATGGCTACATCAGAAAATAACAAATTAATGGTACAAAGATCTGTAATGTTGATGAAGAAGAGAATGAGTAAATTGAATTTTAACATGAGTATTGTGGTGATTATAAAATAGTACAATGAAGAACACTTATGAAAATCTTAAGTTGAAAATTTTAAGTTGTTGATCAATGCCAAGTGTCCAATAGCAATTTGAATGTTTCTTTTTTATCCATTATGTAAACCTCCTTAATAATTTATCTTAACTAAAAAAATATTTCTAATATTTTTTAGCCATAATGACTATTTGTATATAAAAAAATTTTAAAACAAAAATATATTTTTAATTTAATTATTTAATTCTTCTTAATTATAAATTTAATCAAAGTATTAATAAATATAATGAATACAACTCGAAACTTTCTTGCTCAATCCAATCTTTGAATCTAACATTATAAAAAATTTTGGTTAGTATAAAATAATTTGACAGTGGTTTTTGTATCTGTATCATACAATATCAAATCCAATGATACTTATGTTATTTAATTAAAAATGAAATAATTATTAAAAATAATGATATTGATATGAAACACAAAATTTTACTTTTAAAAAAGGTTAGTTTTTGAATAAACCATAGTATTTTTTAGTAAATTCAATTTACAATTAGTGCTAATCTTTCTTTATCTCTATTTCTTTTTCTCTTCTATCTCTTCTCTTAAGTAATTTGTAATAACTTTTAGATATAATTATTTTTTTGTCCCTTAAATTTTCAGTTACAGAAGCAAAAAGTTGCTTATAAGAGCGTTTTAGAAAGCAGAAGATTGGGGTTTGATTGGGGTCCACTAGTAAATGAGATAGTGAGTCCCCTTCTTGAAAGGATGATGTACACGTAAGTGGTCGAGTATGTGGCGGAGGATAGCAATTGGAAATGAGATTTGATCACTCCACATCTTCCCCCTCAATTATGCATGGTCCTCGCGACGGTTCAGCCTCCATCAACTGATGAGGAAGGCGACAAATTCGTCTGGAACCCTAGTCAACAAGGGAAGTTCACGATGGAGTCTGCTTATGAGTTAATCACTGCGGCAAATTCAACGACCCAAAATCCAATATGGAATATCATTTGGAAGTGGCCAAGGCCATAGCGGCTTCGCTTCTTTTTGTAGCTCTTAACAAACAACAAACTTCTGACAAATCATCAGCGGGTTCTTAGACACATAGCCTCCGATAGTAACTGCCCGCATTGTGGTCACGAAAATACCACATTGCATGCATTTCGTGATTGTCACAGGGTCCAGAATTTTTGGCAGAAATGGTCCCCTATATTGCAAGCGGCGTCTTTCTATCAGGGGCCCGTAGAACAGTGGATACAGTCTAATCTGACAAACTAAGGCACTCTATCGGGTGTCGACTGGGCAGTCATTTTTGGGGTCTCGTGTTGGTATCTCTGACAATGGCAACAAATGTATCTTCGAGAAGGGATTCTAGTGGCCAGAAGTGGGACATCACATAGTCTTAAGGTATGTGTTTTGAATCGGATAGGCACATGCAGTGACTGGTTGCATAACTAACCCACAAAAATTGCTTGTAGGGACCCTAGTAAGCTGGAATCCACCATCGGAGGGCTAGATTAAAGTTAATACAGATGGTT
The DNA here is from genome assembly GCA_027563595.1 of Erythroxylum suave. NCBI lineage: Eukaryota > Viridiplantae > Streptophyta > Magnoliopsida > Malpighiales > Erythroxylaceae > Erythroxylum > Erythroxylum suave. The sequence goes on along the minus strand of JAOSBN010000008.1, from coordinate 1,929,854 downwards.
CAGTGTCTTCTGGCTCCTCGAACAATACGACTGGGGGGTTGCTTAGGGACTGCCGTGTCCAATGGTGTAGGGGTTTTCTACATAAGTTTGAGGCATGCTCACCATTGGTCACTGAACTAAAAGGGGTTCACGAGAGGCTTAAAGTGGCATGAGAACTTGGCTATCGGAAGATCATATTGAAAGTGGATTCGCTCGAGGTCATCAATATTCTTTCCTCTTCCGAATGTTTATTGACTGAGACTATTTTTTTAGTGCAGGATATCCGCGCGATGATAGAGCGTCATTGGGAGATGAAAATTCAACATGTCTATCAGGAGGGGAATACAAACGCAGATAGTCTGGTAGCTGAAGCTATGCGAGTACACCCAAAATTACATTATTTTAACGAACCTCTGCCAACCTCAATGTCCTTTATAGTATCAGATCGGCACGAAACTTTGTATCGCCGGGGTATAACTTACGATTGAACTGAAATATTTTGTCGTATTTTTTAGTTTTCTTTCCTATGTATTAAAAAAAAGAGAGCAGAAGATTGAGTTCAATCCCCTAATCTCAATTAGCTAATTACTAAATATGATTATCAACCGATTGACAAACAACTAAATACCTCTCATATCTTAAAAAATAAATGAGAAGTCATTTATAAAGAGACTGTTTTGGGATTAGAACCACAACTATTACTGGTTGCTCCGAGGGTTTCATCTAATTAAAGTATTTATTTTCTTTAAATCCCTTTAATTAAATTAAATGGTCCGTCAAAAATACAAGAGGGTATATAGGTCTTTTCCCATAAGCTGCCTCACTGAAAACCTCGATAAAGCGAGTAGGTCACGAAGTTACACCGTGAAGACGATCCCCTCTTTCTTCATATACATGTAGAGAAAATCTAGCAGAAAATTGAAGCAAAACGACAATGGGAAGAGAGCCTCAACAACAAGAACAACAAGTGTCTTACACCGTAGAGCAACTCGTTGCCGTCAATCCCTATAATCCCGATATCCTTCCGGATCTCGAAAACTATGTTAATGAACAGGTTTGGTTTTGTTTCTAATTGATATTCGAATTGAATGCTTGAAAGAGGAATTGAATCTGGGCTGTGTTCTTTTTTTCTTTTTCTATTTATGTAGTATAAGTTATCGTCTTTGCTTTAGGGTGATTTATTTGTAGGGAAAGCATGAAATTTTGTATCTTTTTTTTCCCGCTGATAATTGGCTTAGATAAGTGGGTTTGACTTTTATTTGGGTTTTTGATCGAAAACATTTTTGAGTCAGGTTAGTGTGTTGCCTTGTTGATATCCTTGGATGCAATGTAATAGGATCTTGGTTTATTCCTGGGAATGTCTTGTGACTTAACACTATGTTCAGTGTCTTCGAATTTGTACCCTTTTAAATGAATGTAAGGCCACATGGTAATGACTTCATCTGATTCATTAAGTATATTAGAGCTATGTAAATGATGTGACTGAAGGTTTCATGGCTTGTGAAGATTATATGTTATTTTTATGCTTACCTAGTGATTGATGTGCTTATGGTAATGTTTAGGTTGCCTCGCAAACCTACAGTCTGGATGCAAATCTTTGCCTTCTTCGGCTTTATCAGGTAATGAGGATCTCCTCCGTTGTATAATTAACCTTTATTATGGTCATTGAAACAGTATCAGGTATACGAAATCGACTTGGAAATTTAGTTTAAACTTTACTGGCAGATGCTTATCAGTATTATGTCTCTTTTTACAGTTTGAACCAGAGAGAATGAGCACCCAAATTGTTGCTAGGATTTTGGTTAAGGTCTGGATAAGCGCTCCCTCAAATATGATTGACTTGCTTAATTGGCTAACCTTTAATTTAAGTTTTTCTGATGAATATTTTCTTCTTCTTAACAGGCGCTCATGGCAATGCCAGCCCCAGATTTTAGCCTCTGTCTGTTTTTGATTCCAGAACGAGTGGTATCATTTCCTGCCTTTTTCTTCATTTATTTTGTTGGAACAATGCATACAATTCAAGATTGAGTAGGCTCATGTGTATTCTTTATAGGCTCTTGTGTATTCTTTATGTTTATGAGACTAATGTTAACTATCGACTACAGTAACATCATCAAAATCCTGAAATTAATCAATCTCTCGTGTTTTCGAATCTGGGAGCTCTACACTAGATTGCTCCTAGCATAAGATATTCTAGACCAATCTGCTTCTATATGATTTATAGCTTTTCATGAATTGTTTAAGACTCTGTTTCAGATTATAGCCTGCGTTGTGATTGATTTTTACCTTATTGCTGGTATATGACAAACCTTGTGAAAGGTTCACCTTGTTCTTATTTTTGTGTATTTGCTTGCAGCAAATGGAGGAACAGTTCAAGACATTGATTGTACTCTCACACTATTTAGAGGTATGTTTCTGATGTATATTAAGGGATCTGTAAAATTGATGAATTTTGAATGTCAAGTTACCTGTCTGCAGACAGGAAGGTTCCGACAGTTCTGGGATGAGGCATCCAAATCTCGCCACATAGTCGAAGCTGTGCCAGGTTTTAATCCTGTTATTCTATGTAGCTCTTTTTCGTTTCTTTCTTTTTAGATGATATATAAATATTTCTAGGGCAAGAGCGTTTGCTTATCATGTATGTTTAAATCATTGAAAAATGGGGTTATGATTGACTACTTGAGGAGATATCTGCTAGGGTACTCGGTTATCTCTTCAGTTTTGCATTTTCTATTTTCAAACTTGAAAGAGGATTTGTTACAGGCTTTGAGCAAGCAATTCAAACCTATGCAATTCATCTCCTCTCCCTGACTTATCAAAAGGTTCCTAGGTCTGTACTTGCTGAGGTATGCTCCAATTTCACACTTCCTGCAATTTGTCTGCAGCATTTGTTTTGCTTGGTCTAAATGAAAATGGTAGCGTGGGGCAAAACTTTGACTTGGTGAATAAATTGTAGATAGAAAAAAGGAGTTAACGGGCACTTAGTACTTTAGTACTTCAAATCACACGCTTATCTCTTACTTGAGCATGTTTGCACTCATTGTTGTTACTTTGACGAGTAAGTAATTTTCATTATGTTTTCTGCAAGTTAATCACTGTATCATGAATGCTCCTTACTTGGGTATGGGACAGGCTATCAACATTGAAGGTCTATCTCTGGACAAGTTTCTGGAACAGCAAGTGGCCACTTGTGGATGGACCATAGAGAAGGGCCATGGGAAAGGCCAACTCATTGTCTTACCTGCAAATGAATTTAACCATCCCGAGCTGAAGAAGAACAATGCCGACAGTGTTCCATTGGATCACATTGCCCGTATTTTCCCAATTCTCGGCTGACCTCTTTTTATAACTGAAAAGTTTTGTATCTCTACTGGGAATTATGAACGTTCCTGTTTCTGTTGAATGCTTGGGGCTCTTAGATTGCTCCTGTAAGAAACCTTGAGATTTTATAAATCTTACGAATCTTTTAAACAAACTCCATGTACACCTCTTCTTCCTAATCTCTATTTGGGAGGGCATTTTCACATCCAATTGATGTAGAATCCAATTTAGATTGATTGTAATAGCAACAATCTAATAATATTTAACTTACCAACTTGTGAAAACGTTTCATAATAATCCTTGCTATGTGTTACGTGTCTATTACCCTCTTTTCAAGAGATGCACCTAGTGGGGTATGCAGTGTACTCGCTTATAAATTAGGACTCTCTTCGTTGCCTATCCGATGTGAGATGTGCCACTCTCTTCCACCCAATCCTATGGCTAGGGCTCCTTGCCTATCTCATCCCGAGGGGCACTTGATGGGACACTAAAATCGGGAACATGTTGGTTTTGATGTCACTTGTCATGAGTTCATTACCTTCTCTCTAAAAGATGTACCTAGTAAGGTGTGCAACTCCACGCTTATAAGTCAGAACCTTTTCCGTTACCTATCCGATGTGGGACGTGACATATGGGTTTGAGTAAACTCTTTAGCATCGAAGCAAGTCTTATATCTTTCAAGTGATCCATCAAAATTGGACTTTAAGATGAACACTATCATTTGCATTTGACTAGTCTTTTCCCTCGTCGAAGATCAACTTCCTCCGACTGTCCATTTTTCTCCAAAGCTCTCATTTCCTCCAAGACTACATCCCTTCACTTGGGATAATTTAGAGCCTCCCGTATATTTCTAGAGCCTTTCCTAAGAACAATGGGTAAATACAAGATTTCATCCAAATCTGGAATAGATATTGGTTAAGGTGACATAATAGAAATGAACTCAAACTGAGATTTACCTAGCTGGTCTCCAATTTTTGGATCTATTTTCGAGTTAGATTCTTGACTTTCAGTTGTTCCGGATATTTTCTCAAAAAAAAAAACTTTTCCACTTAAAATAATTTCCGTCTTGTCTTGCACACATTTTATTCTTTTCTTGAGATTGAATTTGTAAAATCGTTGAAGATGAATCCTTATTTTCATTATTTGAGACACCATTAATGCTTGAATCAGGATTATAGAAAATATCTACATCATTGTTAATAGTGTTGATCATATTCTCCTTTTACTTATAAATATAAAAAAACCGAATCTTCGCTAGGTGTCTCCCTCTGAGGATGAGTTGAGAGAAAAAAAGTTGACACCTATGGAATTAAAAAAAGAACTTTTGATTGTAGGATCAAAGCACATACACTATTTTTGAGTGGAAGGATAACCAACAAAAATACATTTTCGTGCTTTGAGATTAAGTTTTTTTCCGATTGTTATCATGAATATGAACAAATGCAATATACCTAAACACTTTGAGAGGGAGATCACGTGGTAATCAAGATGAAGGAAAATATTCACTAAAATAGTTATAGGTATTTGAAATTTTGGAGCTTTTCAAGGCATCCTATTGATCAAATATGTAAGCTTTTAGGATAGCCTCTCTCCATGAATACTTAAGAGTATTAGTTGAAAATATTAGAGATCTTGCAATTTCTAATAGATGCTTATTTTTTCTTTCGGCTAATCCATTTTATTATGTGGTGTTAGTACATGAGCTTTGATAAATAATATCTTTTTTAACAAAAAAATTATTTAAAACCTTGTTGGAGTGTTTTGTTTCTGTTATTGCTTCTAGAGAATAGAATTTTAGTTTGAAATTGTGTTCGGATCATGTTAAAAAAGTTTTGAAACACCTTTCTTGAAATATAAGTAGTAGTTTGTCTTATATGGAAAGAATATATGGCCTTAAGCATATATATAAGCCCATTGAATTACTTCTCCTATTATCAATCAATTTTATTGCCTGTTTGGTTGAGCTTTTAGAGAGTAAATAAGTATTTTTTTCCACCGCAAAAGCTTTTTTTAAGAAAAACGAGTGTTTGGCTATAAAATAAAAAAGTACTTTTTTAGTAGATATAAATTTTTTGGCAACTAAAATACAGTTTTTTTAAGAAGTTCAGAGTTTTTAAAAAAAGCACTTTTTCAAGTAAAATTTTCAGATCAATTAATGAGCCTACTTTTTAGTTCCTTTTATCTTTATACTTTACACATAATTCTAATAATATCCACAAACACATCTTCACTTTTATTTTGAGATTTATATAATATTATTTGAATTTTTATATATTTTAATATTTATTTTTTATATTAGTTTTACTTATGTTATAATCCATACAAAAGATTTTGTTAAATATATTTTCATTTATGTTTCATATAGTTTAAAATTATATAATAATTAATATATTGTGTTTTGCATATTGTTTAATATATTTTAAATAATATTTATATGCATAAATAATTCTTATTACAAAATAAAACATAGTTAAAATTAAAAGTACTTTTTATTTTTATATTGCCAAACAGTCTATTGTATGAAATTCTTTCAAAAAAACTCTTTTTTAAATGACAGTTAACCAATCAATTAGCTTCTTAGAAAATATCTTCTCAGAAAAACTCTACTGATATAAGCTCGACTAAACAAAAATTTAGATGAAACTTTATTTGAGTTTGTATGTGGATATTTTATCCGGGCTCAATGTTACATAATTTAACATTGCAATAGAATTGATCCCTTCCCAACTAATGCTGATAAGGAACCATCTGCTATTATTACTCTTTGATTTCTTGAACAAGAAAGCTATAGGAAGAAAACAATTTAGAGGACCCACTCACATGGTCTGTTACCTCATATTTAATCATTCAAGAATGATTTGAAATGACAATGAAACAAGAGGCAACTAGATAATTATCTTTTTTAACTAAAGAATAGGTGGGATTTGGATTAGGGAAAATTTGAGGCTAAATAAATTTTTTATATATTTGCTCTATGTGTACCTTTGTGAAAGGTCGTGTGATAGAAGATGTTTCATACTCAAATTTAATAGTGTTGGCTTGGGGATGAGATCTTCTGTATCCACTACTCTGTATCAACTCTGTTTCACTCGATCTCATTCATATATTTCTGTAAGTCCCACATGAGTCTCACATATTTGTATGGATAAGATCGAGTGAAATAGAGTTGGTACAAGATAATGGGCACAGAAAATCTGGTTCTTGGCTTGGGAGGTATGATTGCCTCTGAATTAATTTTCTCTAATTTTTTTGACTTTTATGAATGTTTCAACATGTTTTTTGGATGTGTAAATCACGTTTACAGTGATTATATCATGTCTTTTTTGTTGTTCTCTCTATCTTTCTCATACTCTATTCCTTTCAACATGAGTGCAAAACGTTCAACCCCTAATATGGTGTTATTAATGGGCACTTTCCGCCTCATATCCTGTCTTCTTACTTAGGACAAAACCTCTTTGATAAGGGGTAAAGACGTTCTTCCCAAAATTGAGCCCCTAACTTCGTCCAATTCTTGATTCAATTATGCAAGATTCAAGATTGCAAGATTAACAGAATATGGACAATCAGGTAAATCAACAGTAACTATAGTCCAGATTTGCTGTGTCTACTCTGATAATGTTCCAATGAGGAAAAAGGAACAGAAACAAATAGATGGTTTGATGCAATTGTCTCAACAACCACAGATAACAACAGGTATTGATATGATTGAGCTTCCTAAATAGATAAGCTTACCATGTGCTCTGTCTTTGTTTTCGGGCATTATCTGGGAACTTCCTATGATTTTTATTTTTTGTTTTTTAATTATTTTAATTTTGCGTGACAAATTTATTTTTATTTTTTGTTTTTTAATTATTTTTGTTTTTGTTTTTTATAAAATCAATAGAACTATAATTAAAATAAAAATAAAAACAAAATTAACATTTTATTTAATTTTTTATTAACCTAATATTAATATAATTAAAATTAAAGTGATAAAAAAAGTCAATAACGTGATCGTTCTTTTTTTTATTACTGATGTGACATATGAGTGACTGTGACTTAAAAACTTAACTAAAAACGAAGACGTTTTTAATTTGACAGACTAATCTTAAGAGTTCTGGACTCGCCCTTCTCTTTTCTTTTCAGGGCTGGCTGCGGCAGTTGGAACGGACAAGTAATGTACACCTTGCCCTCATTAAAGATAAACCTAAACCTGATTTGGATATTATTCTGCTGATTCTTTTTGAGACTTGTTGAGTTATAATTGGTTTGAAGGAGTCAATGAATCGACCTATTAGTGAGGTTTGTCCCAAGCTCCTATCGTTTCTTTGGCATTTCCTGGATGGTTGAGCCACCAAGAAAAAGTTGTCATTGGGACATCTATGCTCCTCATGTGGCTGCCAGTAAAACCTTACCAACTTCTGACGACGCAATGATGCAACCATTTTTAACTGATTGAAACAGCTGTGACATTTAGCCAGAGACCTAGACCGTCAAGCTTGAAAGTTGTTATTCTGCAGAATCGAAATTTTTTTTAAAAATCTCAGTGACACAGTTCTTTAGTCAATTGACAGTATCTTTGATTATTATGAAACGTAAAGTGCTGATTATCTCTTGATCATTCCTAAGTTCATCACGGCAGGTTCTCTCCTCCTGGAATGTCGACTATATCTGCAATGGTTAGCTTTTCCCAGGTAAAGAACAGATCTTTCAGTCTCATTGTTCCGACGAACGATGGAGGACCATCCCATAGAGCATCTGCAATTTGCTGATGCAGTCTTTCCGTTGGATGGAAACCATCAAACCACATGTAATCGCTAGCATTCTCGCATAACTCAAAGTCTGTTGTTTTCTTTGTGCCTCCACAGGTCAAGAGACCTCGATACGGTCCAGTTCCACAACAGGCATTCACTCCATCTTTGAAGCCTTCATAAATTTAAAGTCCGGATGTGGCTTAGTTCAGAATATTGATGATGCAACCAAATAAACGGTGGGGACATACCATATTTGGAGGAACTGTTTAATCTGTCGTCTAGCCAGCTGTAGAAATCTGGGTTGAAAGACTTGAACCCGCTCAATACATGCTCAAGGCTAGTGAGAACATTATTAAGGGCAGTGTTATGTGCTACTGCAAGGGCGGAAGCTGCTTCCAGGCAACCACCATCGCCACTACCTTGGAGGTTTGCTGCTCTTAGTGCCGGTATGCAACCTAAAGGGCACAAGCTTAGAAAGGCAAACTTTCTAGCTCCTTTATGATACAGGGTCTGTACTGGGAAACAAAACAGAACCAACAACAGTTAATAGAGACTCTAACCTGAAGCATCACTTCTAACCGATATCTTATCTAGAAGGGTTCTTTTACCTGAATCGCATCTGTTAAGTTTCCAACGACCGTACCAACATATTGTCCTGGACCGTGAAGTTCTTGCATTGTGGGATTAGCTAGATAGCCCGCAATATAGTCGTTGCTTCCAATACTAATGAAGTAAACTGCTTCAGTTATGATGTTCTTCGCTTT
>JAOSBN010000008.1:1909383-1920241 GCA_027563595.1 Erythroxylum suave | reverse complement strand
TACCTATATAGTCTACTATGATGCGGCCATCAGAGAACCTTCCTGTAGGTGCTTCAAAGAAACCATTTTGACCGTAAGGCTTGTAGTTTGCTCGATTTTCAGCGGTCGTGTTGATGTAGTTGTTGTTACCAGGATCGACAGTAGAGTCACCGAAGATGAACAGAGCACTAGTCTTCTCAACTCCCTCGCTGCCATATGCTCTCGGGATCGTCAAAAGAAAGATATGAAGCAAGATCAGACGATAACTAAGTTTGAGTCCCTCCATTTGCCAGTCAAGTTTGGACAACTTCTTGTCTTAAGAGTTGCTTATAAATACAAACCCAGAAAGGATTTCCAACCGACGACTTTCTCAAGGCAACCACCCACCATTTCCTGGACGTTCGCTGAGCTTCGGGAGGATACGTCTAGACGTTATAAAAAATGCTGCGACTCTGTCAAGGCAACCACCTTATGATCGTATTAAATGTCAAATTTGGAAACAGGGTGTGTTGTTTAGCGGATTAGTAGATTCCAACGTTACCAACCGATCCAGTCAATTATAAATTTTAAAATGCTCAATATTTTAAAATTTTAATTTATTAATTAAATTTTAAAATTTTCAATTAAGGAAACAATTTTTTATAAAATTAATAACTCAATTTACCACATTAAACATTTTAAAATTTATTTAATCTTTTATAAATTTAATAACTTAATTCAAAACATTCATTATTTTTAAATTTTTTTAATTTAATATCTAAATTTTTAAAATTTTCATTTAAGTAATTAATTTTTATAAACTTAAAAATTCAATTAAGAATGTCAATTTTGGTCTTTGATTTGGCCTAAGCTTCGATTGAAACGTAAAAAGCAACATCATTTTTAAATTTTTAAACAAAATATATAAAGTTAAGCTAGGTTGAGCCATGAGCCACCCAACTCGTGGGTCAGGTCAAGACGGACCGGACGCAATGATATACCTAAACTCAATTGAAAACGTTAGTTGTATCAATATTTTGTTAATTTGGTTAATGAATTTTCTTTTTATAAAATGTAAAAAAGCTCAAACTTTCGTTAAATTTTCAATTATAACCCGAACTTTAAAAAGTAGCAATAAAATGTCTAAATTTTTAAATTTTTAATTATAGTCTAAACTTCGAAAAGTGGCAATATAATGCTCAATTTATTCCCCCCGATGCCTTTAGCCTTTTGATTCCCCCTTTTTTTCCTAATGCCTTAAGCCATTCTTGCATTACAGTGTACTATAACAGTAAGTTATTCGTTTTTAATTTGTTCTTCTAATGTCCTTAGTGTGAGAGCATTGGGGCTGTGTAATTTGAAAATTGAAGAGTGAAGACATCGAGAGAACAAACTGAAACTGAAGAAAAAATTAGAATCAAAGCGTAAGATCGTCAAGGTTGCGTAACCTGATTTAGGTCATTTTTAAACAACGACGTCATTTTAATTATGTTATTAAATGACATCGTTTTATTAATCTTCACTTGTTATATTAAATTTGGCTGACATGAATCAATAGTTAAGATTTCTAAAACACGTGGTAAGCTACGTCAACAAACTTAACAGAAATATTAAGATCGGGCTATAATTAAAAAAATTGAAAGTTTGAGTATTTCATTGCTACTTTTTAAAGTTTATGCTATAATTTAAAAATTGACGAAAATCAAGACTTTTATTTTGGTAATTAACTATTAAAAAATACTATCAAAACTAAGAATTAAGTTGTTAAAGTTTAAAACATTGGTCACTTTGATTGAAAAAACAAAAAACCTAAAGACTGAATTGAAAATTCTCCAAGGTTATGCACTTTATAATATGTTATCAAGTTGTGAGTATATATATATAAAGTAAGAAGTCACACTTACATTAGGTATGACAATTTATGGTCAGGCTTAAAATTAATGGACCAATTCATGTTGATCAAGTTTGAATCTATCAAATCGATTTGAACACTTCAATCTCTCTTTTCAAAAAGTTATTTTAATTAAAAATTTTAAAATAATATCATTTTAAATTAAAATTAACCAAAATCACGTTATTTTTAAATTATAATTGAATCCATGGTTTGACGTCAATCGAATTTTCAAAAGTCAAGCACTTTATCGAGTTGTGTGTGTAGGTAAGAAGTCACAACACATACATTAGGTAATTAATGGACCAAATTTATGTTGATCAAGCTATGTTCTACGTTTGAATTTTACAAACATTTGAATAGTTCAATTTATCTTTTAAAAAGATGTTATTTTAATTAAAATTTAAAATAATATCTATTTGCAATAATTAAAATTTTAAAAAGTTGAACTAAAAATTTGTAATATTTTAATTTTAATACAAAAATTCAAATATTTTTTAATATTTCGATTATAGCTTCACACCACTCGAATTCTTTCTTTAAATTTTATTTTTACAACTTTTTTTGGATATATAAGAAGAAAAACAAAAAGTCTACATTAATTCTGGCCCCTTCGGTACAACTGGTCTTGCCTATTTAGTTGGATAAATACCATTGTTTCCGACGGAGGTTCTTTAAGAACATGCATTCCTGGACGTACTTGCATAGCTAAATTAGTCAGATTATCAGCGCTCTGATTCCCTTCCTTATAGACGTGTTGAATCTGCGTCTCTCAATTTCGGCCCAACACCTCTTGTATACCCTGCACCAAAAAAGTATCCTCAATTAGTGACTGTTTAAAAGAGGAAAAAATATTGATGACATCTAACGAATCCACTTCCAGTATAATTTTCTGATAACCATGTTCCCAAACCAATTTAAGCCCCTCGTGAACTCCCTGCATTTGACATTCAATAGCAAGCAGGCCCCACACTTGTGAAGAAATCTACCAACCACACCACTGGCCATTGCAGTCTCCAAGTAATTCCCCAATCGAACTACCTGAAGATCCGTTTTGAATCACACCATCAGTATTTACTTTGATCCAACCCTCTTGAGGTATTTACCAGCCGACAGAATGCCTATAGGCAATCCCGATGTGTTATTTTTACAATTTTAACACAAACCTAATAATTGATTTAGCAAGATTTATTTTTTTTTGCAAACTAATTTTTCAAATTGTAATTAGTTGTTATAGGATGCCCTTGTTTTGAAAATAGCTTCGTTATTATTTACGAATTAGACTACGTAATATTACACCTCTCCAAATTTTATATTTCATCGACTGGATGTTGTTATTGCTCTCGTAGGATGCACCCATTAAATTAACCTAGACATAAACCATACACGAAATTTTAAAAAAATAACGTACTCAGGATTTATTCATAAAAAAACTTAAATAAAAAAAAGATATCTCAGTCAATATGACCATTGAATATACCAACTAACTAATAAATCGTTCTCTATAATAAACAGGGTAGTTGAGGATACGGTGGTTGACCTAATTCAGCTACATTTAGGAACGATTAAGACTGCTGAACAAGTCCTTACCCTGCCTTTGGCAATGGATTAGCCATTTATGGACAGTGGACCCAAAAGGCTCAGTGAGTTTAGCCTTTTGATTATTGTCTTGTGCCTATAATTGTGTTTAATTGGTTTTAAGAACAAAATCAATATTTTATAATTTAATGTAAAATATATGAATTAAATTTTTTTCGTCAAGTTCGATAAAATTATGTAATAGAATTTTGTTATACTTCACAATTACAGTAATAATTGAGATAAATCTAACATTTTGAAAAATTTTTAATTTAATAACTAATTTTTTAAAATTTTTATAAATCAATTTAAAATGATTTTTCTTATGTAAATAATAGATGGATGCTTACGTATTTTGTAACAGCTAACGAATATGTCATATTAGTAAAAATGATCTGTTGACTTTATACATATAAATTTTAAAATGTCATTCTCTAAATTAAAAATGTTGACACTAAATTAAAAAATAGGCATTTTTTTAATCAACCATCTCTTAATAATTCATGACAACAAAAAATTAAATTACTCTAGTTTAAATTTTTAAATAAAAATAAGTATTAAAACAATAATTACTCGTACTATTATTTATTAAACGTATCGCATAAGAGACGTTCTAAATATTAATGTTGAGAATAATTATCTTAATTTGTTTTATTAGTATACATGTGCTCAATTTAATTGTAACATTTTATTCTGTTTATATTTTAATTTTTATTCTAATTGAATATGATAATATTGTAATAAATTCTCAATATTTTGATTGTCTCGTGACCGCTCAAACTTCCATTACAAGAACCAAAAAGGCAGAAACATTGGTAACGGATACAGAAGATTTGATCCCCAACACCACACAAGCAGCCGAGTTCTAGTTTGATAGAGATAAAAACAAAACCCAAAACGGTGCGTATGACACGTGCCATGTGCCACAGTCTCGTTGGTGTGTGATGTGCTATATTAAATGTGTACTCGAGAGGTCTTCAGTTTATAAGTGGATGCATAATCTTTACCTATTAAACTAGTCTTTTGGGTTGAGGGCCTAGTTCATGATAAGTGGCATTAGAGCCACTTTAGGGTATTATCATCTGTTACGAAGACATTGCATCTAGTCGCTCATTGTAACACCTGACGAGAACGTTAGAGATTGGGCTGGTGGAGCTTGTCACGGTTTTGTTGGTGTGTGTTATCCTGCGTTGAATTAAGGAGGTCTTGGATTTATAAGTGGATAGATAATCTTCAACAATTGGACAAGTCTTTGGGCTTGAGGGCCCAGTCCATGACACATGGAACCGAGTTGGAAGACCGACCCGACCATCCTATCCTATGTGGAGAAGAAAAGGGTACTCCCGTAATGTGAAGCAAAATCTTCTATCTTTCATTTATTTTTCTATCGTCACTGTAATCCCCAATTCGCCATTACCCCTAATCGGAAGATTTCCCATATCACTGAAACTCAACGATGACTTCGTCGAAACGATATTACAAAGAGAAAATCGCTCGCCGGAAGTAAGTGATACGGTTGTCCCAATACTAGTTTTTCGATTTTAGTTTTTATATTTCTCTAGAAAAATATCATTGATGAATTTTGTACAGAGAAGAGAAAACAGAGGAGCCAGAGGCACCTAAATACAGAGACCGTGCAAAGGAACGGAGAGAAGATCAAAATCCCGATTATGAACCCACGGAATTAGGTTCCTTTCACGCCGTTGCTCCTCCGGGCACCGTCGACCTCCGGTCAGCCGACGCCCACAAGATTTCCATTGAAAATAGCAAGTACCTTGGAGGTCGGTGTTTTCTTCTTGATCATTGTCGTTTTTGGTTATCTCTCTTTCTCTCTTTTTTGGTTTTTTTGTTTTCGGATTTAATAATGAAAATGGAGGAATGAATTTTCAGGGGATGTGGAGCATACGCATTTGGTGAAAGGTCTCGATTATGCTTTGCTTAACAAAGTGAGAAGTGAAATTGACAAGAAGCCTGGTTCTGAAGAGGACGAGGAGGGGAAATCTAGGTAGTTTATTGCTTTTATTTGTTGTTTTAAGTGTTTAATTCATGGATTAAAAAGCTCTCAAGTTGAATTAAGAAGCATTTGTTTTCGATGCTATAAAATGAGCTAATAGTAATGGTGCCCGAGTCTGATGTAACAGACATATCCAGCTTTTGTTGACTCTTTTTTGAGGGCAAGATGATTTAATTTCTTTCATTGCTTGACATTACTACTCATTCTTTTTTTTTTCTGAATTTCTTTGGATATTAAGCTTACAAGCTGGTCTTACTACTTGTGGTTTTTCAGAGCATCTAAGGAAGACCAACAGTTGTCATTCCGCACTGCAGCTGCAAAGGTGTAACAGCCTTTTGAGAACATGTCAAGCCTTTTAACTGGTTGAAATTTGTTCACTATGTTGCTTTCATCATTTACTGACGATTTAGTTCCTTGTTTCAGTCAGTTTATCAATTGATAGTCAAACCAAAAACAGCGATCAAGACAAATGAAATGTTTCTTCCTGGTCGAATGTCATTCATTTTTAACATAGTAAGAACTTTGCTTTCTTTCTTTTTTTAAATTCATATCTTTGTCTTATGCCTTTTCACTTAATAAATTCTGGAGCTTCTAGATTCTGGATGTAAATGATTTTTGTTCTTGACTTTTACCTTCATTTGGTTTTATCTTGTCACATCAGTTTATAGATAATTATTACTATCAGAACATTAAGTCAGTGATGATTCTGTCTGATTTCAACTGTTATCCGTCGATAAAATAGTTTAAAATTCCAGAAGCCATGTTGAGTAGTTGGACAAGCTAATCTAGGTGGTTGCCGTAGAATATGATCACAATATATTGATATCTTACATTCCAAACTATTGGTAAGTGACACTTGTGGTTGTAAAAAGTGGTACAGAGATGTCATAATGTTGACTCACTAAATGGAAACCAAGAATGGCAGACAAATTTTGGGATTAGGCTGCAAAGATAGGAACTGTGTTGAGGGTGAGAAATGATTTTGCATGTCATGATACTTATCTGTCCTTTGGCTGACACTGTGTTATTACTCATTAATGTAGAATTGTGGACGTCTTCACTCTCCTTTTGTTCATTTATCTGTTTAATTTCTCCTTTTAGGCACACTATTATGGTTAGAATGTTAGTTCGGAATATTTTACATTGTATTACACATAAGCATGAATTTCTTGACTTTTTTGCTTTATGCTTTTGTTTATTCTTTTGCTCCCTAGGAAGGTGTATACTCAAATGATATTCCAACCACATTGCACAGGAGCAAAGCTGACTGTCCAGTGCCAGAGGTTGTTATTTTTTCCTTTATCAAAAGTTTTATGTATATTCAATTTCTTAAGTAAGATCATATCTCATCTTAGACTATGTAATGTAGGAAATGGTAACTGTTGGTGTTGATGGATCGGTTCTGGACCGAATTGCTAAAATTATGTCATATCTGCGCCTTGGCTCATCTGGGAAGGTCCTGAAGAAGAAAAAGAAGGAGAAAGATGCAAAGGGTAACTATCTGAATGGTTTCTCTTTTGGAATATGTTATCCACATCATTTTTGGTTTATGAAAGGCATGTTTTTCCTATTTAACTGACTTTTGTAAGATATCTATGATTTTGAGCAATTTTGAAACAAAGCATTATTATGCAACACCCAGAGCAGTATGTGTAGTTTTATGTGGGTCCGTGCTAAATAACATTCCAAGTGATGCAATGGAGAAAATGGTCCAAATCGTAATACTGGAATGCGTATTTCAAATTTGGATCAGTTTCTTTGGAGTTGTTTGAAAGTTTTCCTTACCTAAATGTTGTCTCATGGTTTATTTCACCTGATGAAATTTGTTGTCATAACATTGGATAAATTCTCATTGAATCATATATTGGCTACCAAATTGTCTAGTTCAATACTTTTAACTTGTCTGTCATGTTACTTACATACTTACTAGATTTATCATGTAGGGAAAGTTTCAGCTGTTGGCAATGGATATGATGACCAAGATAAGGCACCAAAACCCAATGGTGCAATTTCAAGTAATAAGACTGAAAGGGAAATTCTGCCCCCACCACCACCACCTCCAAAGAAAAATCTGCCTGATCCTCGTGAAAAGCTGGGGCCAGTTGTTGCAAGAGCAGAAGAGGATGACATATTTGTGGGGGTTGGAGTCGACTATGATGTTCCTGGAAAAGAAATGAGTCAGAGCCCTATTTCAGAGGACATGGAAGAATCACCTCGAAACAAGGAAAGAGTTTCTTACTTTAGTGAACCTGCATATGGCCCAGTACCACCCTCCACATCTTCTCAGGAATGGCAGGACCTGGTAAGTAGATTTTTTGGATGAAGCTTGAGGTTGAGTATAAAATACCGTTAATTTACCTCTTGAAGTTAGAGTCACATAGTTTTGGTGCTTATATTAATGCTTGTTTGCCTCTCTCTGATGGATTCTCTTTGGTGATCTTCTCTGATCGTCTGATTCATTCAGAATGGGTATGACTTGATGCAAGCACAAGCAATGGCTGGTGCCTACCAGGGAGAGTGGCAGGACTACCAGTATGCTGATCAACTGGCATATCCTGAACAGTATCTGCAGGAAACAATGCAGGCTTACGACCTGCAACCGGGTTCAAACATACCCCAGGATCCACGCTTTATGACTCAGGAAGAGAAGGATAGGGGTTTGGGTTCTGTGTTTAAGCGGGATGATCAGAGGCTTCAACAATTGAGGGAAAGAGATGCCCGAGAAAAGGATCCTAACTTCATCTCAGATAGTTATTCTGAATGTTACCCTGGGTACCAAGAGTACAATCACGAGATTGTGGGCAGTGATGACGAAGATGACTTATCAAAGATGGATATGGGTGGTCGGGTAAGTAAAAAAAGATCTAGCTTGCTACACTATTATTTTGCTGATAAATTTACGGTTATGCTTGGGATGTTTTGACTATTTCTTCTGTTCAATGCTTACTTTCCAATGCAAAACAAGTTTTAATTCTCTACGAATTTAAGATGAATCTTTGGCTTCGGAATTCATAGCTGGTGCTAATTATTGGCACTAACAGGCAAAAGGTCGTCTCCACCGATGGGACTTTGAGACAGAAGATGAATGGGCAAAATACAATGAACAGAAGGAAGCAATGCCAAAGGCTGCATTTCAATTTGGTGTGAAGATGCAAGATGGTAGGAAGACACGGAAGCAAAACAAGGACCAGAAACTCAACAATGAGCTGCACCAGATTAATAAAATACTGGCAAGGAAGAAACTGGACAAGGAATCCAATGATGTTGGCCATTACGATGATGATATACAAATAGGCAAGAAGCAACGAATATAAAGCCTGGAAAGCTGTCTTGACGCCCTCCCAAATATTATCCGCACCAAATTGTTGAACATAATTTGTATTATTGGTTCGATATCCTTGTTTTGCTAGGGAATTGTTTGTTAATGGTAGATGAATGTAGCAACAACTTGGATATGTAGAGATTTGGCAGTCGTAAATTAATCTAGTGGGATTGGCCCTGGCCTTGGTTTGTCGTTGTTTCTTTAATATAATGCAGTAGTAAGTTGTAACCTCATGATGGACGATAAGCATGAACATAATTATAAACACCCTGATGAACACAAATCAAAACTCCCCAGACTAGATAACATTTTGCACGAGATTGTTGAACGGCATCCCATACAATTTGTTACGACAGTTAGTACAGCGTCCAAAGTTCTTATTGCTAAGAAACCTGTTGTTTAGTACAGCGTCCAAAGTTCTTATTACTAAGAAACCTGTTGTCTCTGTAACGACTCCTACCATCTCTGTTGGAAAGAGTCTTCAGGGTAACAAAGGGACTAATGCAGTATCTGCGCGCTCTTCTTAAACCACCCTTTAGAGAAACAATCTTGAATTAGTTTCCTCTTGGAGCCAAAACCATTACTTCAAATTCTGATACCACTGTTGCAACGAATCGAGTCGCAGGAAAATCTGCTATCACTTCAGGTATAACCTCTGTGGGAAACAAAGAAACGTCTAGGAAATATCCTTTCTATTCTAAAACGCCCATTTTGGGAAACAAAGGAAATACTGAGAAATCCCTTTTGGGGAACAGCGGAACTACTGGGAAATCTGCTGTCTCTTCCGGGGCGGCCCTTTTGGGGAATGAAGGAACTACTGAAAAATCTGATATCATTTCATGTGTAACTTCTGTGGGAAACAAATAAACGACTAGGAGATATCCTGTCTGTTCTAAAACGCCCATTTTGGGAAACAAAGGAACTGCTGAGAAATCCCTTTTGGAGAACAACGGAACTAGTGGGAAATCTGCTGTCTCTTCGGAGACGACCATTTTGGGGAATAAAGTAACTACTGAAAAATCTGCTATCGCTTTTGACACCATCGTTCTGGAACAGGAAGGTACTAAAACCAATGGTTCTGGAGAAAAAAAGATAGAAGCTTTTAGTGATATATACAATGAAAAGGATCGTCAAACTTCAAAATCCGAAAGGTTGTTTTCATTTGTGTGTTGAGTCTGCGTTGAGGAGAAGCCTCAGAAAGAGGTATTTTCAATCAAAGGCTGTGCTCACGCTTTCTGTAGACATTGCGTGGTCCAATACATAGCCTCAAAGTTGCAAGAGAAAATAGTTGATGTTTCATGTCCTGTTCCTGATTGTATGGTGTTGCTTAAGCCTGAGTACTGTAGCTCAATCCTGCCTCAAGATGTATTTGATAGGTGGGGCAGTGCTTTATGTGAAGCTTCCTTTACTGTCCGTTCAAGGATTGTTCTGCAATGCTGATTCATGACGGACGACAGGCTATAAAGGAATCCGAGTTCCCTTATTGTTGGACGCTGTTCTGTGCAGAGTGTCAAGTTCCTTGGCATTCAGAGATAGGCTGTAAGGAGTTTCAGAAGCTGCATAAGAACGAGAGGAACAGAGAAGTTATCCTGCTGATGAAATTGGCAGATACCAAGATCTGGAAATTATAAGTAGAAGTATGCTAGTGGTGAAGGAAATTATTAGTAGAAGTATGCTACTCTTACGGAGATTCCAATTTCAGGTTCAGCTAGGTAGTTAGCGTAGGGTGTTTGGTTGCGTGGAATAATATTTCATTCCTTGTTTAGTCGGAGAAAACATACAGAATATAGGCTTAGTTCGGGGGAGCGGTGGCGGTTGATAACCTGTTGAAATCAACCTGCTGAAATGATAAGTACTTATTTTCAATAAATATTTATGTGTTTGAGATTGCTGTTTTGGTAACTGCTGAAACGTGAAAATAGGTGTTTGGTAAATGCGGTTGTAGTTACTGAAAAAAGATAAAATGACTAAAAAGCCTATTTAATAAACTATTAATTGTTGGATAAATAATTAAAAATATTATTTTCCATATAAATTTAAAATTATAAATAATAAAATATTAAATTAAAATAAGAAAATATAAATAAAATAAATT
>JAOSBN010000008.1:1883641-1904750 GCA_027563595.1 Erythroxylum suave | reverse complement strand
AATATTAAATTAAAATAAGAAAATATAAATAAAATAAATTTATTAAATAAAATATTTCACCTTATTTAAATACTATTGGCAAAAACTTTCTTCTATTAATTAAGGATATAATGGAAAATATCAAAATTTCATGAGGTTATTATTGGAAAGTAAAATTTCAACCGCATAAGCAGTTTCCTACCGCAGTCTCTTTTCTGCTTATCTATTTTTGCGGTGGCACCGCAGTTTTTCCCAACCTGCAGTTGTCTGCCGCAAATCCAAACATGTGTCTGCATTTGAAAACTGCGGTGAATAAGTACTTACCCCTACTGCACTGCAGATCCAAACGCACCCATAGTGTCTAATAGTTTACTTATTCTTTGAGTTTCAAGAATAAGTAAACTCATCAGTCTCCAATTTTTATTTATTTTAATTTTATTTTAAGTGGTTGAAAGTAAAATTGAGAACGTGTTGGATATTTTGATCTTTTTGATAGTTATTATTTGTCATTCTAAATTTATGTTTTCGAATCAAACATTGACATTACATCGTTATTAGAAATTTTAGGAATAAATCAAACTAAATGATACTCATTTTATTCTATTCTTTATCTATTCTATTTTTAAAAAATCATCATTATATTTCTTATCTATTCCAGTAAACGAACTAAATATCATGTAACTTTATTTGTTCACTTTAAATGAAACGACTTCTCATTATTCCATTTTCGGTCTATTTAATTTAATTTTTAGTTTCAATTTGTCTCAAAAATCTAATTTTATTAAATTACTCTTATTAAATTTGAGTATTCTCGATTCGATCAAAATAAAACGATGTTATTTTAGTTGAATTAACTCGACTCAGATTGAATTGAAAGCATAAATAATTAAAACTACAATTAATCAACCACACCAACAAAATAAAAATTTAGTCACTAAAATCTACTAATAGTTGGTCCCATATGTTCAACTCATACTTAGAAATGTGAATTAAGTATAACAAAAACACTTTGAGAAAAAAGTTGAAAGAAAAGAGTAGAAAACAATTAGGCTAAAAGTGTATTTTAAACTTTAATATTTACAACAGCATATAAAACAGATCTTAATGTTTCAAAACGTTCAAATTAAATTCTGACATTTTCAAAACATAATGTAAATGGATGAAAATTTAACGGAGTTAACTCTTATCAGTTAAACGTCATGTTAATTCTAACATGACATTATTTTTTATTTTTAAATAAAAAGTGAGCTCTATTGTCACATGACAAGTGGGATTAATTGTTAACAATATATAAATATGAGCTTGATTGACACGTGAAAAGTAGGACCCATTGTCAGAAATATAAGTAGTGACCCCTCTTGTCAGGTGATTATAGGATCCACTTTCTGATTAATTTAAAAAATAATTATATAATGATGGGAGTCAATTTTTATTTAAAAGATAAAAATAACATCATATTAGCATTTAGGTGATATTAAACTGACAAGGATTCAATATTTTCAAATTTTTCATCCATTTAGAATTTATTCTAGACATTTTGGAAATATTATGCTTCAATTTGAACACTTCAAAATATTATGATTTGAGTTGTATTTTATTATAAACGTTAAGGTTTAAAATGTGCTTTTGACCAAAATAATTGTTATTTTTTGGTTGAAGATAACAATAATAGAGTGACATTTAAAATCTTTAATGCAATTCATGATGATTATTCTTCTTGTCCAATTTGAAGAGAGTGATAATAAATACAAGGTTAATACTACTTTTCATTTGGTGTCAAAAAGAGTAAAAAAGAATAAACAAAATTAAAATTTCTTTCTTTGTGTTTCCCTTGTAATTTAGCTTTTTAATTATAACAACAAATATTTTAAAAACCTGAGCGGAAGTTAAAACTGTAAAATAAAAGATTTAAGGTTTAAAAGGTTCAATCGATATTATGTTATCCTAAAACCAGCTAAAAATTGAATAGAATTAAAGAAATTTAAATATGATTAAAAGAAACTGTCTTTATCTAATAAAAATTCGAAGTTTAATTGAAAAAATATTGTTAAATAAAATTAATTATTTTATTTTAATTTATAAGAACTTATTAATTTATAAAAATTGACGATTAATTAATAAACTAATCAATTTTTAACAACAAGAGTTATTAGAGTAAATCGAATCGAAATTTTGAAAACTAAGTTAAAAAGTTTGACAATTTAATATTTTTACTGTTAAATCGATTGAACCTGTTAATTCTTTTAATTATTGATATCAACAACTCCATTCATTTAATTTTCTTGAATTTAGCATCTTTAGGATTTGTTTGAATCCAAACCATATTAAATAAAACAATTCTTAAAGGCTAACTAATGAATCAAAGCATTTCCAAATTTGAACTTAAAAGTTCATAAATTGATAGAAAGCAGATTTTGAGAAATTGGAAAAGGACAAATATTGGATTGTAATTGCCAATTAAAGTCTCCTTTTTTCTTTATAATGATGAATTATGATGTCAGAGTCCCCGAACTCAGAACTTACCCTCCATGGCCGTTTCCTTCCTGTTTTCTTTCTTTCTCTCTTTTATCCTCCCTGAAGTCTCCAAAGCACTCAACATCAACGCCGTCGTGGCTCAAGATGGCTCCGGCGACTACAAAACCATCGGCGAAGCCATTCAAGCCGCTCCAAATTTTAGCCTGCGGCGTTACACCATATTCATCAAGGGAGGTCTATACAGGGAGATTGTGCTAGTTGGGCCTGAAAAGTCGAACATTACATTCGTCGGAGAGGGACGTGACTTGACAGTCATTTCCGGCAGCAGAGTAGGCTTTGTTGGGGACACAGCCACTCTAGGAGTTGACGGGTTTGGCTTCTTTGCCACGAATTTGACTATTGAGAACAGAGGTGATCCCCGACAAGGGCCTGGCGTTGCACTACGTTCCAACTCTCCTCAAGCTGCGTACTATCGGTGTTCAATCAAGGGACACCAAGATACAGTGTTTATCCAGCTCGGTCCTCAATTCTACAGAAACTGTTGGATTTACGGGACGATAGATTTCATATTCGGCATCGGGCCTGCGGTATTTCAGGGTTGTCATATTCTGGCCAGGGAAGCTCTATTTGGTCAGGCCAACGCACTGACTGCGAATGGCCGTGAGAGTCAGGATGAACCAGGTGGATTCTCATTTCACCTTTGTAACATCAGTGGAGATGTTGCTCTAGAGGGCTCAAAAACCCCAACACAGACTTATCTTGGCAGGCCATGGAGGGCATACGCAATAACAGTGTTCATAGAGACTTACATGTCAGATGTGATAGCGCCCGACGGGTGGTTGCGATGGAACCAGAGTTTCGAGACTACATTGTTCTATGGAGAGTTCAGAAACAAAGGACGAGGAGCCAGAGTCGACGACCGAGTGAAGTGGCCCGGTGTACATCCTGTTCTAGACAGGAAGGTGGCGAAGAGCTTTACAGTGTCTTCGTTCATCCAAGGAGAGAATTGGCTACCGGCCCTTGGAGTTCCATTTGTTGCAGGACTCACTGTAACTTGAAGATGAGGAAGACGAAGATGATTTATACTGAAATTGGATAACAAGAAAAGATTACTCTCTATCCTCCCCATTTCAACCCCATCAGCAGAAAAAGCAAAGCTTCTAGGCCTCCATTGTCTAATTTGACAAGTAAAGCATGGATGTCATATAGCATTTGCCAATTCTGCGTCTTCCCATCCCATCTAACTGCTGCTTCGTGTAGCTAATAATAGCATTTGGAGGTGCATAATCATACCTCCAAGACGCTATGTTCTTCCCACAGATCCTACTTTGCACTTAATGTGAAATCTACATCCAATAATGGATTATCTAATTGCTTCTTTGAAGCTATTGTTTA
This sequence comes from Erythroxylum suave, assembly GCA_027563595.1. Taxonomy (NCBI): domain Eukaryota; kingdom Viridiplantae; phylum Streptophyta; class Magnoliopsida; order Malpighiales; family Erythroxylaceae; genus Erythroxylum; species Erythroxylum suave. The sequence continues at coordinate 1,900,901 of JAOSBN010000008.1, read as the reverse complement.
AAGAACGTTTTGGTTTGGATGTTGAAAAAGGAGACAAGATACTCCAATTTTATGATATCTTATTCTATCTCATGAATCTTAGCCATTAATTTATGTGGGTTTCATGTAAAGCTCGCATAAATAAATGCAGAACCTACATAAATAAATGGTTAAGATTTATGGGACAGAATAAGATATCATAAAATTGAACAGAAGATCTGAACTCTTGAAAAAGATGTCTACTTGCAAGAAGAGAAAATGTAGAAGTAATAAATCTTCCACCTACTCATTCCTCTTGATGTCAGGAGCTATTGGTCAGTGTTTTGACATAAAATGTGGATTTGCTGATTGGATTTTGTAATTAATATTGCTTTAAAAGATAATTTATTTTACATAGAGTCAATTTAAGTAATATTAATCATAATAATTAGAGTCAATTTAAGTAATATTAATAATAATTATTATTTATCTTCCGTAAGGTTTCGACTAATGTAATAGTAAAAATTTTAAATCTGTTAATTTCTAAGTTCGAGTTTCAACTTTTCAATTTGTTTAATTTAATAATTTTTGTTGTTAAAAACTGATTATTTTATTAATTAATCAATTAATTTTTATAAACTAAAATAAATTGATTAATTTTTATTTAACAATCTATTTTTAAAATTTAAATTTAAATATTTAGATAGGTAAAGATAATTTTCTTCAATTATTTTTTAAATTTCTTAATTCCTATTTAATTTTTTAATGTTAATTAAATCTTTTAACCCTTAAATTTTTTATATTATTATTTTAATTTTAGATCTAATTTTTAAAACATTGCCTACATATAATTATTACATTTTACATCCTCTAGTTAACTTTTTTTTGAAATAATCTAACATGCCATCTCCACCGTCCGATCATAATCAATCAAATCATGAGAACCTTTTTGTACAACATCTAACGGCTCATGTTTCACCAAAATGTCACGTGGAAAACCGTAGTTTTCGTCGACAAACAACTTGACGAGGAACAGAAACCTCCCCGCTTTATCCGGACGCATAAATCTTCTGGTACTTAATGACCATAATACTCCTACTGAACTCACGTTTCAGCGAACGACATCCCTCCAACGCAAGGACATAACAGGAAAATACCCTGATTGTGACGGCAACCTAAGAAAAGCGGTTATAGCCTGTAACGATAAAAAGATGACGAACGAAAAGGATTAAATGGAGCTGACCGATAAAAGCGTGCCACGTGTCGAACGATGACAAATTTGACGCGAATAAAATAATAGTTCAGCTGTTTTATTTTGCTGCCCTTTTCTATAGTTGGAAAAAGCAGCGGTTTCTGCGTCAAAAAGCTTCACTACTTTTGTTCTTCTTCTTCTTCTTCAGCTCTTTTGTTCTGAGTCTTTCTACTACCTCCTCGCTAGTAATCTATGGAGATGGAGAGAAGATATGAAGATAGAAGCTTTCGATCACCATCTGGGCTTTGTTTGTATATGTAACTCTTTATCTCTTACTCTCTCGCTCTCTCCATGTCTGAATGTGTATGAATTTGAGCTAGTGTCGATACTTCTCTTTCAGTCTGTATGCATGAAACTGTTCATGGCTCGTATGCATATATCTACTGTCTCTTGAGATTCCAGTTATGGGTTTCTTTTTTTGTGTTTTCTAGGGAGACCCTGGCCTTTTTCGTAAACTGGGTCTGCGAAAATGTTGATTTAAGATCACTTTAGATGTTCCTTATCAAGGTTTTCTTGTTACAACGTTAGTTACAATGATTTTGACGTTAGCTTTCCCCTGTCGCGTTATAGAATCTAGGCTAGTCGTTCATGGCTTATCATTTTTTTGTTTTCTATCTTTTATTTTTCTTATCTACTTGCTCTCAGGGATGAGTTTAATATCTCCACTCTTTGATAAATGAACTTGATGTTGCTAACGAAACAACCGGTAAATGCATAGAGAGTTGTGGATCTATATGGAAAGCTCTACTCTTGTTTGATTCTGAAGGATCTTGTATTCGACTTGTTATGCTCAGGTGATTAAAGGACGGGACACTATCTGAAGTTGCTTCTCTTTATTGGATGAATAAGTTAAAGAGTAGTTTTTTATTTGTTTAGAGGGCTTAGTGCTTGGAAGATCCACCTATCATTAACAGTGATTGATAATTCCTTTATGGATGATTATCTTGACCTTGTTTCTGCGGGTGATTCAAGGACAAGTTCATGTTGGGGCTTCAACGAACATGAGCAACCAAATGTCAATGTGCCACTCCATGGCTCAATTAGACTGTGCGAAGAGAACAGAGGAAATTGCAGTTTAAGTATGATGAGTTCAAATCAAAATGTGGAATCCTTACCTCAGGATAGTTCATCTCTTTTTCTTGGTCTAGACTTGGATTATTCTATTGACAAGGATTTTATTTCTGGAGAAACTGATGAACAGAATGAAGTTCAAATTGGAAGTGTTGACCGATTTGTCAATGTAATGACGAATGTGAATTTAGAAGCTGGACATATGGCCCTTCAGGATCACTCGGTTCTTGCCATAGACTCATCAAATGTTAATTATCAGAACCAGACTCCAGTATTTGGTGATTTCATATCATCATCTCCTTCCTTTACTGTGGGAGGCATTGTTGGATATGATGAAATTGAACAATCTGATTACGACAGAGAGTTTAAGAATCATAAAATCCAATCAACACTTCAGCAATCGTGGCCTGCACCATCTTATCCTGATGTTTCATCTCTGTGTCCTTTGAAGATACAAGACCAAATGCAGCAGTTGGATCTTCAAGGAGGAACAGTGGGTGATGATACAGATGATATGAGAAAGAGATACAAAAGCTTGGATAAAATTCTGCTACTGGACAAGTTCCCTCAATCTATCACTTCTGAGGTATTCATTCTTATGGTTCACTTTCTTCTGAAACCCGAAGCCTATAACTTTCTCTTATCATCATATCTCTCGTCTCTAATTGGTTCCTGCCATTTATGGTGAGTTGCAAAACATGGCACAGAGTAAGGAGGATAAGAAGTATCCACCATCTTCTTTTGCACCATTTCCCAATATTACAGTAACAGCAAATGGATCATCACCTCTCCAGCAGGTGCTCACAGATTTTTCTTACATTCCTCTTCAATTCAAACTAAATTTAGCGTAAACAATTAAGAAAATTAAGTGAAAGAGATCTCATTATTCATCGTAAAAAGCCATTGATCTATATATAGTATGTTTCAGTGGCAGAATGCATCAACCAATCCAAGTGGCTGCTGCAATGGGACTGCAAAACCTCGTGTGAGAGCTCGTCGTGGCCAGGCCACTGATCCACACAGTATAGCTGAAAGGGTATGTAACTGATTAGTAGTTCTTTCTTAATTCAGGCATCATTTTCAAGTCCGAGCTTCACAAATCAGAATTTTAAGTTCTACATTCTCAGAGAAATTGATCTTGCTGGAATTCTAAGAATGTTCATTTCATTTCTTAACCAGCTTCGTCGAGAAAAGATTGCTGAAAGGATGAGGGATCTCCAGGAACTCGTACCTCATTCCGTCAAGGTACTCCTTTTATTGTGCTTTTTTCCATTAACAATCAGAAACGCATCTCCTTAAACATTGTCTTCTACTTGAAGAACAAGCCTGTCATATTAGTTAGCTTGCAGTTTAGCAATTGCAACTCAGAATAACAAAAAAGTATAGGCCAAACCTGACTTTTTCATTCATGATTAAAAAGTATAGGCCAAACCTGACTTTTTCATTCATGATTTGCAGCTTGACAAGGCATCTATGCTTGACGAGATTATAGAGTATGTTAAATTTCTTCAACTCCAAGTCAAGGTCAGTCGAAGGATACTCTTAGTTAACTTGTTCTAAAGTTTTCTGAACAGACTTTTCCTGAAATTTGTTCAAATTACTTTTTCTTTGGATTAGTTGACTAATGTTCACAGGTGTTGAAAATTGAACTAGTATCATCTCTACTGACATGACTATTGCTCGTTGCTTACTATCTTGTAGGTGCTGAGCATGAGTAGGCTTGGAGCAGCTGGAGCAGTCATTCCGCTCATAAAAGATAGCCTAGCTGAGGTGCTTAACTTTGATATGTGGCTTTTCAATTTGAACACAAATTGGTATTAGCTGCTTCCCATGCGTCCTTGGCTGAGATATTGGATATGATACTAATGCTGCTGAAAATGGAACGTGAACATGATAATTCTGCTAGATGGCTTGTAGACCCAGTAGAGTTTGGAGAAAGGATTAGCTGGTCTAAAATACCTGTTATTACTAGTAATAAAAGCTTCATGTCAGACGGCATTAACCTCAACTATTTGATGGAACTATCTTTGTGTGGATTTTGTACTTGTTGATGCTTATCATGGACATGGAACCTGAAACTATAGGCCAAACCAGAGAATATTTCAGTTCATGAGATAACGGTCCACTTTGGAAGTACACCTCTGACTGCACTCTCTCTTTGGCTTGACATTTTCAGGGTGGTTCTAACAATTATTCACTCTCAACATCAGCTGGTATAGGAATTGAAACATCTCCATCTCCTGATCAAGTTGCCCTGGAGCAAGAAGTACTTAAGCTAATGGAATCCAACGTCACCCTAGCTATGCAGCATCTACAGAGCAAAGGTCTGTGTCTCATGCCCATTGCCCTTGCTACTGCTATATCCAATGGAAAAACATCTCTGTGCCACATTTCATCAGAGGAGAGGAAGTGTTTTGACTTCACTGATGGACTTACTCGCAACAACGGCGGTCGGAGCAGCAGCAGTAGCAGCAGTAGCTGCAGCTTACCTGGCATTGAGGCACATGCTGTATCCAGAGACGGCAATATAGTTACAGGAAAGCTTAGCACCAATGGCGCCATTGTCAGTGATGTAAACGGATTTATGCAGGGAGATTAAGTAAGGCTATGTGCAGTTCCTAACAGCTTAAACATAAGAACATAAAGGTATGCTCTTCGTTAATGTTAGTGACTCCAATGAGTTTTTGAACCTGTGTTGAACGTATGGGTTCAGTCATCTACAAGTGGTCAGAAGTCGATCAATTAATTTGCATCCTCTTTCATTTTGGACACCATCCGTTGAACCTGTACATGAACGAATCTGCCGTGGAACTTCATATTTAAAACAAAAAACATGTTTTTATGCGTATGATTGTTGGAATACTTTAAAGTAGAACTGTAACTTAGCTAGAAAATATTGTAAATTCATTTCCTCATAACAGTTTGAGTGAAATATTAGGCTAAAAGAATAATTTATCTCCCAAAGTTTACACTAAGTTTACACTAAAATTTGAGTTGAACTTTAACGTTTCGAAATGTTCAAAATGAACTCTAATGTTTCGAAACGTTCAAAATGATAACGTTTTAAAAAGTACATAACAACTTCTGATTGGACAGAACAAAAGGCCTAACTCTGCCAATTGTTTCATTCATTCAGAAACTGTTTTAAACATTTTCTGAACATTAGGTTTCATTTCGAATGTTTTGCCTACGTTTGAGTTTATTTTGAACGATTCAAAATATTAAGACTAATTCAGACTTGGGGTCTAAATTGCTGATTTGGCCTGAAATATTATAAACGACTAAGTTACTGATTAACTCATGACCTATTTCACCGAGGTGTTAGATATAATGTTAAGAATCCACCCTGGATCAGAATAAAACCACGGTAATGTACTGAAGAAACAAAACTAAACAGGATTATACAAAGCTCAAAGATCTAAAAGCACTCTAAATAACTAGTTAAAAAGGGACACCAATTTCTACATTGCAGAAACTACCGAGTTGAATTTTACTATTATAAAGGAGATATTCTACAGTTACACTCTTCTTCAAGATTGCTCTCTTGAGCATACATGAATTATGGCAGAGGAAAATTTGTGGGGGCACTTCTAAATAGCTTTAATCTTCTATGGAACAACAATGGGGGGATAGGATACAATAATTACATTCCCTCTTCTCTTGTTCATTCATATAGGGAAAGAATGAAATCTAGAAGAGAAAAAGAAGTGTTAAAGAGAGATAGAATGCTCGTTAGGTCGATGGCTTCAAGGCTTGTTAATACCCATTTGCAGTTTTTTGTGATTTTTTCTTGGAGTAGCTAGCGCTGCAGGGCGGACAAATGTACTCCAATCCATCTGTTTTAGCGTAGTCCTGCAGATCATTCACAGACGTTAAGCAAATGAATGCCGAAAAAGATTTGATCTCCTTTGACTTATAAACATAGATCACATTCAGAAGAAATGCTACTAAAGACACTAATCTTGACGAATATTGATCTATCATTCATGAACATGGGAATTTTCATAACACGAATTTTTGCAATAAAATCAGAGCATGGTTGCATGGCACATGTGGAAAGTTGATCATTAAAAGTGAGAGAAACCCAGATAAAACCACGTTCAGCTCAGCTAAGGTCAGAATGGATCAGACATTTATTGGACTTTCTTGATGAAATTTTCACTAGCATCTCATTCAAACAAGGAATGATGTTTATGGGAATAATAAGACTAGGGAGTACGGTGATCCAGAGACACGAAAGTGTAACTTCTGAAAGTTGGAAAGTACCTTGAAAGCACCAAGCCCCTGCCTTCTGTCACATCCAAAGTGAGCCCACTCACCACAATTTCCACAGTTCACCCAATCACCTGCTGCACTACTGTTATACATGCTATAAATTGTTAGTGCTATTCCGTGTACACATGCAAAGACAGAAGTAGAGAGTCAGACCTATTACACAACAAGCAGCATTCTCCATCGACATCATCATGGGCCAATTCGTATTCCAGAAGGTAAGTTTCATAATGCCTTTTCAGGGTATTGCCAACACCCTAGAAACCATTGCAAAGGAAACCAGTTAGTTACTCCATTTGAATGAAAACGGAATGTTAAGTTGAGCAGTAGTAACAGCTACGGGCCTCATTAATACGTATAACCGCGAGTCAAAGGAACAACATTTCAATAGAAAGAACATAAAGGGGCACCCTAGTGAAAACCATATGCAACAGCAAATCATCAAAAGACAAACAGAGATCAAATCAATGCAAATATGGTACTTTACAGATCACCCTATATATATAATATACTAAATTAGTTCGCATAATTTTCAGGTCACTCACTCCAACAATGTGACAAATTCTCAATTTGTAAAGCAACATAAAGAACCAAACAGAATCTGGAAGAGGAAGAGGTAAACATACAGTCATTCTATTGGTTAAGGTATGATTACGCATCTTGGAGAAAACTTGTCCTTTCCAGTTGATGCCATTACCAACATGAAAGCCTCCTCTTGAGACGACCTGGGGACCCAGTTTTCCTTATTGCAACAACTAGCTTTTGGTAAAAATCGCCAATGTTTAGAAGAAATAATTTTTTTACCTCTCTGTACAAGTTGAACAGGTCAAGCCGTTTTGCATTGAGAATTGCATCGGGAAACTCGGCCAACCCACCTTGAGGAACAAGACGGGCATGGCCTCGAAGGATCAGGAACTGCATTACATCCCTTAAAAATTCCTCCTGAAAGAAAATAAGCCATTTGGGAATTGTAAGAGAAACCATTCACATATCGAAACATGATTCGTCTTTCTACTTAAGGCAACCACCAATTTTACCACACACAGATCTTTCAGTCATCCGAATTACATTCCCATTACTTCTATAATCAGTGCAAAAGAACAACAGATAAAAAGCAAAGAACAAATAGAATTTGAGAGCTTGGGATGGGATTTACCTCTGAGCAAACTTGTATTGGGGCTCTGCCACAACCATGCTTCTTAAGAGGTAATGGATTTAAAGAAATGATCTGCTGAGCCTGATAGGAGCTTGACAATGATTTTCTATGCGTGCTAGGAGCAGGACCACCTGAACTATGCTTTGTTGGTGCAACTGGCAAGTTAGGCTTTACCTGATCCCCATCATATCTTTCAGCCTCGAAGAATCCAGTAAACGGTTGCAACTTATGCCGACGAGTGTGGGGAATCGGCCTCATTGCGGCAACATTCAGTCTATGTTTAAAATTCCCGCCATTTTGAACTTCAAGGCCATTGGAACGGGATCTTTTTCGGCTGGGTGCAGGAGGTATCAACCAACAAGGATATTTAGTAGGAAAAGAGTCATTTGTATGGAGTTCTTTTCCCTGCTTTGTACAAAAGAATAGGAACCGATCCGCATCATCTTTGTCAAAGGCAGCAACAGACAATCCTTGAACGCTAGCAATTCCAAGCATAACTAAGCTGCGGTACGATGCATCAGGAGCCAACTGCCGCAATACCTGTAATAGACATGATCAAAGTATAAACATTACCAGTCTAAAAACAATAAATTAACAATCTAATCAACATAGATATGCCATAAATATAATCAATAAGGAAACTTCTCTCATTTGACCACATCTAATCAGTACCCCAGTTGCCAATTCACTGACTGAAAATCGTATCTGGATCTACTATCCTTCTAGTATCAGATAGTCTTGAAAAAAAAAGAAGAATAACTTTACAGATATCTTTACATAATCCCTAAAATTATGCAACAAAATGTGTGCTATCTTCTTAAAGAACAAGACCGAAAAATACCATCAGATAAGCTTAAACAGCAATTTAAGAACAGAAGACTATTTTCACCAAACATGATACAACAGAAGCTTTACATCTATGATAAAATTGTAACAGAATTCCATATAGAACTTGAATGAGAAAGTAAAATGACTTGCACCTGCGAAGCCCATGTGGGAACCTTAATGCGAACTTCAAAGACACTTGCTCCACAGGCTATGGAGGCAGATTTTCGGGGCCCGGATGGAGGCAATTTGCCATCCTCGGATGCATGGACCAGTTTAGTAGTCTCAATAATTTCATTTTTTATGTGATTCTCCAGAAACTGAAGCAATTAAACAAAACTTTCAGTTGTGTTGAAGAATACCTGCAAACAATTATATAACCTAGAAAGAACTGTACTTGCCTGATCATTAAAACAAGTTTGTGCACTGCCCGACACTAAAAGAGATATATGAGCAGAACTACTGGTTGATATATCACACCGCATGGTCACCACGCCACGATTAAATGTTCCAGCCTGAAGAGGAGGTGGTGGGGCACTGCAAATTAAACCATTTATCAGCTAATATATTAAACATGACTATCCAAAAAGAAATTTCACGTTTTCAAATATAACATAATAAAAAGAATTGGAATCAAAAGAAACCAGTAGCATAGAAAGGAAAAAAAAACTGAATTCCTTCCATACCTTGTCCGGTTGTGAAGTTTACTCCCTCGAATCTGCACAAACATCACAATGGAGAAAATGATTTAGCATAATATATTAAGTAAACAAGTGAAGAGTAGAAGACATGCATGGAGCACAGAGAAAAGACAAGTAGATGCACAAATGCATACACAACATAAACCGGATTGCTCGTGAACAATTCCAGGAAACATGAACCAAAAGAAAACTGGTTTGACTCTGGTGCAAAAAAATGCCAGGTACATATTGACGAATGTCCCAAGATGTGTTTAAGAAGTTGTCCATCCCCTACTTAAGGTTGACGAATGTAAACTGTGTGGAAATGTTTTAACACTAACAAGTGCTTGCTTCTACCATCTGGACATCTGAATAAAGCACTAAATACTTCCCATGAATTTGATAGACCTCATTTTTGTGTTAATCTGAAGCAATTACTCGTAATTCATCATTTTTTGACAAGTATATCCTGGAAGTTCCTGTTAGGCCTTTTTGCTATACCAAATATATCGAGCACAAGGACATTGAGAAATTAAAAGTGCTACCACAATAAGTATTAACAAGCCTGCTTGTTTTTGGCACAAATAAATAAGAAAACATAACTACTTGAAACTAAGGAACTTAAGTAAGAAATTAATTAAGAAGCCCCATATGGAACTCACTTCAATATTTAAAAGAGCATTGAGCCCGTCCTCCAAACATCCCAATAAGCACGCGTCCTGAATACACAAAAGCATGTAAAAACTCCATATTCAACAAATCATACATTCAAATATTCAGCTTGAGATCATGAAAACCAAGCTTACCAATGTGCATGGGAGTCCACAAACAAGAAACCTCATGCTCACATCATCATCATATATCTTTATTGCTGGAAGAGTCTCAGAACTTTCTTCACCCTGAACATCTGCTTCAGGCAAAGAGACATCAATCTTTGGTGGGTCCCCCAGTAACCGTGGGCCAGGATTGCTGCTACCTTTCTGGCTGTTAGAAGGTAAAACACTACTGTTCCGTACACAGTAGAGCCTAAAAGATGCATGAGCAACTTCGAATGCATCAAATGTATGGCTACAGGAACTGCAACGAACAAGAGAGCTCAGGATGCCAGAATATTACTTTTCCCAAGACCAGAAAAAAGAATAAAGAGTAACACAGGATACTGTACCTTTGCAATACTGAAAACAGTGCTTGACGAAAGTGTGAAGCTGCATAACATGAAAATGAACTTTTCCAGTATATCACGTATGGAACTCCCTGCCATAGTAACGGAAAGTGGTTTTAAACTTGTCTTCAAGAAAGAGATTATAAAAGAATCCGCAGCTCCCAATTTTCACATTATAGTTCAGCCGTCATTAACAAAGAATTCCAAGTATGAAAGTTTCTCCTTCCCTCTAGGTAATATAGGATATTATACTAATTAATAAACATATGAAAGTACCAATCACAAATCTAAAGAACTCACAAACCTTCTCATGAAGAGCATCAGCCAAATTTTCACTGCTGGGAATCTCTAAATAGACCTACACAAATTGTTCAACACATCAGTGAAAATGACATTAGCATTGGTAACCAAAGACAGTTACCTTCTAGTCATGAGTTTTGTTTGGGGATGAAAAAGCTACTTGCTGAAAATGTTATACAACTACACACTTCATTACTTATTCTTGAAGATGGTATAGCACCCGAAAACCAGTATTCTAAAATGACAAGTAGCACTCACAGTGGCAGGCAATGTTGAGCCAAACACTCCACATAGAGCAACTGGAGTAGACAAATCAAAATCTCCCCATCTCAAAGGACCAATCTCTTCACCATCTTCAATCTGCTCCCCTTGCAAATATACAATACTGGGCTCAAACGACTGAAGCACTCTCTGGAACTCATCAATGCTTGGATTAGCCAGTACCTGAACCTGCATTGGACATAAACGTAGGAAAAATCATTACAGCCTTGCCAACAAAATGAAGCCAACAGGAGAAGAGAAAAGAAACTCCATCTTTATAAGGTAGATTAACCGCATTTAATGCAACTAAATACCTCAAGACGTCCAGAAGATACTAGCTCTGGAAAAGGGTATCTAGGTTTATCATCAATAAGCGGTTGTTTCTGCTTATTACCGCTACGATCAACGTTTTTACCAGAGAGAACTGCAAGAAGACTGCAATGATTCCTTGAAGGACCTTGAGCATGAAACATCATAGGTACATGCCAAGACCCCTCAGATAGAAGCTTCAAATTTGAAAGAAATACTCTGCCCTCAAAAGTGCCCTACAAACTAATGTCTTCCAAAACCTAAGCTCCGTTTCACATCAAATCGACAACAAGACCCATACTTTGAGACAAATCCAGAAATCCCAGTTCCAAAAATCACCAGAACGAAACTAAATTTATCCTAATCAAACCTAAAAACACCCCAATCCAGCCAACCAAACAACCCGAAATTGAAGAAATCCCACCAAACAAACTGAGAAGAGCACAAATCCGCACTCACCCAAATGGATTAAACGAGGCAAAATCATCAAATTGCAGAGAAAAACCAAGAAGAAGAGCAGAAACTGAAGCAACCCAATACAGAATCGAAACAATACAGGAAAGTACTAAGAGTAAAGTTAAGAAACCCTAGATAAGGCTAACAAATCTCACGAAAACCGGAAAGACCTTCCCTTTCTTTCCCTAATAAAATCACCCAAAGTCACGCTCACACACCGAATCAAAAATTAAAAGAAAAATGAATAGTATCTAAAACAACAACAAAAAATCAAGCCACGCAATAAATAAAATAGAATCAAAAGTAAATGTTCAATAATTAAAAATCAAGGAGACTCTCCTTTGCTCTTTTTCACGGTTCAGAGAATGTGTCAGTTTTTAACTACAGTTTCCAACTTCAATCAGGTCAAAACAAGAATAAAACTACAATTAACGAAAATTAAACCAAATGGGTATTTCATAAAGGGACGATCTTTCAAATCCCTTTTGTTAAAAACTAACAAAATCATGAATATCTCTCCACCAATTAAAAAGCTTGAAGAGTTATAGGTTCCCACATGGATTGGGTTATAATTAAGTTTTCAAACCTTCATGTGGCTACATCACTTTTCACCCACAAGATTCGCAAGTCAAATCCCAACAAGAAGACAACATGTTATGCATACATAAAGTATATGTCTATTTAGTTTACGTCCTCGTTCTTACATGCCATTTTAGGCCCTTTTTTAATATTGTTCTTGGGAGTTCTGGAAACAAAAGCTGAGAGCCTGCGACGGACCAAGGAAGATTCATGTCAAATGTTATGTACGTGTTCTCTGTTCCTTTTGTTTTGTATTATTCTCCTTTTTATTTTTTCAGTTCATCTTTGCTCGTTTCGGATGTTTGGATTTGGACACTGCTTACCATTGATTGGAAGTGTTAAAAGAATCAACCGTAATCATCAATACAGTTTGTCTTGTTCATCTCAACGTTAAAATCCCACTGAAAGTCTTGGCAAATTTAATAACATATATCTGTATGTTTGCTGTGTCGGTACTTAAATAGTTATCTTTTTATTATCATTAGTGTTAAAAATACACAGACTCGAGATCGACGGATTAGATAAAAAGCGTTCATGTCATGTTCTTGACTTGGTCTCCTATCTGCTGGATAGGCCACAAAGCTTCGGTCTTGTTAGGTCGCAAGTAACCTTAAAAACATGATTGCCATGCATCCGTGTCTGGGACCCAATTGCATTCATAATTTTTTGTCTTGATTTCTGCTACGGAAGTTAAGGCCTTCTGTCTTTTTACAAGTCTATTCCTCTGGACCCTCAAGAAAGGAACCGCTAAACGATCTCAGATGAATGATAAAAGAGGTTATGTTCCGGAAACAGTAGTTTGGACTTGGGATAGTTCGATTTTGAAATGAAGTTCTTAAACTATGATAACCTGGGTTACCCGTGTTCAGTTATGTGGAACGTATAGAACATAAACAAAAGGAACTTTCTGTGTCCAGGACTATGTTAGCATGAGGCCCAAAGCTTTTCGCTGTAGCCCAATTTCACTAATTTCAATTAATTCATCTTTATCCGTATCGTCTTATCTTAATTCCATTTTAAAGTCTTGATCTTGGATTATCTTTACCCTTAATATTAATATCTATATTAAACTCATCACATGTTCGACAATCATTTTGATCGAAGGCCAAGTTCAATTCCTATTGTAAAAACATCAAAGTATACCCCTGCGAAGCTTCATTCAGATCTTCCAAGATTTCAATGGCCTATGTTCAAACAGATAAAACGACAACGCTAGCTTGCTTGGCAACTCCTCAACAATTGGAGCTTGAACCTTAGCTACACAGTTACAGTAAATTCGCAGATTTCACAGTCAGTGATAGATATACACTACAAGGGTTAAAAAAAAAATGTAAACAAATGCTGAACTCCTCAACACACTGCAATGGAATTCGACGGATTAGTCCTTGACGTCAGTCACGCCTTCGGCAGAAATCTGGAATCTTGCTTCAGCTTCAGCTAAGCAAGGAGAACTTATCACCTTACAAATGCGTTCCTCTCCTCTTCCTTTCCTGAGAGCAAGTCTACAGAGCGCGTAGTGTTAATGATTAGCAACCACCAAATATAGGAAATCCTTTTTCTCTTTGAAAAAAAAGGGTATATAAGATGAAAAGAACACTCCAATGACCAACCTGGTTGTGGAGGCGTGAGCCATTATATTACCACCAATAGGCTTGATTTGAGGCCCCGCAAAGATGGCAGAACCATCAACTTGCGCAACTACTTGATTTGTAATGACCACAGCAACTCCAAACTACAATGACAGTACATCCAACGATCAGTCTCGATTCAATCATACACAAATGACATGATTAACATAAGCACATTTGGCTGAGGAAACAGGAAGACAGTTATCTATCCTAGAACAGTTTAAGACATCTTGCATGAACATGGGTCTTTAGAAAATCATATGGTTCTAACCTACCTCATCTGCCATCTTCTGAAGGCTCCTGAGGAACTTTGCAAGATGCATTTGCCGGGCTGACAATTCCCCTCGTCCACTGAAATCTGTTCTGTATAGGGCCGTAGCACTGTCTACTATCATCAATGCAAATCTGCAGAACCATAAGAAATGGGAGATAACATGTTCTGCCTATAAAAGTTAAAGGCGTGTCATTAAATAGATGACATGCAACCAATTGCCCAGCTAGGTGCGGTGATGCTACAGATTCTGTAGAGCAATGAACACAAGCGGTACCTTGTTTCCACCATCATTGAAGCAGCTTCAAGCAATAGCCTTGACTGATGGTCTGTGTTATATGCCCGAGCATAGGCAACATTTTCCAATACGTCTGCACCATTCAGTCCAAACCTGTAATATTCAGTACAAACCAACACCTTTTTGAGTCCAAACATGCTATGGAAGACTCCTGTTGTGAAGGTATCCGTCAATACCTGTCTGCTATCTGTAGGAGTCTCTGTGGTCTGAATGTGCCCTCAGCATCAATGTACATGGCCTTTCCCTCCCCACCCCCTTGATCTAATGGAAGCTGAAAAATAAGAAGAGCATTAGATTAATAACTCATATTGTTTTTGTCTTAAACTTGACTGAAAGCATTCAGCAGGTAAGGCGCTGATCTCGGAAGCAACATGTAGAATACAGTCATAAATTTTACTAAAATACTTCTCAATAGATACACAAACTTCTGAAGGTACTTGATTATAGCATTTATTTATAGAAGTACTAACTAGGAGGATGTTTTAGTACGACCAAATGATACTTCTGAACCTAGGCCAATATCTATTAATGTGAAGTCGCGTATAAGAGAATATGAGGGCACTTACTTGACATGTGACACAGAGTGTATGGCACAGCTGGGTCTTTCCAGACCGAAACTCCCCATATATCTCAGTAATGGATCCAGTCTCAATCCCTCCTGTCACAAGCTCGTAATTTTAGCACTCAGATAAGCTTATGTAACTCTAAAAACAACATATTGACCAAAAGTAGACAATAAACTAGCGCATAAAGCAATATGGGGACTTGCCTTCCAAAATCTTGTCTAGCTCCCTTGATCCAGATGTTATTTGTATTATCTCTAGTCTCTGAGCATGGAGTTGGCTAGCACTGGTAAAGCCCAGAGGTACTAGTTTAGAAGCTGTATGTCGCAAAAATGAAATTATTAATACCTGCAGAATAAGACTCATATGTGTGGATACAATTAGGACAGAGCAAAGGTGAAGAAATGTATGCCTGCTTCGATGATTTTATCCACTTTAGCTTCACTGATTCCTTTAATTTGCAGAAGTTCTTTTCTGGGAGAATAAGCAACAGATTCAACAGTACAGAGACCTGCATCTTTGAGCTTCTTTACATCAATAGAAGCGATGCCCGAGGCCTTCAGTTGAAGATTAAACAAGTCAAAACATGGCAGAAAATGAAACCGATATATTGGATATGGATAATAGGAACCATAATGCCATCGTGATTGATTCAATTTTCCAAAAAATGGCTACTCTGTTGGACAAAGCCATCTAATCCAGTACAACATTTATTAAATGAACATAGGAAATATTTCAAGTAAGCCCCAGACAGAATAGAAAGAATTTGATGTGACTTACAATGAACTGATCAAGAACTTCAGAAACCATGCTTGAACAAACTCACGAAAGCTTCATATCAGAAAGCAAAACCACCACTTTTTTTATGACTATGAAATGATCATATAAAAGTCATGAGCTTTAGTGGATTAGAGACAGCCGAGAAATAACAGAATGCTCGATCGAAACCATAGAGATGCCAAGGACTCTCCATCAAAAAATTGTCTTGACCAGAAACTTACGATCGGAAAAGAGAAAAATTGTCTTGCCAAAGAATGCAAAGAAAGCTAAAAGAGTAGTGACGAACGCGACAACATGCAAAGAAAGCTAAAAGAGTAGTGACGAACGCGACAACTTGAAAAGTAACCCATTGCTTTCGCTCCAAATTATGTCACATTTAGGTCAAGAACCTCTAACATTGAAATAACCTATTTCCACCTGAATAGCGGAAGACCCGATAACCATTAACCAAGTACACGATCAATCACAAGGAATGACAATCCAAATCAAACTATTAAAGAACCCTGGTTAAACATGGCAAATAAGCACGCCAAAACCGACTAAGAAAGCTGAAATGCAACCCCTTTTACGAACAAAACCGACAAAATAGAAAACGCCCGAATAAAACTATCTCTACATCACGCAAACAAAATCATCAATCTGTCAAAAAGATTCAATCTTGGGGTTATTAGAAGTTGCCTGGAGTTGTTCAACTGGGAAAGGCCCATGTTGCATTTCCTCAGCTTCCTCAAACTGTTGCTGCTGACCCATCTTATGATTTCTCTGTTGCTCCATCCCAAAGAATCAATCGAATTAAGGAGAGACAAATAGACCCAAAGGAGATTATGTGATGAAGAAGAAGAATGTGTGTAGAGGTAGGAGTAGGAGGGAAAATGGTGAATGTTCAAAGAGCTTGGAAGGCGGCAAATATAGGAAAAGAGTGTAGTGTGATGCGGGCACATAAAGCTTCTACTTGAAGTTTAACGTTTTGGGCTCAGTTCAGTTAAATCCGTTGGGCCTGTTTTGAATTCTTCAAATCAAATTCTTTCTTGAAGAGATTGGGCTCATTAGCATATAATTAATCATGTTTAAGCTCCTTAATTACATATCGTGTCTCTTTTGCTGCTTACGTTGGTGAGTCTCTTATGATATTTAGGGTGCGTTTGGATTTGTGGTGCGGTGGAGATAAGTACTTATCCACCGCAGTTTCCAAATGCAGAGACATGTTTAGATTTGCGGTCGACAACCGCAGGTTGGGAAAAACTGCGGTACCACCGCAGAAATAGATAAACAGAAAGGGGGCTGTAGTAGGAAACTGCTTATGCGGTGGAAATTTTACTTTCCAATAATAACCTCATGATATTTTAGTATTTTTTATTATACCCTTACTTAATTAATAGAAGGAAATTTTTACCAATAGTGTTTAAGTAAGGTGAAATATTTTATTTAATAAATTTATT
>JAOSBN010000008.1:1843089-1866088 GCA_027563595.1 Erythroxylum suave | reverse complement strand
TATATGTATATGTATATGTATATGTATATGTATATGTATATGTATATGTATATGTATATGTATATGTATATGTATGTATGTATATGTCTATGTATGTATAGATCCGGTGCTGAATCTTC
Source organism: Erythroxylum suave (assembly GCA_027563595.1). Lineage (NCBI taxonomy): Eukaryota > Viridiplantae > Streptophyta > Magnoliopsida > Malpighiales > Erythroxylaceae > Erythroxylum > Erythroxylum suave. The sequence continues at coordinate 1,865,969 of JAOSBN010000008.1, read as the reverse complement.
TGTACTTGATGATCGTTTGTGCTTTGTTGTCCTCTTGCAAGGCTACATATCTTACAAGCGTTTGGCATCAAGTTCACGGAGAAGGTAGAGTGACCAACAGTGTTGTGATAAATGGCCTTTTTAGGCATAAATAAAAAGAATGTGAAAAATTCATATTTCCTTTTGACACGAAGATTGTGATAATGGTTGTATAGAACAGGTTTAACTAGGAAACGGGGACTTCCTATGAATTTGAATTGACTTTCCTTTAGGCTTAAATCTCTAATGTTGAAAGCTACACTACCTAGTTGATTGCGTTTCCTTTCAATTGATTGTCCTGCAATATTCTGAAACATTAATCTATCTGGGCCTTTTCCCCTATATCATTCTAGAACGAGATTAGATCCCCTGTTTTAATTATAATATTCCTATTATGTTTCATTAAATCCCTTATTTCCTGTTTCAAATAAACACATAAATATATAAGCTTATTACCTACTGGTAATGATGCATTAGAGCCTTGATCTGCACCTCCAGAAAGTAGTAGTATGTCATTGGCTATCTTTTTCAACACTAACCAACAACGTTTGAGGATTGGAGTCATACACATCTAACCGAAGAGGCCATGTGTTGTCCGGTCTCACCACAAAAGAGTTTTCAACCAAAGAACCCATGATTCTAGATTCAGCTCAACTTGTTGCTAGTTATGCACTCAAGTTACCAAAAGGTGCTGATCAACTGAATTTGTCTTGCACCAAAGGTAAGAGTTTTCATAGTCGAACAGTAAAACCCAGATTCCAGCTTCTGCACACTCAATGGCATATCTTGGGTTATCATCAATCAGCACCTTTGCACCTAAAGACTTGTTAGGTAAAGTTTAGATAAGCTTGCTGGACAGAACAATTCTATGCTAAATAATAATCATACAAGGGCTAGAAGCATAGAAGTCCTTAAAAGGCAAACAAAGTTGGTGGTATCAGGTACTAATGATGCAGGAGCATATATGGATTTAATAATTTATTTTTACTTATTTGACTAGTTTTCATAAGGTTTTCCTATTTATGTTAGATTGAATTTGCTGCCCTAACCTTTTTTTTATACACCAACTTATCACAGTGAAACAAATTCTATAGTTACAGTAACAACTTAAGCAGATATAAGATAGAAATCTTTAAAGCATCTTAGCAAAATTGGAAAGATGCAAGGGGCAACCTGCATATTTTTTACTTCGGTCTAGACTGTCCATCTAGTGCAAAATGATTTCCAAAATGAATCTCTTCAAAAACTCCTGGATAGTGCTTCTCCAACCACTCAATTGGATGATCCTTGATGACATTTTTCCAGGACTTATACACACAAGAACTGTGTAAATTCCAATCATAGTACCTGAGGATACGCAATATGCTACAGATACATACGTTACAAATGATAGTTTGCAAAATCTCGACAACTTCTTCAAAGCCCTCAGAGCACCTGGGATTGGATGAATCCCAGCCTTAAAATATGGTGTCTTAAAGAACTCATAGACCTGAATATCAACTGAAACAGAAAGAAAACCATCATTCTGAAATAATTCCTCAGTACTCCAAATAACTTCACAAGATAGCTTCGACAAACAGATCTCTTGTCCAAAATAAGCAAAATGAAGTGAAGCGTACACTTGAATGAGAAGATTATTTTGCACAAATCCATTTTCAAAAAATTACAATCACAACCAAGACCTTTATCATTCTCCATTATGGTGACCATCTAACATGGCAAATATAATATGCAAATAAAGGAAGGGGCACGTTATACTTTTCCTAGTTACTCAATTTATCTCATAGATTGGCTTCCCAACAAACACATCTTCTTGAGAGATTTATGCATATCAAATCAACTGTAAAGATGAATTCCTTCCTGTGATGAAAATCACTTTATTCTCCATCAACCTATACATAGAACCAACAAAGTAGTTTTTGAAGAACATGAAGATATCGAAGAAGAGAAGTCTGATGGCGATGGAGAGAGGTTCTCTCAAAGGTTCTAGTCAGCAGAAAGCAAATGACAAATTTTAAAACACACCCACGTGATGGACTGCCGTTCCAACCTATATCTAAAGAATCAAAACAAAGCATCGTCGTATTACACAAATAAGAAGACAAAAAACGCAATTTCACACCCAAAACGCACAGCAGCAGAATGAAGAATAAGTAAGTCACATGGAAGACACATGATAGTCAGCTTGCATACAAAAGTAGCCAAAAGCCTCTCCGTCATCAGTTATAAAAGACGCGACACAGTATCAGTCAACAACACAACATACATTCATTTTGTTCATTGTATTCAATTATCTATGAGTGGAAAATATTGAGTGAGAAAAATACCAAAGGGTGCTAAAGTACTTACCAGTGAGTACTAGGAGAGTTTAAAGACCCTTGCAAGTGTTTTAGAAAACACTCATCTCTGTACAAGTTCTCATCATTTTCTTTCATACTAGTGAAAAAACTACATCAGTGGGAACCTTCAATGTAGATAGCCTTGAGGCTGTCGAACCAAGTAAAAAGGATTGATGTTCTTTATTTTTCTGCATTCCATAATATCTGCAATAGCTAACAATCTTGATCAGTCTTTGGTTTAAGATATCAACAGTACAACACAAATAACCCAACAGAAGTGGTATCAAAGCACCTTGGAACCTCCTAGGGCATTTCTTGGCCACTTAAAGCATCAAAGAATCTTCAAAAATTCTCTATAAGTAAAGGTCTACTATTTCTTTAATCTACACTCACAATGGATGTGTTTACTGGAAAAGAAGACTTCACCATCTGGAAACTCTAGATGCAAGCTCTTCTTGAGTATTATGATTGCTATAGGGCTATTGAAGATCAGTACAATCTTGAGACTGATCCAGTAATGAAACTTAAAATGCAAAGACTTGCACATTGCAAGTTAATGCTTCATTTATCACCAACAGTGATAAGAAAAGTGCAGAATTGTAACACTGCATAGAAGCTATGGATTAAACTTGATGAACTTTATGCAAAGAAGTATCTTCCTAACAAGATGACACTCCTCCACAATCTTGCTAACTACAAGATGAATACCTCTGCCTCCTTAGATGACAACTTAGACTATTTCTTTAAGCTAGTTCAAGACTTAGAAGCTATAGATGAAAAAATATCTGAGGAGCTTCAAGCTGAAGTAATTCTAAAGGCTTGACCTTCTGAATTCAATACATTCAAGAAGGTAATTAAACATGCCAGTGGAGAATCCCTCACTGCAAAGAGAGTGTTAGACTCACTGATGGAAGAAATAGTGGACGTCAACCTTTCTAAGAAAGAGGTAGAAGTGATGTTTGTAGAAAACAATCATGAACATAAATCTCATAAGAAAAATGGCAAGAAAGGAAAGTGGAAGAAGGGAAGTGGGAAGGATAAGCACACCAAGGAAGACGAAGAAAAGAAGAAAAAGGGAAAAGGAAAGAAGTGTTATTATTGTGATAAAGAGGGACATTTTGCAAGGGACTGTAGAAAGAAGAAAAAGGACAAGGCAGCAGAAAGTGAAGATGCAGGAAATGTAGAAAAACCAGAAGACTCAAGTGGTGATAAGAGTCTAGCTGTCACTAAGGATAGTGAAGACCTGAGTAGAGAATGGATTTTTGGCTTAGGTTGCACAATGCATGTGACGCCACATAGAGACGGGTTCACTACATTTAAACCAGTCACTGCCAAGGTTAAAATTGCATATTCTGGGCAGCAAAGGATGCAGGGGATTGGAAGTGTTTCCATCAACATGTTTGATGGAAAGAGAAGGATCCTCAGCAATGTCAGATTTGTGCCTAGAATAAGGATAAATCTGATTTCTGAAAGCTTATTTGATAAGCAAGGATTTCAGGTCAAATCAAAAGATGGACTCAGAGAAATCCTAAGGGATGGTAGAGTCATTATTAGAGGAGTTGAAAGGGGTGGGCTATACTACGTTATAGGCTCAACAGAAGTCAATCAAGTTTTAGAGAATGAAAATCAGGGACCAGCCAAGCAATGGCATGCAAGGTTGGGTTATGCAGGGAACAAATGCTTGTTCCATCCTTCTAAACAAGGATTGATCCCTGAATAGAACCTTCAAAAGTTAGATTTCTGTGAATCCTGTGTGCTAGAAAATCATCATAGATCCAGTTTTCAAAGGGGAGCTTAGAGAGTCACAGAGATCATGGAATATGCTCACAGTGATCTCTGGGGGCTAGCCCAAGTACCTACAGCAGGAAGGAACTTATATTTCATGTCTATTATTGATGACAGATCTAGAAAGTGTTGGGTATATCCAATGAAGAAAAAGGATGAAGCACTAGAAATTTTCATAAGATGGCACACACTTATGGAAAATCATATTGGAAAGAAGTTAAAATGCCTAAAGACTAATAATGGATTAGAATATTGCAATAAAGAATTTGAAGATTATTACAGTAAGAAAGGAATCCTAAGGCACAAAACAGTAAGATCCACACCTCAACAGAATGAAGTTGCTAAGAGACTCAATAGGACTCTCCTAGAAAAGACAAGGTGCGTATTACTCTCTTCAGGTTGCTCACACTCTCTATGGGGAGAAGCAATTAGGACAGTAGCTTACCTGGTTAATAGGCTTCCCACATCTGCTAATGAATTCAAAACTCCATAAAAAGTATAGAATGGAAAAAAACCAAGCTTGGCTCATCTAAGGAGGGAGTATTCGTAGGTTATCTAGAAGGATTCAAAGGATACAAAATTATTCTACTTCAGAAGGGAGGTTTTAAAACCATTATTAGCAGAGATTTAATCTTCAAGGAAGATGAATTCCCTCTGCTGAGCAAGAACTCCTCGAGATTAGACCTTTAAAAGGAAGTTCAAGAGCAACTTGGATCACCAAGTAGCTCAGTCCCCTTCTATGTGCCACCAGAAACTAAAGAAGGTGGTCCACAACCTACTGCAAGGCTCAACACGTCATGAACTAAGGACAGAGGTGGTTGAAGGTGTGGGTGAAGGAGAAACCCCACAAACAACTTCAGCCGATGAACAAGGAAGCATTTAAGACTATCAACTTACAAGGGATATACAGCCAAGACAAATAATTCCTAATAGGAGGTACTTTGATTCAAACTTGGTTGAATATGCTTGTCTTGTGGCTGAAGGTATTGAATGGAAGGTCCTGAAACCTTTAAAGAAGCTATGGCTGGAAGTGATGCTGAACAGTGGAAGGAAGTTTGTGAAAAGGAGTATTCTTCCCTAATGAAGAATAAGACATGGACTTTGGTACCTAGACCTCCTAAAGTTAAATTGATAGAGAATAGATGGCTATTCAAGCTAAAAGAAGGAGTAACAAAGGCTTAACCAAGAATCTACAAGGCAAGACTTGTAGCTAAGGGGTATAGGCAGAAAGAAAGGGTTGACTACAAAGAAATATTCTCACCAATAGTCAAATTTAAGACAATCAGACTCATCCTAGTGCTCGCTATTGTCTATGACTGGGAATCCATCAAATGGATGTCAAGATAGCCTTCCTATATGGAAAGCTAGAGGAGACTATCTACATGAAACAACCATATGGTTTTGTAGAAAAAGAGAAATCTGATTATGTATGCCTGCTTCAGAAGTCCCTATATGGGCTGAAGCAAGCACCTAGAAAGTGAAACAAAAAGTTTCACGAAATAGCTAGTGAGATGAATTTTATGAGAAGTGCCTTTGATTACTGCTTATACTACAAGAACTCAGGAGGGATAAAAGCCATCTTCATGCTAGTCTATGTAGATGACTTGATTATTGCTGGAAAGGAGCTAGGTAGAATAATTAAGGTAAAACCTAGCCTGAGCAAACACTTTGAAATGAAGGACCTAGAAGAGGCTCAAAAGTTGCTAAGGATGCAAATTATAGGGAATAGGAGCGAAGGGAAACTATCGCTAAATCAGAAAAACTACATCCGAAAGGTATTAGATCAGTTCAATATAGAATTGGCAAAACCTACTTCTATTCTTATAAGTCCACATCTTTAGATGGTTGCTGACAAGTGCCCCCAAACTGAAGAAGAAAGGAAGGTTATACTACAATACCCCTATGATGTAGGAGTTAGTAGCATCATGTATATGATGCTCTATACCAGACCCGATCTTGCTCATGCTATTAGCATTCTAAGTAAGTTCATGTCCAATCCTGGCTTTGATTACTGGCAAGGACTAAAGAATGTTTTCAGATACCTTGATGTAGGAGTTGGTAGCATCATGTATATGATGCTCTGTACTAGACCCGATCTTGCTCATGCTGTTAGCATTCTAAGCAAGTTAATGTCCAATCCTAGCTTTGAGCACTGGCAAGGATTGAAGAATGTCTTCAGATACCTTGCTGGAGCCCTAAGCTACGGATTGTGTTTTACTAAAGCTAAGCCAGCTAAAATCAACAGTCTGAACCTACATGGATATGTAGATGCATACTACGCAGCAGATAAAGACACAAGGAAGTCTATCTCTGCATACTACTTTACACTAGCAGGAAATACAATCAGTTGGAAGTTCCAGCAACAATCAATTGTTTCACTCTCAACTACAAAAGCAGAGTTCTATGCAATTACAGAAGAGGTAAAAGAGTTAACATGGTTATCGGGCATCCTTAGAGAAATTCAAGCTAGCCTAGGAATAGCAATAATATACACCGACAATCAAAGTGCTATATACCTGAGTAAAGATCCGGTCTTGCATGAGAGGTCTAAGCACATTGATGTCTAACTCCATCTTGTTAGAGACAAAATCACACAAGGCTTCTTTAACCTGGAGAAAATCACAGGAAAAAGAAACCCATTAGACTTCGAAACTAAAATAGTAACGCAAAAGAAGTTCACTTTCTGTAAGAAATACTTACAGATAAGTGAAGCCCCATGAAATCGAAGACGATCTCATCAAATCTCACTAAGTTGGTAAAGCTAGGGTTTTTTTGGGTTTTTTAAATCACTCACAGGTTAGGGATCTAAGTATGGATTAACGGAGAAGGAGGGAAAAGATGTGATGAAAATTATGTGATTCTTCAGCAACCCATACACAGAACCAACAAAGCAGTTTTTGAAGAACATGAAGAAATCGAAGAAGAGAAATATGAAGGCGATGGAGAGAGGTTCTCTCGAAGGTTCTAGTCAGCAGAAAGCAAAAGACAAAGTTTAAAACACACCCACTTGATGCACTGCCGTTTCAACCTATGTCTGAAGAATCAAAACAAAGCATCGTCGTATTACACAAAAAAGAAGACAAAAAACGCAGCTTCACACCCAAAACGCACAGCAGTAGAATGAAGAATAAGTAAGGCACATGGAAGACACATGACAGTCATCTTACAAGCAAACACAGCCGAGAGTCTCTCCTTCATCAGCTATAAAAGACACAACATAGTATCAGTCAACAACCCAACATACATTCATTTTGCTCATTATATTCAATCATTTGTGAGCGAAAAATACTGAGTGAGAAAAATACCAGAGGGTGCTAGAGTACTTACTAGTGAGTACTAGGAGAGTTTGAAGACTCTTGCAAGTGTTTTAGAAAACACTTATCTTTATACAAGTTCTCATCATTTTCTTTCATACCAGTGAAAAAGCCACATCTGTGGGAACCTTGAATGTAGATAGCCTTGAGGCTGTCGAACGAAGTGAAAAGGATTAATATTCTTTATTTTTCTGCATTCTATAATATCTGCAATAGCTAACATTCTTGATCAGTCTTTGGTTTAAGATATCAACAGTACAGCACAAATAACCCAACACTTCCGGATCATCCAACTTCCAAATGCTGAGTTTTATCAAGACCAGGGATCCAAAACACAGGAAAGAAACAGTCCACATAGACGGCCTAATTCTAAGACCTGAAGGACCATGAACAAACCTACAATAAATAGTTAACACAGACTTGCAAAGAAAGTACTGTGAAGTAACATGGCGAACTAGCCTCACAAGTCAATGGAAAGTTGGGCGTCACAGTTCTTCTTTTACATCTTCAATCAATTCTTTGCAATCTTTAAACACTGCTTTCTCTTTCGGGCCATCGAACTTTAACGTGGAGGCCTCGTCTAACACCTTGTCATCTTCTCAATCTCATCATTTGCTGCTTGAATCGCTATCTTGAGAAAATCTTTTGGTTCAGCAGAAGAATTCTTTGGACTGCACTCTTGAGCGTGTCCGGGCATGTTACTGCGTAACTGGTCCTATTACACACAGTTTTGATGACCTTCTCGACCCGTGACACGGACTTTGGTGCTCGTTGCTGAGACTGAGATTGAGGAGCTTTGTGTTCCTTGCTTGTTTCGTTGGTTTTCTAGTTGCCGATCACGACCGCGACGACACCGGCAGCAACAACATTGACTAGAAGGAAAACAGAAACAGCAGCAATAATAACCTTTTTCCTGAACTTTCGCTCCCTTTCTAGTCTTCTTCGTTCTGATATCTGATCAAAGTCTTGAAAAACCATTTTTGATGACTTAAAACCAAAGGTAGAGATCATTCTGCCTTAGAATCAAACTAAGGCAGAGGGGGAAAAAAACAGGATGATCCAAACAACCTTGGAAACTCCTGCTACTTTATGTTCTCCTATATTAACAGTCTTATTGTTATTCATGGGACAAAACAAATCTGGTCAGGAGGTTTTCAAGGTATTCTAGTCAAAAGTTAGTTATTGGCTCTGCAAAATGGGCGACACACATTTTGTCCTTTCCAGCTGCATTACCCGCTAATCCTTTTGACCCTTGGAATGTTTTGTCAACTTCTCTGTAGCCATTTCTGCACCCACCTGTCAAAGTTTCTCCAATCCCTTTCTCGTACCAATGTTTTTCAGGTTCTTGTCATTTTTAACATGATGTTTTTGTTTTTCTGAACCTAAAACAGATGCCGTTTTGTTAGCGTTTTGTTGCACGCATCATGCATGGTTGTGATGAACCACCAAGTTATATTGGTTAAATTACGTGATTAGGCTGACAGTTGTTCGGCCTAATATTTTTTATAATTGAATTGATTCAATTACAAAAAATTGAATCAATTCAGCTCAAAATTAAATTCAAGTATTTGGACTCGATGAAAATTAGGTTCATCTTGATTGCTATCACTCCCGCGATGCCATAACATATTAATGATGGGTGTTTTGTTTTCCCCTTTGAAATAGGTTAGTGTTTTGGCAGTGATCAGTTGTTGTAATGTCTATGGATTGCTAAAACCCTTTACTATAACAAAAAGAGGAATTTCTCTGGGTTAAGCCTTTGGTCATGCATCTTTGGATCAGTTTTGTAGAGACATATGCATTATGGAAAGTTCCAATGTCTCAAATTTCTTTGTCCTCTTAACATAACCTGCAACTCAATTCTACGTTATGAAATGAGATCTTATAAATGCACGTGGCCAAGGCCAGGCTAGAGCGAACTTGAACTTCGAACCAATGCAAGTAAAGCTTAGCAATGGGGTTGGAGACATTTCATCACCTTAAAATTTAAATACAGAGAAAATGGCACTTAATGGTTCAACCAAGAGTTCATGCTTTGTTTTTTTTTCCCCTCTTCTTTCTCTTCTTTGAAAAATTATAATTTTGTTCTTCAAAATAGTATAACGAGTGCATCTCATCATATCCATAAATGCACCTTTTTTTTTTATTCTACTCCTGCAAACCTGCAGTGTAACTGATACCTGTTGCTGGCAGCCACAAGTTTCCTTCAATGAATTGAGCCACCGTGAAAACACTAGCCTCAGCAGTAGTGTTCAGAATATGAAAACCAGGCCATCTAACCCTGTTTTTTAACACGGCCCCTGGTCCGCGATTTGAGTACTCGGCATAGTATAGAGTATCCAGATATAGATTCCCATTCCATTCAAGCCACCCCTTTGGGTTTATGGCATCACTCATATAATTTTCCATGAAAACAGATCTCGAGTAATTTTTCCAGGGTCTACCCAGATAAGTATCGGTGGAGTTAACATAAGGCAACAGGTCTGTATCTGCTGAAATGTTGCAGAACTGAATGGAGTATCCTGTTGGCTGATAAGGGTCCGTGCGACCTTGCGCTGTTATGGTGTTCTTTTGCTTAGGCAGGCCTTTCTTGGCCAGAATCTGGCAATTTTGGAAAACCACAGTCCCGTCACCGAAAATGAAGTCCACGGTTCCACTGACACGGCACTCTCGGTAGAATTGGCGCATGGTGTGAGTGTATAGTGTGTCTTGGTAGCCTTTGAATTCGCATCGGTAGAAAACAGAGAGATCGGAATCACTTCGAAGAGCAACTGCCTGGTGTTTTTCCGGTCCTGCAGTGTTTTCGAACGTTATGTCTTTAGCTATGAATCCCCTGCCGTTAACGGCTGCAAGTTCCATCAGAAAAAGATCACGTCAGTTGATCTTGTCAGGATCATGAAACACGATACGATTATGGCATCAAATGTATCAGTTTAACATTTTCCATTGTAAGGTCAAAGTCCCATTTCAGTTAGAAAAAACAGAGTTATCAAATCCAGATGACACATTTAACACTTACCAAAAGTGGCGGAGCGAAAGGTGGTCCAGCCATCGATGAAATTATGGTTACCGGTAATAACGGTCATGCCAGTACCATCTCCAACCATCATAATGTTCCATTTCTTCTTCTTGATCTCCACATACTCGTTATACACACCCTTCTTTACGTATATGATGAAACGTCGCATACTATAATCAGGGACTGCTTCTACTGCATCCATTATCTTGCTGAAATTTCCAGTTCCATCAGCTGCTACAATAGCATCAGGTGTCACCCCATTCACTACTAACAATTTACGGTCCTCGTGGTTAACCCAAGCAGGAAATTCCCCATTTTTGTCTCTGTTGGCGCCGGTGTTTCCAGGAGACCTGGATTTGGTCTTTGGGTCCACTTGAACGAGAAGTTCATGAACCATGGAAGTGATTCGGTTAAGTCCACCAACTATCAGGCTTTTGAGGATGCTACTTGTACCTTCAAACCCATCAAGGCATGTGTCTTGATTGACAAGTGCAGCACTTAACCATGTTCTCAGATCATAACTCAGATCACCGGTACTGTTGTGTTTGCTACCTGCAATGGAAAAGCAAATGCTCTCGTCAGCTGTTTTTTAAGTGAAAAAGGAGGACAAATTAGGCTAATTTTCCAGTTATTATTACTAGACCAATCAAACAAGATCTATGATCTGCAGAACATGGCTTTAGCTGCTAAGTTCAAAGCTTAATACAAGTGTAATAAGCACAAAAACCTGCATGTTAGTGAATACTTCGAGTACAATTGCTAAACCCAACCACCGACATCCTCAGTAGAACAAAAAGAGAAAAAAGCAGGAGAACTAGTTACCGTTTGGATTTTGTGAAGCAGATATGGACCAGCGTAACTCTTCAGCAGAGAAGTCAAGCAGGTCAAGACAATCGGATACGGCATTGGCAAGGCGAAAATCGGGGAAGAACTTGCCAAACCTCAAGATAGTAGAGACTACGTCGTCTATAAAGCGAAGAGTGGTCCTCATAGAGCCCACGAACTCAGAAACAGGCACTCTCAAGCACTGATTTTGCAAGTATTCACTTTCAGGAACAGAATATGAAGGAGCGCATTGCGAAAGCAAGAGAGTGAACAAGAAAACGAAGGGTACGAGAGCTGAGAATCTCGACATTCTTCTGGGACTGCAAACCCAAGAAGAGATGGGAACGCCTTCAACTTCGCAATGCAAAGGAGAGGAGGAGCATGTAAATATTTATGGCAATGGAAATGGGGACAACTCACGAGGTTGGATGTTAGATGCAGAGGTAAGTGAACTTAAGATCGTATACAACAGATGTGATTGATGATCTCTTTACTTATTCCCTTTTCTTGTAAGATTGTTTGTTTTATCTTATTTAATAGAATATAAATTGAATTTTATAATAAAAATTTTATTTTTAACTGAAAAAATCACAATTATTATTAATAAATTATCAATTACATATAATAACACATATTCGGAATAAATTATTAATATTTTAATTATTCAGGAGGAAACCTTACTTAAACTTTGTGTATGTTCCAACTTTTCTTGTGTGCTTCGGATCCATGTTTCTCTACGTGTCGGCGGTCACTGTGTTGACTTGCCCGGATGGCCGAATCCAGAAGGTGAGGAAACTGCGGGTAGCTTTTGTTTCTTTTTGCTTTTTCCAGCAACGTGTCTCTACAGTTTGTTTTACTGTGTTCCCGACAGATCTCTCTTTCTCGCTTCTGGAATTGGTGTCCAATCAAATATATACATATAAATATGCGTTTTTAATATTGATTTTTTTTTGCTTAAACTATAAGTAATCTTTGTTTAAAGGCACTTTTGTTAATTTTCTATAGAATTGATAGTTGTTAATTATAATTTTAGTTTTTAAATAAATTGTTAGTTAAATTACGTAATTTGATTTAAATAAAGATGACAAAGTAGCTCAATAAATTATCTAAATCAATGAATCAAAGTTCGGGTAAAAAATGAATCTTTTTTAATGTAGACCGGATTCATATCAATCTTATGATAAGAAAGCTCGATACAGAAGTTATATATACAGGTTAAGATCTCAAGCAGTTACTCATATCAATCGTAAACATAAGGTGTCTCTGACCCGTTAAGAGTGTTTACGTTTTAAAAAAACTATTAAAGGACCTAATCCATACTCAGTTATGGATTCTCATAAAGACAGCGGCGGATTCATGATCGATATAGCTTCGGAAAACTCGCTCAAAGTTTAAGGAATCGAAATCAGGTATATTCCATATTTTTCTATTTTTTGCCCTTTTACGTTTGATTCGGGATATGTAACTAAAGCACTATTACGTATTACACAATAAATGACTTTAATTTGAATTATTTTAAAAAAAACTAATTACTGGATATTTTATGAATTCAACTTTTAATTAGTTGCGCTGCTTTTAATCACTCAGTCCTTTTGATTGCTAAAGATGAGTCGTGTGCAGGGACCCCATGACATGTTCATATCGTATAATTTGAAGCAAGGGAGACCATTCCATTCCCCTGTTTTACTTGTCATTGCAGTTTCCAATGTCAATATCATTGATACGACATCGCGATCTTGTAACGTGTTTGGATTGGAGCACATCTCCCGAGAAAATAGACGGTGACATGTAAACCACGTTTTTCTTTAATGATTTTCAAAATTTGAGGAATTAAAGAAGTTGGTTTTCATTTTTAATTATTAAAACAAAGGTAAGAAGTTTGTGAAGTCTAGGGTATGATAATAAATAAAATAAAAGTTGAAATTTAAAATTTTAATTTAATAATTAATATTTTAAAATTCATATTAAAATATTGTCTTCAACAATGTATTAACTAAATTAAATTAACATTGATATAATATTTGATAGATGTATTACATCAAAACATGATCATTTAATGTGAAATTGAAAAATGGGAAGGATTGTATGAATTATACCTTTCGTTACCATATTTGTAGAAAATGATTAGATATGAATATGCTAAAAACATGTAAAATCTATATCATAACATGAACATTTAAAGTGAAATTGAAAGATTTGTATGAGTTATACCTTTCTATATCTAACCCAATAATAAAACTTTTGTAAGAGAATTGGAAGAGATTATTGTGAAACAAAATGATAAAAAGAGAATTGATTGAAAATTATTTTATATGTTTAATAGTGACATAGTTTCAAAGTTTTTCTTGAATTTGTTAATGTTTATGAAATTTTAAAAAAATTAATAATTAAAATTTATGTGGTATTTGCTAGTACAAAAACTTGTCTATCTCTAAAGTACTAATTACATAAAAATATAAACTTATCAATTTTAAAATATCATTAATATGTTCAAATAGTATATTATTATGCCAAGATCCACAAGAAGAATATATTAATATAACAACAACAATAATACTTAATAAGAAATTTATTGATATGCTAAATTTGAAATTTGTAGAGGTTAACAATACGTAATCTTATTATTATTTAATAAAGAAGTTATTTCTAAATGATCTACGTAAAAAGATAGTAAGACTCAAGAAAAATATTTGTATAGTAGTATCTGTTTGGTTGGATGTTAATTAATGAAACGGAACAGGACAGAATAAAACGAAACGAAACAATTTATAATGAAATGAAATATAATATAGTGAACAGTTGTTTGGGAAGGATGGAAGTGTTCATAATGTAATGTAGTGAAATATTGTTTGGAAAATAGATGGAATGGAATGAAATGTATAATAAACGATTATTATATCCCTTATATTAAAATGATTATAATAATCGTTGCATTACGTTTAATGCTATGAATTTAAAACAGAAATTGTGTGCAATTGAAAAGTCACAATTGTGACTTGAATTATGATAAATAAATTTTTATATAATTTACATTTTAAAATAATAAAAATTTTATTATTATATTATTAATTATATACAATTTATTATTAATTATATATAAAAATTATTATTACTTATTTAATAATTTTTTCTATTATATGTTATTTATATTTAAAAAATTTTATTTATATTTTTATTTATACATAAATATATATAAAAACAATTAAAGAATATTTTTTATTTTTTATTTTTCATTAATAAACATTTTATTAAATTTTTTGTTTTATTATTAATTATATACAATTTTTTATTAATAATATAAAAATATTATTATTAGGTAAGAAGAAATAATATAAAAGGAGTTAGGATTAGAAGCAATAATTGGTATTAAGAAAAATTATTAAGGGTATATTAGGTAGTATGTATTTATTAGTTTACGTTCCATCCTAAATTTTCGAATCTGAGATTTTTTATTTTTATTATTTATGATATAATGGAACATAATATAAAACCTTCCGCTTTCATCTCCTTCAATTCCATTCCATTTCATTCTATTACGAAACTATCAACCAAATGAAAAAAATGTGTTATATTTTATTCTGTTTCGTTACAAATCCATCAACCAAGGAGGCTAAAGGCGAAGAAAAGGATTCTTATGCATCCATTTGATTTCATTCTCATATAACAAATGAGCAATAAAGAAAAGGCTGAATGAAGGAATAGACTTCAAAAAGGTAAGGCGAAAACGCGTTATGTTTTACAGCTTGCAGATGATGAAAAGACAAAAGTACGTAACATAAACGCGGCCTTTCGCGTCCTTTTCTATGGATTGTTAGATTCTTACAAGCCCTCCAAATTAAATGCATTGTCATGACCTTATGAAATGGTGCTTTCGGTTTTGGTGAAATAGTCTATATACTTTATTAGCTGCATTCACAAATATTCCTTATTCTAAATCCTAATATAATATATATACAATGAAGAAAATGTTGTTTCGTGTGTCACAAAATGTTGCAATCCTCATTTTATACAATTAACAATAATCATTATAAATAATAACATCTTAATCTTTAAATAATTTAACGTTTATCAATTTAATTTTTGGGTAATTCTTATATCTTTTTTAATTTTTAACTGTCTTGCAATATATCAATATCATTAATTCTTAAAAGCATGGTAACATTTTGATCTTTAAATAATTTGTTGATTGTCAACTAAAATTTTAGGTGATTTAATTTGTGACTTCAATTTTTTAATTTTGTGTTCAAACTCTTTATAATCTTTTTGTAAAAAAATTTAGCATTACTTTCTTTTAAATCGTTAACAAAAAAATATGTAATATAAAATTAAAAATTAATTACATATATTTTCCTAACGAGTAACAAATAATGTAATATGGTCAATTTTAAGAGGGATGAAATCATTTATTATTAATAATTGATCTGATTATTAATTAACCGATAAACTTTTGTAAATTAAAATAAATTTATTAATTTTTATTTAATAATCTTATTTTTAATTACACTTCCAAATTTACAATTAATAAAAATAATTGTATTTAATGACATTTCAAAATTTATAATTTTATTTAATCTTTAATCAAATTAATTACTGTTTAATACTAATTAAATCTTTTAAATTTTAACATTCATATAAATATTACGGAATTAGGTTTTGAGGCCCACCTACATTGTTACACGTCTGTGCATAATAGTCTTTGCATGTGCCATGGTCCGTCACACATTAAATCGGTCTCGTCTTTTTTAGCTAATATTCGCAATCGGTTTTCCCCTTTTTAAAGCTTTGGTCTAAATTAATTGGAGAATAAAGGTTGGCCCAATTGACGGACAAAAGATGGAAAGTGTCTGATGGGTAGGACCATTAACATGCGACCGAACTTGTGCTGTCTAGTTTCTTTCGATCAAGTCTTTTTCTTTCTCTTCCTTTATATTTGTGTAGACTTTTCCCAAGATTTATGGCTTTAATTGTACATTTTTCAATTAATTTAGACTTTTGAGTGAGCCTAAAAATATTAATTATGTATAACGTACAATAGTTTTAAATCAAATCAAAATAAATTGAATGTTTAAATTTTTTATCAACTTCATTATTAACTTTAACTAACTTTTTTTTATGTATTTATCTAAAATTTAGTGTATATTTTAATTTGAAGTATAGAAAATAAAATTGTCTAATTCGTTCATTTCTTTATATAGTAAAAATGTCTTTTATTTTATATAACTCAAGTTTCGGACTTCATCCAACTATCCTGGGACTTATGAGCTACCCACTTATATTAAAAAATTTGGGTCTGATCACAGACAGTATCAAAGGTGTCTGCTCCAAAGAATGGGTTACCACCAGGGGGATTACATCACCTTTTAAATAAAGGCTGCTTCCTTCCCGGGCTCGAACCCACAATCTCCACACAACGCTCTCCCCCTTTCTACCACTAGGCTACCCCATGAGCGGCAAAAATGATCTATTTTTATTTGCCTTTAAGAGGTCGTCGAGTTAGTAGAATGAAGGGAAAGGTATGGGACAAAAAGATCATGTGTTTGAATCCTCCTACTTATACTCTCTCGATTGAGCATATCGTACAAGATTTATCTAATACAGAGTACTCGGTTAACATAATTTTCAAGTGATTGTGTCAATTCAAAGATTTACTTACTACGCATCCGAATGATAATAACGACGAGTTTCTCCGTTTTAAAAAAAACACTTATTTTCATTTCTCATCCCATGTCGTTATGTAACGGAAATTTCAGCTAGGACAAATCTGCCGTGACAAGTGATAGATAAATTTTGAAAAAGTTGGATATAACTATTTAGAATTTAACATTAAGTTAGCAAAAGATGTAGTAGATTATTAGTATATCTCGTTAAAAATATATTAACGCTGCATTTTTAATAATTATTATAATATTTATTATTATCTTGTTTTTCTTTATCGTATTATTTATTTTTATAATTTATTTATGTATTTACTCAAATTGATTGAATTTGGGATTAGAATTGAAATTTTTCTGAATTTTTGAATAAAACGAAATTATTTTTAAAATTTAAATTAAAAAATTAATTTTGATCCAGGATTAATCGACATTAGACTTTTGCTGCAGGACATAAGCCTTGTCGAATTCTAGGCCAAGCCCAAATTTAATTAAATTATTTTCGAGTCAGGCTTAGAATGCCAAGCCGACTGCAGTAGTGTGACATACAGAGCTTAAGAGCAACTCGATTACATCGACTAGTGTCATTGTTTTTGAGGATTTATTCCAAATTCTGTCTGCAGTTGGATGAACCTAAAATCCAAGGGAATAAGGGAAACCAGTGGAAGGCAACCAATTAGCTCCTGAAATGAAATTTCCAGCAGTGAATATCTGTGCCTCGGTAGCACTGGTAATGACCCTGAAGCCCGTCCAGTTGACTCTGTTCGAGGTGTCAGCACCTGCTCCAGTGTTTTGATGCTCTCCATAGAATAGTGTGTCAAGTGCAAAATCACCATCCCACTCGAACCACCCCGCAGGGTGAATTATGCCACTGATTTCAGTCTGCATCACGACTGTCCTGGAGTAAAGCCTCCAGGGTCTGCCAAGATATGTAGGGAAACTACTGATGACTGGAAGTAAATCCTCAGTTGCGCCAATCCTGCATTTCTGGATCACAATTCCTGTGTTCTGATTCGGGTCGTCGCGGGCGTGTGCAGTGACCATGTTCCTTTGGCCTGGATTCGGTCGACGGGCATGAATGTCACAGTCTTGGAACACAGCTGCTGCATTTCCGAATATGAAATCGACCGTCCCGATCACAACGCAATTGACATAGAACTGGCGTAGTCTGTGCACGTAAAGAGTGTCCTGGAATGCTATCATGTCACATCTATAAAATGCTGATAGGTCCGATCCTACCCGCAATGCTACGGCTTGGTGGTTTGATGGTCCGGCAGTGTTCTGAAATGTTATATCTCTGGCCAAAAATCCATCCCCAACAACAGCTGCATTGGAAGTAGATCTCGCATCAGTCCTTATTCATGTTCATTCGCAACATACAAAGTTCAGTTATCTAAACCTCAAATTAAGAAGATTGAACATGCTATAAGGTAACTTAATTACTATTAGAAGAAGAATACATTGAAGCTTACAAGCCACATATCCAAACCTCAAATTAAAGTTTTCTTTTGATTTCAGAAAATAGTAGTCAGCATTACTGAATTACCTCCCATTTATTCTAATTCCACCTTTTGCCTGAACTTGCTGGAAATTGTGAAAACAAAAATAAAAAACAAAAGAGTTAATTTTTAAGCTTAGCACTAATTTATTTTATTTTTTAAATAATAAAATATTTTTATTAGATTAAAATTTTTAATTTTAGTTTCTTCCTTAATTTATAATTATTTTAATATTCTATTTTTGCTATATTGTCATAAGATATTATTATTAATAATTAAATATACATTATTTAATACCAATTTAAATAATTATTAAGAATAATATAATATAATTTTGTAATTAATCTAAAAGTAAAATTTATTTCAAATATAAATTTACATATTTTAAATTAGAAAATATTTTAACATATAAATTTCCAGATAATCAAAATAATTTCTATTTAATAAACATTTTGTAAATATTTAATATTCAGTTTTAAATAATTGATATTAATTTATAGATAAAATTATACATTTTTAAATATGATTAAATTTTATTAGTAAATAGTTATTTAATTAAATATTTAATAATAATAATAATAAATTCGTCACATTATCCTATTCGTATCAAGAAAAAAAATTGTATGCCCTACTTCAGGAAACGTGAGTTACGTGATCATCAAAATTCACGGACACTCTTTGACGTCAATTCAAAATGTCCTTGCTTTGTCAGATCTCGCGTCCCTGATGGCACCGAAACATCAAAATCCAACTTATTGCTCATGTTTCCTTCCGTAGCCAAGCCTGACAGGGGCTTGCTTGCATGCTTCTTTTTCCAGGATGATTAAATGATAGAAACAGTTCTTGAATCACTCAAAAGCTACACAAATTATTCGTTACTAAAAGTTATAGATATTGTGTTATAGTAATTACTAACTAGCTTCTTCAGGTCAAGAATACCGAGTCCTAACTAATTAACTATAAAAAGAAGGGCTTAGAAGAACACTCACCAACAGTAGCAGAATTGAATGTTGTGCTCCCACCACCGACGCTCCTACTACCTGTAATAATTGTTGTTTTCCTTCCATCACCAAGAAACATGATGTTAGTCTTACTGCTTGGTACATCTACATTTTCTCGATAAACACCTGATTTGATCCTTATAATGTATCTGCTGGTACTCCTGGATGGTGCAGCCTCCACCGCTTCCGACACCGTCCGGTAATTCCCACTTCCATCTGCGGCCACAACGACGTTAGGAGTTAACGTACTAGCCTGCAACAGCCTCCGGTCTCCTGCTGACAACCATCCAGGCCATTCTGTGTCAGACTCATCCTCAAGCTTTCTTCCAGAAGAAGGTGAATGTTCCTCACTGGCCATGTCTAAGTCAGTCATGTTTTTTACCATAGCCAATGAGTTACTACACAGACGGTAAACTTTCAGTTGACCTGCTGCGAGCAATTTACGAATCTGACAGCGAAGGAATTAAGAAATATGTGTAATGAGATTAATATAGGAACAGACACGTATAAAGAGTCAAACAAAGAATGTATTGCAAAAAGAGAATTTACCTTCTTATCAGCTTTGTCGTGAGAGAAACCATCAAGGCAAGTTTCTTGATTTGTCATTGCAGCACTGAGTAGACTCCTGAGGTCATCAGCGTGCCTTGATATGGACTTACTCGAAGATGGATAGTTATGAAGGTCCGTCAGAGTCTTCTCTAGCTCCTCAATTGTCTCTACGACCATTTCCAGACAATCATTCAGAGCTATTTTTTCTCGCACTGTTAGGATCCTTCTGGTGTTAATCAGTTTCTTGATTGCGTAGGAATTCTTCTCCAACGCAGTCCTCGTTATGTTCACCGACAAAGAGATTACGTCCTTCGTGCTCTTTACTTTTTTTGCAGCATCTGGTACGCTAGATATTGCTGAGAGACATAGGTCAGGGTACAAGGTGTTGCTGCACGAGGACTTGACGATAACATGAGCTTCTGTGTGGTGGTTGTTGAAGCTTTTGGAGTTGTTTTTAGAGACTACACTAGCTACAATGCAAACGATGGCAGTAAATAGTAGGAGACAAGATAAGAGACTCAGGAAGAGCCTTTTCTTGTTCATGGATGTTGCAGTGCCATTTCTGAAGCTCAACCTTAAAGGGAATTCTTCCTTAATGTTGTTCATTTGGAAAGTGCTGAGCTTGGAAAGGAAATGTGGTTGGATAGTGTGGAACGGAGCTTAGGGAAGTACTAAAAGTCTAAAACCTCTCACATAGACAGTCATTGAAGCGTCTAACAGACAGTGGATAAGCTCCTTGTTACTCGAGGTTTCCAATTTAAGAGCATACCGTGACGAATATTACGAATATACCATTTGATAATTTTTTAAAATTATAAAATAATTTCTATATTTTTTAAAATTATAAATATATTACTTTATACAATTGTTTTGCTTTATATAATAAAAATTAATATAACAAATAATTCTGTATTTTTATCAATATTATTTTCTTATATTTTTATAAATTAAAATAAATTTAATTTCAAATATTATCTCCAAAAGTTATTATAATAATTTTCACATGTATATATTAAAAATATATTATCAATTTAAATATGTAAATATTAAAAAATATTAAATATGATTGTATTAAACTAATCTATTTACTTATAAAATCTATAATCACTTTGTGTTTGTCTAATCACATAAAAATTTATTTATTAGATTCTTATTTATGTTTTATTATTTATTAAATAAACTATACATAAAATTTTCATAGTTTTTATGTATAAGTAATTGTCATTTTTTATTGGAGAAATTTTAAGAATTTAAATTTAATCTTAAAGTTTTTAAATTTTATAATTTTAACCATATTTAAGTAATATTTTGGTTAATACTAACTGATACTGACTCGACCTCAAAATTTTCTTATTTAATACCATTTTTTTGTTGATGCGTTTGATATGGGCCGATATAGTATGGTATTCTAATCAATGATCTATCAAACTTAATTGATGTGTTAGGCATCGAATTTCGGTACTGAACATGCCTAATAAAATAAATAATGGTTGGCCAATTTTAATCTCCTGCTTATAAATAGGCATGAGATAAACAAAGGAAAAGCATCCATATGGGCAGAATAAAAATGAAAAGAGAGAGAAGTGAGGTGACAAAAAAAAGAAAAAGAAAAGAGAATTTTTTTTTGAATTTTTTAATGAGTCTAATTTTCTTCTTGTAATTCTTCAATTTTTCAGCAGTATCCTTGCCCGTGGTTTTTGCTCTGATTTGAGAGTTTTTCACGTGAACTTTATGTGTCTATTTTATATTCAATATTTTTAGTTTTATTTTAGCTGAGACCTTATTCTGTCCAAGTCCTAATTGTTCTTAACAAGTAGTATTAGAGCTAGCTTTGGGTGTGTATATCTGCTTATTGTATGCTTTACAACTGCCATTAAGAGTGGATCCTTCGCATTAAAACACTACAAGAAAATGTGGGAATAGCGGTGGAATTTTTCCGACGGAACAAATTCCGCCGCTATTCACCGACGGAACTCAAATTTTCGTTGGTAACACAGCCACATTTACGAAGGACAAACCGAACCGTTGGTATAGAAATTTTGAACCACTATTTGCGACGGAATATAGCGATGCCATAAAATACCTGTCGGTAAAAAATGCGCGAATTGCTCGCGTAATTTATTACCTACGGGTATACTTAGACGGACAGAGTTCAGTAGGTATATTTTTCGACGGAAACAAGCTTTCCGTTGGAAAATTAGAAATTATGGAAGACGAAAATTGTGATACCGACGGAAAAGACACTGTCGTCGGAAAATACAACTATAACCAACAAGTTTACCGACAGAATATGTCAGTTCGTCGGTAAGATGGTAAACATATCACCGACGGAACAATTTGTTCTGTCGGTACAATCAACACATATCATGCTCTACCGACGGAAGGGACCACTCCGTCGGTGAGTGGATAGCATTATCACCGACGGAAGGATTTGTTCCGTCGGTAAAGGTCACTCAACGCATGATTTACCGACGGATGTTAGGAGTCCGTCGGTACGTAGATAACAATATCACCGACGGAAGGATCTCTGTCCGTCGGTAAATGGTCCAGTCAGCATTTTGGATTCTTCCAGAAGGCTTGTTTACTGACGGAATAATCGTTCCGTCGGTATTTGAGTTTATTCTGCTTAAATCTGGCGCTCATTTATCGACGGAACACTCAATTTCGTCGGTAACTGTCGGTACGTCGCCAAGCTTAACCCTAATTTACCGACGGAACTGCGTGTTCCGTCGGTAAATGAGCGGCCTTATAACCCCGTCGACCCCCCCCTCCTTCACCCATCTCACTTATCTTCTCTCTATACGATTTTGCTCTGATCTTCTTGAAGTTTTCGGCTCTTTTTCGGTAGTTTAAGGTAAACTTTATTATTATTGTGTTATT
>JAOSBN010000008.1:1828158-1842989 GCA_027563595.1 Erythroxylum suave | reverse complement strand
GAGACTCAAATCCGATTTTCTATGTAAAGTTGGCAATCGCTGTCCATATTAGTGAACCTGACGTACACTGGTCATGCACTGAGCAGAAATATCATTCTCCGTTCTATCAATCACCTCTGTCTCGGATCTAACAATCCCGATTCTTAATTTTCTCCATTTCTGCGCGTTTCCGGGGAAAAATTTCTCTCTTTCTTTCTGTTTCACTGACAGTTGTGTGAGGTGTTGAATCAACCGAACAGAACGAACTGTATGTTTTAAACGAAACTGGCAGACAGTTCCTGCCTAAGAAGCGAAGGAAAAAGAAACTAGTGGCAGAGAGGTGGCAATCATTCGTGTACCCTTCTTTTCACGGTTTCTTGCACTTGTACGTTCATTTCTTGATTCATCTTTGTTTTCTCTTTTATAGTATTTCCCGATTCATGTTCTTTGATCGTCGGAGACCTTGGAATAGTCTCTGTTCTTTCTCTCGATGATAATGAAAAATTTTAGCTTTCGGTGTAATCGTGACTTGCACGGGCAAGGGACGAGTGAGAAACTGACAGGTGAATCCTGAAAGGTCTGAAACGCTTGCTGACTGATTCTGTTTGATCATATCCATGACATGGAGAGTTGTCGGAATATGATTAAAAAAATATCTTTTTTTGATGTCACATCGAGATCTTTTATTCAGTAATTATTGCGAACGGTGTTATTTGCGAAAATCTTTATTACGTTCCGTTGCAATTAAACAGTAGCATGGTTTTTCTTGGTTGATTTCTTGCTTACGTTAGCGGGAACTAGTGACACTTGGACAATCCTGCGTATTAGCCAATCTGGGATTTTTTGTTTTCTTATGATTTCGCTGTTAAAAGGCGGTGAGAGAATCATAAGACTGATGCGTTCTTGTCTGGTGCAGACCATCACTTGTGGATGCTTCTGTGACCAGCTGAAGAAGATACACCATGCTTGGGAATGGAGTTGTTGGGATCCTTGCAGAGTCGGTCAACAAGTGGGAAAGAAGAGTACCCCTAACCCCGTCGCACTGCGCTCGCCTACTCCACAGTGGCAAGGGCAAAACTGGGGTGTCTCGTATAATTGTTCAGCCTTCGACAAGGCGAATTCATCATGATGCCATGTACGAGGATGTTGGCTGTGAGATATCTGATGATTTGTCCGATTGCGGTCTCATTCTGGGGATCAAACAACCAAAGGTGAGTGAATTAACGATCTCTTCCTCTGTTTTTGGGAGTGTGTGAAGAAGGACAGGAAAGTTTGACAGGCTAGTTTTGCATTGGCACAGCTAGAGATGATCCTTCCTGATAGAGCTTATGCCTTCTTTTCCCATACTCACAAGGCTCAGACAGAGAACATGCCCTTGTTAGATAAGGTCGGTGATCTTATGAATAGCTTGCTTGCTTATGAGCATTCACTTGCTGGGGATAATAAAGTTTGGATGTTTACTTTTCTGTTTGAATTGAAGATTCTAGCTGAGAAGGTATCTTTGTATGATTACGAGCTTATTGTTGGGGAGACTGGAAGAAGGTTACTTGCTTTTGGGACGTATGCCGGTAGAGCAGGATTAGTTGACTTCCTGCGAGGATTGGGACAGAGTAAGCTTCAGTATCCAGAATTCCTCTTTCAACTGATTTTGCAGTTCTGCTTTGATTGAAGTATCATGATTTTTGAGGTCATGTACCTGCCGGAGTATATTGTCACAGTTTTTTCTTCTTTCAATCACCAATTTTCAGGGTATTTAAGCCTTGGATATTCGACCCCATTCCTCTCACTAGGTGCGTCTTATATGTATACTTCTTTGGCTGCTGCTAAAGCTGCTGTTATTTCTGTGGGTGAAGAGATAGCAACCTCTGGACTACCATCGGGAATCTGCCCTCTGGTCTTCATATTCACTGGTTCAGGAAATGGTACAATAGATTGCAATTTAGCAATCAAAATCTATCGTTTTTTGCTTGTACTTTATGTACTCACTGTTTGAATCATGAAAAGCTAACAGAAGTTCAAAATTTGCCCTTTTGCACTTTTCCCTGTAATAGTTTCTCAAGGTGCACAGGAGATATTTAAACTCCTTCCTCACACTTTCGTAGCTCCAAGTGAACTTCCACAACTATTTGCACAAGTAAGTTTGAGACAATGAGAAATAATGAATGGTACACTGCATCCTTTTAAATTTCAGTGTTTCAACTGGTTCACCCTACTCTTGAAGACTCAGATGGTCACATTGAAATGTTTGGCCAACTATTTTTATCTGGCCAGCACCTATATTCTTAAATCATCTTTGATCTTGTAAATTATTTGTCGGCAACAACTTAAACTGGTAGACCTCTATTTCCATAGATTTTTGGTATCCATTGACGGTTACGTTCGGCCAAGTTTCTTCATTCAAGTTCTTATTTTTGCGTAGGCCAGGGGTGCAAGCCCATCAGCAAGGACATCCAAGAGAGTTTTTCAAGTATATGGTTGCATTGTCACTTCTCAAGACATGGTTGAACATACGGATCCTTCGAAGATATTTGATAAAGTAAGTAGGTTCTTCCTTGAGGTTCTGCATATACATATATGAGAAAGGTATATAAATAGATGACATCCCTAGTTTGATCTGTAGCTCTTAATTAACTCCTGTTATATTATTACTCCCCAAGGATAGGTATAAAAATGTTTAATGATGGTATCCCTTTGAAGTTAGTAATTTCTTTTGAAAGTTAGCTTATGGTTTCTCTGAATCTGTCCAGACTTTGTTAAAAGGAGATATGCTGATCCCAGGAAACTTCTATTTCATTATTTCAGGTGGATTATTATGCACATCCGGAACACTACAGACCTACTTTCCATGAAAAAATTGCACCTTATGCATCTGTTATTGGTACGTGATGAAGCATAAATGAAGGCAAACTGTATGAGATCTCCTGAAGAAATTAAGATGTACAAGTTGATTCTGGTATTGACAAGCCTGAATATTCAAGAAAAGAAAATGATTATCAATCAGTAATTTACTATAATGCTGATCAACTATATGATTTATTCTTTAACTTACAAAAGTTCCTACATGCACAATATTCAATTGAAAAGCTGCAGTTGTTTTCCTACTTTTCATTTTTGTGCCAAGTTTGTAACTATCTTCCATTCTTAATGCACTTATTTAGACATCTTTTAACATTTCAACTGATTAACTGCAGTGAATTGCATGTACTGGGAAAGAAGATTTCCAAGGTTATTGAGTACCCTGCAGCTTCAACATCTAAGTAGAAAAGGTTGCCCCCTAGTTGGAGTTGCAGACATAACATGTGATATTGGGGGTTCTATAGAGTTTGTTAACCAAACTACGTCTATTGACTCACCCTTCTTCAGGTACTATTTTTCGTAACTTTCTGTTTCACTGCTTAATGGTTCTTCGCACTAGTTGATTTTTCCTTCTATATGCAGGTGTTTCCTTCTCTAGTTAGATAATGACAAAATGGTTATCATTATGAAAGTTGTGTTATTTTTGTAACTCTTGACATCATTATTATAACCTAAAATGAGCCAAAAGTGGACAGGAGGCAATGCAGATAAATGTAGATAAAATTCTTACATAGGGAAGGAACAATAGTTAACTCTCATATTGTTTAGTAAGGAGAAAAGAAATAACCTGACAATGAACTTGATGTTTTGGCCAATTATGTCTTGCAGATACGATCCTCTAAATGATTCTTACCATTATGACATGGACGGCAATGGTGTGATTTGTTCATCAGTTGATATTCTTCCCACACAATTTGCTAAAGAGGTTTGTTATTATGTTCATTTATCTGTCCATTGTTCCAGTTTTTTTAAATGCAATATTAATATTGACTAACTACTTCTGACTAAAATTGGTGCTGACACCATCCTGTTCAATCTTATAAAGGCTTCTCAGTATTTTGGAGATGTTCTATCTCAATTCATGCACTCCTTAGCTTTTACAACTGACATCACTAACTTACCTGCGCATCTAAGGAGGGCTTGCATAGCCCATCAGGGAACACTGACACCCTTGTATGAATATATTCCGAGGATGCGACTCTCTGATCCTGAGTAAGTTTGTTTTTGCTTATTAGTAGTTCATCCCTTCTCATCAATGTTACTTGCAGACAATCGGTGTAAATTTTCTTTCCAGAGGAGTTCATGATTTTCTTTTAACTGGATTTGCTCCGTGCTGCACTATCTCTAATTTTCGGAACCGAATGAACTGATTATTCAATATATGTGATCTTGAGACCTTGGCTGAAACCTGAAACCCTCGGAACTAAATGAATTGATCATTCAATACATGTGCTCTTGAGACCTTGGCTGAAAACTGAAACCCAAAAATTTGGCATTTGTAGTTCAAGGAAAAGAAAAGGGAAGAAACTTTAAGAGGGACTCCATTATCTTGGAAAGACACTTCAAAACACGCCTAGTTCCTCTGTAAAATAAGAGGGATTAACATGAGAAGTAAAATAAGCTTTAATACTTGGCATATACATCTGCATATATCCATCTAGATTTGAAGCTTCAAGTCATGAAAGAAACCTATGTGCAAACTCGTGGTCATAAACTAGTATGGCATCTTACTTTAGTCTGTATTTTGTTCGCTGATAAGAACTTTCCTGACCTGCAGTGATAAAGCAGAAAACACAGATTCACACTCAAGTGAAAAGAAGTTCAATGTATCGGTAAGTTCCTTAGTTTAGAGGTTCAGCTAAAACATTCTCGATTTGCATCTTTTAAGAGCAGAAACTCCTCCTTTGTTATGCTCGTTCTGATTATAACTGACAGGTATCTTTGAGTGGTCACCTATTTGATCAATTTCTGATCAATGAAGCTTTGGATATAATTGAAGCAGCAGGTGGCTCATTTAAGTTGGTTAATTGTCAAGTTGGTCAAAGTGCTGATGAATTGTCATTTTCAGAACTCAATGTAAGTAGAAAAACAGTTGAGTCAGCTTATTGATAGAAACTTATAACATTTGCTTAATCCTTCTCACTGCATTCTTCCCATGTAGTTCCTGCCAAAGGTCATATGCAACTTTCACCATAATATTTTAATGCTTGAAACAGGTTGGTGCAGATGATGAGGCTATTTTGGATCAAATTATCGATTCTTTAACTTCTCTTGCTAATCAAGATGAAAGCTATGTATCTCTACGTAAAGAAGCTACTAAAATTTCCTTCAAACTGGAGAAAATTCAAGAGAATTGCATCAGGAAGGAATATGGTGGAAAAAACAAGAATACAATTCTTATCATTGGGGCTGGTCGTGTCTGTAGACCAGCTGCTGAGTTCTTAGCATCACTGGAAAACCTCTCTTCTCATGATTGGTACAGAACATGTTGCAATACGGACTTTGAAGAGCAAAATGGCGTCCAAGTGAATGTTGCATCTCTGTATCTAAAGGATGCAGAAGAGGTATAATTATAGTGAAGACAAAAACTCAATAAGAGCCTGTTGAAAGCTTTAGGCTTTCACCATCTACTTTTACATGACAAAAACTGTCATACGTACCTAGGGGACTTTCTCCTCTGTTGGTTTGTGTTTAATTAGCATGAGTATCATCTGAAATGATGCAGACTATTAGTGGAATTCCCAATGCCATGGCAGTTCAGCTTGACGTGATGGATAATGAAAGTCTTTGCAAGTATATTTCAGAGGTAGAATCTTCTTTCCAGTTTGTATTGAACTGTCATCTCATAAGACAAGAATGAAGTAGCTGTACTAGTAGCTTTAAGTGACGATTTTACTTGTGATCTTCTAAATTTGATAGAGAATTCTGTGAATCAACTGGAGTATATTGCAGTTATTAAGGATGACCTCCACACACCCTTAATCAGAGAAGCATATTTCTCTGATAGAAGATGCTAGACTTAGGAAGTGAACAGAAATACAAATACTAAAGATTCCTCTTTTAATGTATTTGAAAATCCACATAATTTTCAACGTAGGACATTTATCTTTTCTCCGGTGACCATGATAAGAGCAGTATATGTTGATAATTTGTTCGTACATTTCTTGCTGACGTGCAGGCCGAGGTTGTCGTCAGCTTACTGCCAGCTAGCTGCCACGTTATCATAGCAAATGCATGTATCAAGGTAATCTGGACTTTAGGGTGTTAATCATAACCATTAAGTTTGTATCTTACCAAAAGATTTTCGAAAGTTCAATGGACCAAATAATGAACGAAATCCTGAGCCCAGGGCTAATTAGTAATCTACATTTCCGTTTATGCAGCTTAAAAAACACCTTGTTACAGCAAGTTATGTTGATGATGCTATATCTCAGCTGGATGAAGAGGCAAAAGCTGCAGACATTACAATTCTTGGTGAAATGGGTTTGGACCCTGGAATAGGTAACTTTTAATCCCCCGGAGATGGTGATCATTTTTCTGAACCACTTTCTGCTGATATGCTTTACAAATGAACCGTATTTTCTTCAGATCATATGATGGCAATGAAGATGATTGATGAAGCACATGCACGGAAGGGAAAGATAAAGTCTTTCACTTCATACTGTGGTGGGCTCCCATCTCCAGCAGCAGCAAATAATCCATTAGCATATAAGTTCAGGTATGTCCTGCAACTCTTAAAACCAAAGAAAAGAACCAGCGCTATCTGCCTTCCTCGACTTTCGTTGAACATAATAGATTTTTGTTGCGGAGGGGAAAGCATCAGCTTCCTGAATGGGATGGTTATAATTTTAAAAAATGCTTGAGTTCTCTAGTTTTGATTTCTGTTTCACTTTCGATCATTATGACTCTTCATTTTTTTTTCTCATATGTAAGCAGTGTCAGAAAATAGAGTCTAAAATACTCTATCGCAGACCAATACATGTGATTGCCATTTAATTTTCCTTTCTGAGCATATAACTGATTTTAACTTTCAGCTGTATTCTTGTATTTCAGTTGGAGTCCTGCTGGAGCCATCCGAGCCGGACGCAACCCTGCAACCTATCGTTATAATGGTGAAATTGTACATGTTGATGGTAGGCTGTCAAACATGAACCAATTACCACATGCCTAATGGTTCATTTTACATGAATGTTTTGCATAAACAGATAACTCTTCTATGCGTAAGACTTTACAGTTTTACTAAAGTTTTTTTAAATTTAATTTCACGTCATGGTAATGAATGAAGAAATGTTGACATTTGCATCTTCCAAGGACATTTTGCGTCCTGATTTCAGTCATACTTTGCACAACATACCTGCAGGTGACAGTCTTTATGATTCAGCTGTCAAATTTCGGATATCTCATCTTCCAGCTTTTGCACTAGAATGTCTGCCAAACCGCAACTCATTAGTTTATGGAAAACAATATGGAATAGATGATGAAGCTTCAACAGTCTTCCGCGGAACCTTTCGCTATGAAGGTAAAAACATGCTTTTCGCTCTTCAAACATGCTAACTTTTCAGGCCATGAATGTAAAATCTGCAATGGTGGCGTTACTATATTTGGTGATTTCCTCACAGGAGAAATGAAATATAATGTTATATTTCATCAATCTTTTATTCCTTCGTTGTCAACCTTAATGGTTTGTTTGAACTTGGTCGTAGGATTTAGCGAAATAATGGGGACACTGGCAAGAGTTGGACTGTTTAATACCGGATACCATCCAGTTTTTGCCAAACAAAGGCCGACATTTAAAGCTCTCCTGAATAACTTACTAGAAATTCACAGTGAAGGGCAGGATGAACATGTTCTGGGAGAGAAGGAGATAGCTGAAAGGATTCTGAACCTGGGACACTGCAAAGTTCACGAGATTGCGGTACGGGCCGCCAAAACCATAGTGTAAGAAGCTACTCTAACTTGCTGATTAACAGCAAGCAATATTTACCATGTCAAGTTGCTTTGTTAGCCTGAAAAAGTCGTTTTCAGGTGCCTGAAGTTTGTTTCTTTTTGTTTCCATGCCGATAGGTTTCTAGGACTTCATGAGCAGACAGAAATTCCTGCCTCCCATCAAAGTGCATTTGATGTTACCTGCTTCCGCATGGAAGAGAGGCTTGCCTATTCTAACATGGAACAAGTACAGTCCTTCCCTCCGTATCATTCAATTCATTTTCACTTAAGTTGGTGGATTGTTCTTTAGATTTTATAACAAGAATGCACTTAGATGCTCGTTTTCATTCTCTGCTGTTAAACAAGAATATTCAGTTTTGTTTATAAATAGATTGAATTTATTTAAAGAGCGGATAAAAAATCAGAATAAAGGCAAACATTATTAGGTTTTTCTGAAAATAACTTGCAATCAAAGTATACTAGTTTCATATTTATTATCAATGAAATATAACGTCAAAATTTTGAGCAGGACATGGTACTTCTGCACCATGAAGTGGAAGTAGAATACCCAGATGGCCGCCCTGCAGAGAAACACAGTGGGACTTTGTTGGAATTTGGGAAGACAGAAAATGGCAAAACAACCACTGCTATGGCCCTTACTGTTGGTATTCCTGCAGCCATTGGAGTACTGGTACTTTTACACTATCATACTTTCTGGCCACCGGGACATACCATTTGATTACGACTATTAACCATGACAACTTTTCTCTTACAGCTCTTACTTGACAACAAGATCAAGACAAGAGGTGTGTTAAGGCCCATTCAACCTGAAGTCTACGAGCCAGGTATATATATATGTATATTTATGTACGTATGAATGTATGTGTATGTATATGTATATGTAGATCCGGTGCTGAATCTTCTGCACTGGATGATCGTTTGTGCTTTGTTGTCCTCTTGCAGGGCTACATATCTTACAAGCCTATGGCATCAAGTTCACGGAGAAGCTAGAGTGACCAAAAGTGTTGTGATAAATGGCCTTTTCAGGCATAAATAAAAACGGAAATAGGTGAAAAATTCATATTTCCTTTTGGCTGTGGGATTGTGATACTGGTTGTATAGAACAGGTTTAACTAGGAAACAGGGACTTCCTGTGAATTTGAAATGACTTTCCTTTAGGCTTAAATCTCTGATATTGAAAGCTACACTGCCTAGTTGATTGTGTTTCTTTTCAGTTGATTGTCCTGCCATATTCTGAAACATTAATCTATCTGGTCCTTTTCCCATATACCTGTTTGGAACCTGTATTATTCCGCTTCAAAACTTCATACCATGTCCCTGATGAAAAGGGACCCACATGGTTTATTTCGACAGAACCAGAGACGTGTGTTATTTGACAATCTCACCAAATAATTGCCACACTTAGGTAAGCCTGTGACTTGTATGATCGGAAATTTTTGGCTGTTAGCCTCAGCGATAAAATGGATGCTCAGAACCATTTCACATTAGTAAATTGCCTGATCCAGTTATCCTTGTCAGCTTGTAATCCTTCTAAACAGACTACTCTTCCCAGTCACGCATACTTCATTCAATACTACTTATATTGGATGAAGTAAATTGCAGGGCCTATCGGTTGCACGGGAAGAAGCAAAATAGAAAAAACCCTTATACGAACTACCTGTTTATACTGGTTGCAGAGCAGACGATGCAGAATTGATGCCTGACAAGCACTTGTGTCGTATATCTGAGTTAACACTGGTCAATAATATTAAGATCATGTTCCCTTATCTTTCTCAAATCTGAGAGAACCTGGTAGCAATAACTAAGAAGATTATCCAATCATCGATCCACAAACACACACAGACGTAAATCAAAATCTTTCATTTCTATTTAATGATTAAGAGGTACTTCAAATGAGGCCTGGAACTTGGAAGGAAATTTTCAATCAAACAACCAGAATCTGGCAGTGGAAAGACAAACTACAGCGGTGAAGTTACATTGCCTGCATTTGGTTTAATGGCCACTAATAAAAAATGTTTGTCCAGTGTCTCCAATATCACAATTTTGTAATAAAAGAATTGGACAATGCACTTACTTCCTATTTCCTGTTTCAAATAAACACAGAATTATATGAGCTCATCACCTACTCGTAATGATGCATTAGAGCCTTGATCTTCACCTCCAGAAAGCAATAGTATGTCAATGGCTGATCTTTTTCAACACTAACCATCAATGTTTGAGGATCGGAGTAATACACATCTAACTGAAGAGGCCATCTGTTGTCCGGTCTCACCACAAAAGAGTTGTCGGCTAAAGAATCCATGATTCTAGATTTAGCTCAACTTGTTGCCAGTTATGCACTCTAGTTACCAAAGGGTGCTGATCAACTGAATCTGTCTTGCACCAAGGGTACGAGTTTTCGTAGTCAAACAGTAAAACCCGGATTCCAGCTTCTGCACACTCAATGGCATATCTTGGGTTATCATCAATCAGCACCTTTGCACCTAAAGACCTGTTATATAAAGTTTAGATACGCTTGCTGGACAGACAATTCTACACCAAATAATAATCATACAAGGGCTAGAAGCATAAAAGTCCTCAAAAGGCAACAAAGTTGGTGATATCAGGTACTAATGATGCAGGAGCACATATGGATTTAATAATTTATTTTTACTTATTTGACTAGTTTTCGTACGGTTTTCCTATTTAGGGTTAGATCGAATTTGCTGGCCTAACCTTTTTCCATACATCAACTTATCACTGTGAAATAAATTCTATAGTTATGGTAACAACTCAAGCAGAATATAAGATAGAGAAACAAAGGTAGAAATCTTTAAAGCGTCTTAGCAAAATTGGAAAGATGCAAGGGACAACCTGCATATTTCTGACTTCGGTCTAGACTGTCCATCTAATGCAAAATGATTTCCAAAATGAATCTCTTCAAAAACTCCTGGATAATGCTTCTCTAACCACTCAATTGTATGATCCTTGATGACATTTTGCCGGGACCTAGACACACAAGAACTGTGTAAATTCCAGTCACGTCATAGTACCTGAGGATATGCAATGTGCGACAGATACATACGTTACAACTGATAGTTTGCAAAATCTAGACAACTTATCGAGAGCCCTCTGAGCACCTGGGATTGGATGAATCCCAGTCTTGAAATACGATGTCTTAAAGAACTCATGGACCCGAATATCAGCTGAAACAGAAAGAAAACCATCATTCTGAAATAATTCCGCACTACTCCAAATAACTTCACAAGATATTTGCGACAAACAGATCTCTTGTCCAAAAAAAGCAAAATGAAGTGAAGCCTACACTTGAATGAGAAGATTATTTTGCACAAATCCATTTTCAAAAAATTACAATCACAACCAAGAGCTTCATCATTCTCCATTATGGTGACCGTCTAACATGGCAAATATAATAAACTAAAGCAAGGGGCACATTATACTTTTCCTAGTCACTCAATTTATCTCAGAGATTGGCTTCCCAATAAACACATCTTCTTGAGAGATTTATGCATATCAAATCAACTCTAAAGACGAATTCCTTCCAGATCATCCAACTTCCAACTGCTGAGTATTATCAAGACAAGGGATCCAAAACACAGGAAAGAAATAGTCCACATAGACAGCTTAATTCTAGGACATGAAAGACCATGAACAAACCTACAATAAATAGTTAACACAGACTTGCAAAGAAAGTACTGTGAAGTAACATGGCGAACTAGCCTCACAACTCAATGGAAACTTGGGCCCTAAACAGAGCTTGTAAGGGAAACAAAATATTTGAAGCTGAAACTTAACTGCGCGTAGCAAGTTGAAGAGAACAATTAAAGCAATATATAAGTATAATGATACCTTCATCTCGGGAACACTTCCATATCTGTAATAAAGAATAAGTCAGAATCAGAATGCAAAGACCAAAGAAAACCTTGCTTCAAACAACAGAAGAATGTAAACTGAAAAGAGAACCGACAAGTTAAGAGTGAAAATGCACATGTAGAACCAAACCTTCACACTTGGGTAACCTGAATTTAAAGGCCTCAAGATGGGTTAGAAAACGACAGTGAAAGTCTTAAAAGCAAAAAACCATCTCTCAAATAATATAAAAGTGCTAACTAGACAGCCAATTGTGGCTACAGAATAAACTTTTGGAAAATGGTTCAGATTTCAGAATTATTTCAGCACGTTAAAGACATATTATCTGAACTTAATAAGCATTGCATGACTTCTCATATTGGGGGCGTACAAAGGCATTAGAGAAACACAGAATCAGAAAGAGTGTGTGATAAGAAACAAGTCTAACAGTCAGCTATAGAGTCCTTTAAGGCAGATTTCACAGCTCAAAGAGCCGAATGCGTGAACTTGATGTCAAAGTAACTATAAAAACTCATTTAACTATCTCCGGTGGCGAATTAAACAATTAAATAATCATAAACAAAACTATAAATTGCAAGGAAACTATTTTGAGGATTGGTGCTAGTTGCAAGACTCCAAGGAAAATATGTTCGTTGGACAAATAACAATATTTCTAAACTCAAATAAATTTTAGCTTTATATTTTTGAGCGCCACCCAACTGATCAGTTTCATTTTCATCATTCATTCGTGGCTCAGGAATTCCACATACAAAGAAATAACTCCATTAACTAGCAAGGAATAATGAATGCAACACCTTGAAGAACTCATAGACGTGATACTCCGATACTTCATGATTTGAAGAATAGCGATCAGCAATAAATCTGTTTAAAGCTGATAAGAAGTTACCCAGAACTGCAAACAAAGCACGAGAAAGAACTCGTATCAGTATAGTAGCTATAATCCCAAAATGAAAAGAATGCAAACTTTCAGAGATTTGCCTTATTCAAGAGATTTACTAAGCAAGCATTTCTCATTATTGATGCAACACAACGAAAATATTGAAAGCTAGTAGCTATATACCCTCATCAACATCAACAGCAACCATAACTTTTTCTGTCAAAGTATAGTCCTGGAATGCAAGAGGCATCCCTCCTTGGCGTGCCGTGTGACCATTAATCAATCCAACACTTGTGCAGCTGTCTTCTAATCGAGCCTCCACATCACGCACTGACTGATGGTGAGCAGTTAACACATGAGCTCTCTTGCCATCATTAGTCTTATGGCTATCAGAGCAGCATTTTAGTGTCAATCCAACACCTCCATTTGCCCTAAATCCAAGACTTCTCTCAAGAGAAACAATATTTCCGGAAGAAAACGGCGACAGCTGAGGCACACTGTGAAATCCTTTGAAGAAAGGATCGTTTTGGGTTAAAGCTGCCATGATCATCTGGCGGCGGTAAAGGGTATGAAGAGAATAGGTCTGGTCGATTAGCAGACGTAAAGTTCGTTGCCTTCTAAACATTACGATAGCTCCCCTCACACCATGAATACCCAGAAACCACACAAAACCCGGGACGAAAAATAGAACTATCTGTTTATCGTCCCAGGTATAAGAAAAGATCAACTTTTTAAGCACTAAATAGATCGACCCACCAAAATATGCAATGCTTAAAGCTTCAAACTTTGGATTAGAGAACAAAACTGGAATACAATCCCAATGGGTAAAGAACCAAAATTGATGTACCCAAAGTAGATTGTAAACGAAAGCGTCACAAAAACTACGGCTTTTCAACGTGCAAAACTCCGAATATCCGTTATCTAGAATAACCAAGCAAGCTGCAACGTTTCAATACTGATAAAGAACAAAAACCAATGATTTCTACTCCAACAAGAACAAGAAAAGGAAAAAAAAAAAAACCTTGAACTAAAACGAGGAAATATGCTTGGATATGCGGAGAACCTACCAATTAGTTGAAAGATCAAAGGTGAGGACAACAAGTTTCTCTCAGAAGGAGAGGTAAAGGTCTCGTGTAGCAGTTTCCTTGTGCCCCTGAAACTACATTAGACGTGCTTTACTTTGGGAAGTGTTTTTCAAGTCAATATATATATATGGTTTTGGCTGCACTAATTATGGGTTTAAACCCGATTAATTTGCCTAAATTTTCGAACGATCATGCTCATATTCCTTAGGTATCAGCCTCTATGTTTCTCGCCTTTTCTCTGTTTTTCGGTTTTGGTATCAATTATGTGGGGTTCTATCGCTTTACGATCAATCGTATTGGTTGTTGATATATAAGCCGCATGATAAAAATATGCTTTCCTTTTCACTTTAACGTCTTCCTTTCAGTCTCAACAACCACACCCCCACGACACGACCTCCTCCATCTTCATCTTGTGTTAAGCTTAAACATAGCAAACTGGGGCCAGTGGAGTAGCCTCCTTAGAAAAGGATAAATCGTCTTATAGCTTATTGATGACCTGAGACAAATATGTAATTTATTATACCGGAATCATACTTTGTATCGGATAATTGGATTGAACAATCATTGCATCACTACAAAGAAAACTACTCTTTTTTAAAATTAAAAACTAAAAATGAAAATATATAATATATAATATTAGTTAATTACTATATATTTAATAAATTTCATAAATTAAGATTCACGTAAATTTATTTATTTTTAATTTCTATCAATAGAGTCAATCTTGAAAAGCAAATTATCATATTCATGTCTTCAAACCCTATAATTTTTTATTGACTTCTTTTAAAAGATTTAAAACTTTAAATTAATTATTAAATGATTTAAATGATTAAATTGTATTTATCAAATTAAAGAATATATGTTTTATTAATAATAAATTAGATTATAAAAATAAACATTTTATATTTTTATAAATTATTAAAATAGAAAGAACCTAAGGAGTTGTTTGGTTCTATTTTGTTTTTCTATTGTAATTTTTAGTTTTTTAATTTTTAATTTTCTTTCAAATAAATTTTCTTTTATTTCAAAACTTAAAAGATAAATTATTTTTAATTAAAATTTTTTAATCTCTTATATAATATCTATAACAAATTATCAATAAAAATTATTTTATTTTAATATAATAAATAAATTTTAATTAAATATTTATTTTAAATATATTTTAATTATTAAATCAAATTTTATTTGAAGTTCATATATCTTGAAGATACTTTAAA
>JAOSBN010000008.1:1815160-1825691 GCA_027563595.1 Erythroxylum suave | reverse complement strand
AATAAAAAATGGAAGAAAAGAGTCAAAGGACAAAAAATTGGTAGAATGATTCATGTTTCACCATGTGCTGGTGAACTCTTCTATCTCAGACTTTTATTGAGTCAGGTGAAAGGCTCAGAGAGCTATGAAGATATAAGAATTGTTAATGGAATAATTTATCCAACTTTTAGGCATGCATGTTATCAACTTGGGTTACTAAGTGATGATAGAGAATACATTGATATTGTTAACGAAGCATCTTTATGGGGTACTGCTCATTATTTGAGATCTCTATTAATTACAATGCTTTTGTCCAATTCTATTTCACGGCCGGAATATGTATGGGACAAGACATGGAGACTTCTAGTGGAAGATATTGTTTATTCTCAACAACAAAAAAATGGATGCAATGGTGAGTAACACAATCTTGGAAATATTTCCAAACTATTGCATTTTTATTTGTTCAAGCATTGGTTTATATTTCTCTTTATACTCTTTCAATTCGTGTCATTCATACCATTAATTATTTTATATCAAATATTTATTCTCCTTCCAATATTCCTCATTTTTTATGTTTATACATTAGATTATACTTAGTTTACTTTTTGTCAAATAATGTTTAGTATTGTTATATATTCAAGGTTGCTTGAAACATTTAGTGTAATTTTTTTTGTGAAAACCATTTCAATATTAACAACTGTAATTTTTTGTTACAGATTTAAGACTTATAGATTCTCAATTACAAAATTTTGCTATAGCTGAGATTGACAATCTCTTAAAAGCAAATGGTAAAAGCTTGCAAGGTTTTCCTCCAATGCCTATTCCTCAAGGCCATGTTGATCTTGATTTGCAAAATAGACTTATTGCAGATCAGTTAAACTTTAATAGGCAACTACTTTTAGAACAGTTAAGTACTCTCTTCAGCACAATGATTGCAGAACAAAGAGTTGTCTATGATACAATTATGGAATCTGTAATTCAAAATAAGGGAGGTACTTATTTTTTGTATGGCTATGGTGGAACAGGAAAAACTTTCATATGGAACGCTCTCACTTGTGCATTAAGATCAGAACGTCATATTGTGCTCACTGTAGCATCCAGTGGTATCGCATCAACCTTACTTCCTGCTGGACGCACTGCTCATTCTAGGTTTGCTATTTTTATTCAATTGAATGATGAATCAACATTTAATATCAAACAAGGAAGTTTCAATGCAAAGTTGTTGCAAAAAACTAAATTGATAATTTAGGATGAAGCCCCTATGGTTAAGAGGCAATGCTTTGAGTCTTTAGACCGCACACTTCATGATATTCTCATATTTGACGTTCCTGATAGTCTTCACAAACCCTTTAGTGGAAAGTCTGTTGTATTTGGTGGTGATTTCCGATAAATACTACCTGTAATTCGCAGTGGTTCTAGATCTGATATTGTTCATGCAGCTATAAAGTCTTCTTACTTATGGCCTCTTTGTCAAGTCCTGACTTTGACAAAAAACATGCGATTGCATGTAAATTCTCGAAATACTAATGCCGATGAATTGAAAGAGTTTTCAGAATGGGTGTATAAAATTGGAGATGGAAATTTATCAGAACCTAATGATGGAGAAGCACTTGTG
Source organism: Erythroxylum suave (assembly GCA_027563595.1). Lineage (NCBI taxonomy): Eukaryota > Viridiplantae > Streptophyta > Magnoliopsida > Malpighiales > Erythroxylaceae > Erythroxylum > Erythroxylum suave. The sequence continues at coordinate 1,824,097 of JAOSBN010000008.1, read as the reverse complement.
GAAATACCTCCTAAATTTCTACTGACTGAGTTTCGTGATCCTATTGCATCTATTGTTGATTCAACTTATCCAAATATTAAAAAAAATGTAATGATCCAAGCTACTTGAAGGGCAAAGCTATTTTAACTCCAACTTTGGATGTTGTTGATAAAGTTAAGGATTATATTCTATCTCTTATTCCTGGTGAAGCTAAGGAATACCTAAGCTCTGATTCTATATTTGCAACAAATGAACAACGTGAATTCTTGCAAGAATTGCATCCGGTTGAGTACTTAAACACATTGCAGTGCGCAGGCTTACCTAATCACAAATTGATATTGAAAGTTGGAACTCCTATTATGCTTATTCGAAATATTAATCAATCTGCAGGACTTTGTAATGGCACACAACTTATTATTACACAGCTTGGTGTTAATGTTGTAGAAGCTAGACATATATCTGAGACTCACTTTGGTGAAAGAGTATACATCTTTAGAATGACAATGCCACCTACAGAGTCAATTTGGCCCTTCCAACTTCAAAGGAAGCAGTTTCCATTCAATATCTCATATTGTATGACAATAAACAAAAGTCAAGGCCAGTCTCTTGATTATGTTGGATTGTATCTGCCAAGGCCGATTTTCACACATGGACAATTATATGTGGCAGTTTCAAGGGTGAAATCAAAGCATGGACTCAAAATCCTGGTTCATAATACAAAAAATGAAGCATTATCTGAGACACTCAATGTTGTTTATAAAGAAATATTTCAAGATCTTTAGCATTATGGTCCATTTATTCTGAAACATTTATGAACTGTTTAATATTATATTTTTTTGGAACATCAACCACATGCTAATATAATTAGTTATTTTTATATTAAATATTTGATTTGATTCATTTATGTTGTAGTTTCTTTGCTTATTTTTGTTCTTTACATTTTATAGATTGAAGCTTTAGTTTTGAATGATTTGAGTGATTTTTGTTTCCATATTTTCTTTCATTCATATTTCCTATACTGACTTATTTGCCTTGTATAAATAAAGCTCATTTGGAATGCTTCACTAATTTATCTTTTCAGTTTTCTATTCATTAAGATTTCCTTTCCTAACATATATTCCTTGAATTAAAAAGTTTTTTAGGTAATATGAACATGTCTTCCATGAAAGTTAACTACATTGGTCAGTTGCATACTGAGAAGGAGTCTTGGAAAATAGATGTAAGAATTATTAGGCTGTGGAATGTTTCTTATCGAAATTCCCCTAATGTTGTCTCTAATCTGCAAATGTTGATGCTTAATCAGAAGGTATATTCATTTTTATTTCTTATTAATGATACTGATAGTTAACTATGTTAAAATGATTATAGTTTATAAATAAATATGTTAATTTTTCACAGGGAGATAAAATCCAGGCTACAATTGGAACAGAGAAGTTAGTGACCAAGCATCGTGACTTAGTTGGGGAAGGCAAATGTGTCATCATACATAAATTTGTTGTGGTTGACAATTCTGGAGATTATAGAGCAAGTCAACACAAATATAAGATTAATTTCCACTTTGGCAATACAGTCAATGCTGTTGATTTGGATATTCCTCTATACTCTTTCAATTTCGTGCCATTCACAAATATTCTGGAAGATAAGATTCCTAAGGGTTATGTGATTGGTAATCATATATATATATTTCTTCAGTGGTTTCCATTTCTATTTTAACATAATAAGTCATTTATGATATGATTTCTTTATTTAGCCTTTATTGACAAATTGTTTGTCCTGTCAAACAGATGTCCTTGGAGAGATGACTGCATATGAAATTTGTAAAGAATTCCAAAGGAATAATCCCAAATTAAAATTTATGAATCTATATCTAACAGATAAGAGGTTATCTTTACTTTCAATAACTATTGTATTATACTATTTGTAAGCAAAATAATATTTATGTATTAATATTATTTTTCAGTAACAACAAGATTAAGTGCACATTGTTTGGTGAATATGCTGACTTTTTGTTGAATACAATGAGGGATACACAAGAAATTTCATTCATTATTGTTTTTCAGCTTGCTATGATATCAAACTCTGCTGGTACATTATTAGTTTCAAAGCATTTTATGTAGTTTACATTGTTCATTTTTGTGCCAAAAAAACAGAATATATCACCCTTTTTTGTGCAGGAGAAATCAAGATTTCTAATGTTTGGAATGCTTAAAACTACTGATTAATCTCAACATCCCTACTGTTCAAGAATTTAAATTGAGGTAATTATATTTTTATGATGGCTTATTATCATCTTATTCTAAATTTGTATCATTGCATATATATGCACTACCTATTTATTCAATTCTTTTTTACTTTAGCCTCAGTTTGATAATGGTTGGGGAAACATCTTCCCAGAGATACTCTCAGCTTGATCATCCTTTCTTAAGTCAATCCCCTTTGAATGATTTCTTATCTTTTGAAACAAGAAAGAAGGTTACTGAACTAAGACGGTGTGAGGTAAATTGAAAATGCATAATTCTTTTCTTCATTCTGAATTTATGCACCTATATTTTACAAGCTGACCTATATTTTCATAACATTACAACATAATGATATTTATACTATTCTCGCAACCATTAGAAAGATTCAAACTCAGTACAGTTGGTACATTGATGTATGCTCCATTCATGGATGTAAAGTCAAAATTGATAATGAGCTACTCATGTGCTCTAAATATCGAAACACTCCAAATAGAATTGTAACGAGGTATACCATCATTTTAAAGTTTATTTAAATTTAATGTTCTGTAACTATAAGCACTAATCTTTGAAATATTTATGTATTCTAGATATAAAGTACATGTTCAAGTAAAAGATGCTTATGATGGTCTGGAGTCATTTGTGTTATTTGATGATCAAGCCTTCCCATTAATTCAAGTTAGTGCAAATGATCTCAGAAACCGTCTAATTAAGGTTTGTAAAAGATTATAATCTTTATTTTTTATTTTTGATAATAAATTGTCTACTCTTTCGTGTATTTACTTAGAATTAATTTGTTAATTAGGAAGGAGATGAAGATGGGTTTCTTGATGAGTTAGAATGCTTGGTTAAGAAAACTTACCATTTCAAGGTACAAGTCACTGAATTTAATAAAATCAATAAATCTTCAAGTTTCACTGTCAAGAAAGTAAGTCGTAATGGGGAACTGATTAATAAATACATGGATTCTCCCCACCAGTCTCAGGTATTACTCTACTTCCCAGTACATGGAAACTTCATTGATATACACGGATATATATATATTGTAGCAATACTGATCTCATGAAATACAATATTTTTCCATGAATGTTATCTGAGTGATTCTGCTGCTGCTACTGATCTTTCAGTAGGACCACTGGTCTTGATAAATCCTAATGAAGCTGTGAGTATTAATACCACTTTTACACATTCCAATTTTTTTTCTATTCTACCATGAAAATTTCGATATTCTTTATTTTTATAATCGTATTATTGTAGCAAATTACTTCTGTTGGAGCCTTGGCTACAATTAGTAATTAGCAAACTATGTGATTGATTTCCGACCAAGTTCAATTATCTAATTTTTCTTCTTTTCATTGACATTATATAAAAAAATTCAGATATATATTATCTCATTTTAAAACCATTCATTGATAAATTAATTAGATGTAAATAGGCATTCAATAATCAATTATTGAGTTTTGCTTTGTAGGATTCAATTTTGGATAAATCACTAAGTAACATTCCTATTGATATTGCACCTCTGTCATCATCACCTACTGTGAACAAACAAGTATGTGCATACCATTAATATTATGTATAATGTGGATCACATATGAATGATTATTCTTATTCATTTAAATTTATGATAGGATTCTATTCAATCAAATGCACCATAATCAGTTTCTGCATTTGAAATTGTAAGACAATCTCTTGGTTTACAAATTTGAATTTTCTTGTTGAAAAAATAATAACATAGCAACCTACAGAAAGTGCTAACATATCTGCTTCTCTTATAAGATACTTTTCATTCTGCAGGACTCAAATTGAATTGAATCACTCAACTATTTTTCAGAAAACATTCTTGATGGGTGTATTCTCTATCTGCAATTGATAACAAAGTATGTACATCTATTTTTTTCAATATATTCATGTATTGCGTATTCCACTTATTGAGTTTATTTAATTACAGGATGATAGAGCTACAATTTGTCACACTGAAATAGACATTATTTCCTCATCTCAAATGACACCCTAGATTTCCAAAATTAAGAGACCAATATTAGAAACTTATGAGAATGATATGCGTTTATGTGATTTAATATCACCACAAATGTCTTCAATTAAGTTGACCACCAAAATCAAAAGAGAAAAGTTAACTTAACTACGAAATGTTCAAGAATGACCAATTTTTTGTCATCTACTTTTTGTTTAGTAAACTATGTATCTATTTTAAGGCTTGCAAGTATTTTGTACTTAAGTAGTAAACTATCTATCTTTTGTACTTGTATAAATATGGCTCTCATACTCTGGGACTCATTTTGTTTGTAAGATTCCTATTTTATCATAATCTATGACATGCAATATGTAGATTTTGCACCTGTGTTTGCCTTTCAATTCTGTAGTTAAAATTCATTATTTACTTTGTAACTACCCGTGCAAAGCATGGGGTTCAGAACTAGTTAGAATATTTAGAAAGGGAACTGGGGAGAGATTTCCTTCTCTTATTTCAGATTCCCTTCTTTTATTTCTCTTGTCCATAACATCAGAACCATCATACTTTTTGCGACCATCAATACTTTATGTTTGCTACTTGTTTTCTCTTTGCTTCATTTGATTTGAGCTCCATTCTTCAAGTTTCTTATGGATACTTGACAATGCCTTTGCTATCAACATTTTCCTAACTTCAACAACAGTTAAATCTCTCTTTGAGCTGAGCATAATGTTGATACCAGAAAAACTGTAAAACTAAAGCATGGTAGACTTAAAAATGGTTTGATTAGATGGCCTAATGGCCAATTTCCAGTTGCCATAAAAGTTAGAGAAGGCATGATGGAGGCGACATTTAGGAATTTATGGTTGTTAGTGGTGTGACTTCAACGATGGCAAAAGCAGACATCGGTGGTGTGAGAACTAAGGAGAAGTAAACACGTCGAAGATGGCTTAGACAGCTATTGGCATTTCCTTCTCCCTACTTTAACTTGCCCAACGAGTAGCAACAAGGAGAGGCAGTGACAAATGCGTCGAGGCGATAACTCGTGGGGGTGGCAGCAACAGATGGAAAAGCTAGTAGCTAGTTGTGTTCTTTGGTTTTCTTTATATTTAAGAAACGTAAGACATATGTTTTGGATAATCATCAAGTTTTTTAATACATTTATACTTAAAGATTGATGAGTGGTAGGTCAGTCATATTAGTTTGGTAGTAAAAAAAAACAAAATAGAAAAACTAGGGTGTGGTGGGTGCCACTTTGATTTGTATTTTGATGAACAAGAATATGATTTTAGTTTTAAAAAAGTTGAGGCATGAAAAGGAAAAGAGATATGGAGAGATTCACATTGCTATATATGTAGCCATACTTACTAAAATGTCTTTGATAGAAAAGTTAAAAAATTGAGTAATTACAATAACTGGTAGGCCATATGTAAAATTATGTCAAATCATGGAAATTTGAGCCATTTCTTGTTATTAAAGGTAATTAATGCTTCTCAAGCTTTCCAACTTGTGACCTTTAATGCATTATACAAATTCAAACTAAAAATATGAGAGAGGGAGATATACCGTATAAGAGGTGGAATTAAGCTTGGTGAGAAGTGTTACACTGTTGCTTGAGTGAAGTTGCAGATGTTAAAGGCTCTTTGGTTCTGGAAAATATGGTGAGAAGTAGACTTGGAAAATATGGCTCTTTGGCTCTTTGTAGTCATATTGGTGTCCAAAGACTTGGATGAGTATGGTGAGAAGTAGACAAAGAAAAGGAATATTAGTTGGTATCCTAACAAAGTAAGTAAATCATTAAACAGTGGAGTATAGAACTTACTGATGCAGTCTCCTACGTGAACAATAGGTTTTTATACTCTAAAATACCATCTACTTGTTGTGTACATATATATCTATAAAAATTAAAAAATATTTGAGGAAGAGAATTTGGGAAAAGCTAGACAAGCCACAACGAGGTTGAGGAGGTCCTCTCAAACCCAACACTTGTTCAAATCACATGTTGATAATTGTACCAATCAAGTGTTGATGGAAATAAGTACCCTTTTAATATTATCTCCTTTATCCTTCATTGACTCTGGTGGGTTTTTTTTTCTTTATGTGATTTTTTAGTTGTTATCCCATACTCTCAAGTTTGTTATTCTTTTACACCTTTATTTTTATGCTATAAAATCAAATTTACACCTTTATTTTTATTTTACCATTTAAAATGATATCACTTGTATGCAATCTAGCATTTAATATGGTTACCTCATGTTTATTTTGAACCATGTTTAACATTTAATACTTTGTAGAAATTGTTGTGATTGATGTCACTTATATGCAATTACATTTATTGATGGAAAGTTTGAACAATATGAACGATTCCAAAAATTATGCGGAAATAAACGAAAAAGATGGGGTATAGAATGATACCATATAGATGTATTTAATCTCTTTGATGATTAAGAGGGTATAGAATAATACCATAGATATGTATTTAATCTCTTTTATGATTGAAGAGATGAAGAAGGGAAATCAAATGACTATTACCTTTTCCAAATCTGGTTAGAAGAATATTAAGGCAGGGCTTTGGTTACAACTCCTTTACTGGTGAAGTTAATGCTATAAATGAATGTTGGGAAAATCTATTTAAAGCAAAATATGTCATTTTTTAATTAATATATTATATAATATTATTCTCAAATTCCTTTTTCATCATTATAGGTGCATAAATGGCTCACCTATTTAAGAAAAAAAGATATAAGAAATTTTCATATTTGTGTCATATTTTTTTAGATACTACTGCAACTGGTGTGCGTCTATATCCTATATCCATCAACTAAATCTTCATCGAATAGTACAAAAGAGAAACATATAATTAATGATGCTGATGAAGATTACTTGTATAATGAAAAAGAAGATCAAGATATAAGTTCTCCATATAAGAGAAAGAAATCTCCTAAGAATAAGAAGGGAAGGAAAGACACATTCTAACATTGCAGAAGAAGTATTGCTTATACTTGGTGAACAATCAAAAACGAAGAATGATTTACTTGAGAAAAAATTGATTGAAACATCATCCACTGTAGAGAATAGATCTTAAGAGTCTAATATAATGATAGAATGTTTGAATTCTTTAGGCTATGTTTGGTTGGATGTAAAGTTTTTAATGAAATAAAATAGAATGAAATGGTTTATAATTGAATGAAAAGTAAATGGATGTAATATTAGAAAATTTTTGTTTGGGAGGGATGGAATGATTTACAATGTAATATAGTGAAATGTTATTTGGATGAACGGTTTATAATATAATATAGTGAAAAGTTATTTATCATTTTACATTTCATCATAAACGCCCCAAATCGGAGGTTTTTCATTTTTACTATTTAGGATGGAGTGGGATGTAATATAAAACCCTCATCTTCTATCTCATTCCATTCCATTCTATTATAAACCATCATTTCAAACAATGAAATAATATTACATTCAATTTCATTTCATTATTAAACCCCTATCCAAACATTGACTTAGATGAATTAGGTGTTGAAAGTGTGCAATATGGAAAAGTCGTGAAGGCTTTACATGATTCTTCACTTTTTAGGGATATTTTTATAAAGATGACAGGTAAAAGGAAGGTGGATTGAATTATGTCACTTTAGTTATATTTTCACGTTATTGCATATCAAATTTTTATTATTTTGATACTTTTGTATTAAGCACCATTCCATAGTTTTAACATTTTAAGTTTGTGTTTTGTATGAATGTTTAACTTAATGTTAAGTCTATATTTTGTATGAATATTTTGTCTATATTTGATTAAACCTTTTGATTGAATGTTTTATTAATTATTTAATGCTGACATTGTAGATACATAGATTTCGTATCAGATTTCGAATCAGATTTTGATGAGGAATGGAAAAAGGTAATCATTATTTCTCTAGTTGGAGGAGAGAACAAATATTTTCATCTACAAAAGCAACCATATAGAACTTTTTTAACCAAGTCATGATTAGATATTAGAACTTTTGAATGAGAATCTTACATGGATTTATGAAAACTTAAGAACGAGAAAGACGATCTTCTTAAGGTTATTTGATGAGTTAAAGAGTTTAGGAGGTTTAAAGGTACAAAGTCATTTTATTGTAGACGGACAAGTAACAATTTTTTGAATGATTGTAGAGCATAGTGAGACAACTAGAGTCAATGCAGAATGTTTTCAACATTCGACTTGGACAATTTCGAAGTACTTTCATAAAGTCTTATATGCAGTTAATCGTTTTGAAAAAAGAGTCACTACTTCACCATCTTTTACTAATACATGTCCTGAAATTCAACATAATTCAAAATTCTTTCCATATTTTTAGGTAATTTCATATATTTAATTACTATTTTAATTATGTCCTTGTGATTAATAATTATTTTCATATAAATTTTAATTTTAAAGATTGTATAGGAGCAATAAATGGTACACATATTAATGCATATGTTCCAACTGATGAACAAATACCATTAAGGGGTAAAAGAATTAATTTAACTCAAAATATTATGTGTTGTTGCTCATTTGACATACGTTTTACATAAGTAATGATTAGATGAGAATTTACTGCAAATGACTCTCAAGTTCTTTTAGAAACAATGACAAATCCAACAAATCAATTTCCTGCGCCTCCAAATGGTATTATATTATTTTAAATAAACATAGTAATTATAATTCATTTTTAATATCTTTTTATTAATATTATGATTTTTTATTTTAGGTAAGTTTTA
>JAOSBN010000008.1:1780339-1806354 GCA_027563595.1 Erythroxylum suave | reverse complement strand
GACGACGTGTTGATATTTTATTTCATGGACAAAAACCCACCTTGAAGGAATGCTCCTTTTCCAAATAGAAACTTTGTTTGGTCCAACTCATAAAAGTTTTCAAGAAAGGCTTTGATTTATATTATTCTAGTTTGCTTTCCGTTGTTAGCTTCAGTGGTCCTACAGAGAACTAGCATTTGCCTGAAGATGATTAGTCCACGTGAAAAAGAAGCTACGAAGGCCATCTTCTTCAAGTTGATATGTAACTTGTTGCCAAGGAAGTCTTTGACAGCAAACCTGGACAATGAGATTGTCCGGTTTATCAGTTTCAGATAAATCCTGAGGGAGATCACTAAAGATGGTGAAAGCGTCTTTATTTATCTCATGCCTTCGTTACTTTTACGAGAAACGCTCCACAAAGTGGGCTTTGGTCAAAAAGATCCCCAACATGAGAGTGAGTGTAAGTGAGCGACGCAGATTATTTTATTTCACTGTCGGCGAGTGAACAATAACAGTTAGACACTTGTGCTTTTGTCGCTAGTGCCACGAATACCGAGAGCAGTAGAACGATATTGGTTATACTCTAAAGAAGGTTCATTATAGTATGGTACTTTTAGAGTATAACTCTGGAATTTTCCCTATTAGGTGTCGCTACCTTTTTATACAACTGCTCACTTTTTAAGTATCGGATACATGATCGAATACCGAAAGCAGTAGAACGACATTGGTTATACTCTAAAGAAGGCTCATTATAGTATGGTACTTTTTTGAATTGGGACTAGGACAGGTCTTCCAAACCCATCATGACACAAGCAAAGGTCCAAATCCAACTCTGTGTGTCTGCATCTCAGTCTATCACTTGGGGTCCATGGTCAGATTTTAGTAAATGCTGTGAAAGATTCGACTTTTTTTTATTGGTGGGTTCTTTCTCGCTAGTCTTTTAGTACATGTAATGTTGACGTTAACATCAGGGCAGTTCATAGTTGTTTAACTAAGCGTTGCTACTTTTGTTGGAAGATAGATTAAGTTAAATCTCCATATTTGACCAGTAGAGTAGCGCATAACCCCGGCATTTTCGGGACTTGGGCTTCATCTATTTTTGTTAATCAAGAGCAAATTGCTTCTGCTCATAACTGAAGCGGGTCGGTTCTGTAGAGTGATTGTTTGCTTCTTTTTGCACTATTTGGTGTTTAAGTGTATTGGATTTGAAAAGGACCCGTTTGTGAGATTTTTGTGTTTGAAAGTTGAAAATGCTTTGTCTGAAAGCAGAAGTCTTAGACGAGCACTACCCTAACCACAACAGTGATAATGTTATTAATGACGGCGACGGAGCAACCGACGGCAGTGGTTTTGTTCTCCCTATGAATCTGTAAGAAGAGGACTTCTTGAATCATTTAGTTTCGTACTTGTTCGTGCATTAGTTTGTTGGCTGTGATGGTTTACCTTTGTGTGAACTTGTAGGGCAAGTTCCTTTCACAAGTACTTGTGGAGGAGTAATCGAGGTGGTCGATCTGTTTCTTCTTGGGGTGGATCTCCCTCTTCTCCGGTCTATGATTTTGAGGTTCGTATTCTGCATTTCCTTCCACTTCCCAATTTTTTTGAGCATGTAATACTGTTTTGGGAATTTTAAGGGTATGACGACAAGTAATTCCTTACACTTCTTTTGGCTTGTCATATTTCGAAAAGCACCATCGAAGCACCTTTTGTTTGTACATCTCACTGGGCTGTTTTCCCCCATTCCCCATTCCCCTTCCTGTTCTTTTCCCTGCTATGCTAAAATAAGCATTCTGCTGTTCGTTTGAAGTGTGCTATATTATAATATCATCTTTTCAGCGAGATTGCAAGGAAAAAAGAATTGGACCAGTGAAAGGCAGCAACGTCTCTCATTACAAATATCAGCTTGAGCAAGATGTAAGTGGTTTTGGTGCCTCTGCTTATTTTTGTCTTTGCTTTGATGGGCCTTTGAAATTGTTTCATCATTTTCTGGTCCGGTCAGGTCAAAAGATTGCAGAAACAGTTACAAGATGAGATTCACTTGCGCTTAGCTTTAAAGAATGCTATACAACACTCCGATTCGTCCTTCTCTAGTTCACCATGTCAGCTTCCTGATGAGGTCAATATCCCTGTGCTTGTTTTTCCACTACTGATAATGATTTTGTTCTCTAAACTTATTTGTCTTTCTTGTGCTATATATTTCCATTTCATCTCCATCTTTTTAATAAGGCTAGCAGGCGCAGGAGCTTTTGGACAGTGTTGCCATTTTGGAGATCACTGTATCAAAACTTGAACAAGAATCAACTGCATTGCAATACCAGCTTAGTCAGGAGAGAAATGAGCGTCGACTTGCTGAGTATAGATTAAAAAATCAGCCTCATCTGCCATCACCCATGCATGATAAATCTCTGGCTTCCTTAAAAGATTATGTAATAACTTGTTCTATAATGCTTTTAAATTTTATGTTTCTGAGGTGTAAATTTAAACTGAGCTTTATCTTTTCAATTTTCATTTGATACTTGTTTTCTGACATAATAGAAACCAAAAGAGGGCGAAAATGACAAATTTAATGGTCTAACATTTGTTGCAGCTCACTGTACGTCGCAATGAAGATGCATTGGAGGGAAAGGTAGCAGATAATCCTACACAGCAATTAACTAAAGAGTTTAATGAGGACCACATTGGGAGATTTCACCCTAATCGGTTGTCAGAAGAAATGGTTTTGTGCATGAGAAATATTTTCATCTTTTTATCGGATTCTTCCAAGCTTTCTTCTTCAGAATGCATGACTTCATCTTCACCTAAGGGTCACCTCTCTTATTCTTCATCAGCATCGTTCTCTGACTCACCAACTGTGACTTATGCACCAAAGAATTCTTCAATAAAAATTTTAGATTCTGAAGTCTCTGGAAGCTATTGCAAGTCTGACCCGTATAAAGTACCAGGCAAGCTAGATTGGATTGAGAGTATTGGTATTTACAGTACAGCAATTGAGGTCTCATGGATGACCGTTGGGAAGAAACAAATGGAATATGCTTCAGGAGCTCTCCAAAAATTTAGGTTTTCCCCTATTTATACAATCAAACATTTGACAACACTCACTGATCCAATATGTCTGGTGCACAGGAATTTCCTTGGATTCCTTCTCCAAATAGGCTGAATCTGCACAAGCTCATGTTTCTGCCTAAGCTTCATGTATCCAAACCCTCTCTGCATGTATTTAGTTGAGAAATGACAAGTTAACGTTTTAATGGATAGCAGTCAATCTACATCCCTTCTGGTTCTGAAAGTTAGCTTGAATCATTCAAAAGCTCACACTTCCAATTCGTTAACTTGTCTGTTTGTGCTGCACAGGTTACTTGTTGAGCAGTTGGCAAAAGTTAATCCTTCTTGCCTGGGTTGCCATCAGAAGCTGGCATTTTGGATCAACGTGTACAATGCTCTGATTATGCATGTAATTCTCATTCTACTTTGTCATCCTGTTTGAACTTTTCATAGTCTTATTCTAAAACTATACAGATTTATTTTTTCCATAATTTTTATCCTCCCTGTTTCAGTCTCATGTGTTTACTCACTTAACATAGTGAAACCCTGCATCCTTCCAACAGTTGCGGTCTCTTTTATGTCCTTTCCTAGCCAAATCAGTTGATCTGTGCTTTTCAATTTTCATATCTTTACTTGTCCTACTTTTTGTTTCTCTGTTCTCATTGCTTGAGCTCATTTCCTTTTTGCTTCCTTAGGCGTTCCTGGCATACGGTGTCCCAGGAAGTGATATGAAACTATTTTCCTTAATGCAGAAGGTTTGGTTTGCTGGACCCTTTTTCCTTTCCTCTTCTTCATTCTTGTCTTGAAATCAATGTGAACATAATGGCACACTCGCTTGCAGGCTGCTTACAATGTCGGAGGGCACTCCTTCAGTGCCGCTGACATTGAATACATAATTTTGAAGATGAAACCTCCAGTCTATCGGCCTCAAATTGTACGTTACATTTATCCCTATCTAATCCTCAAGACGATGGAGCATCAATGTTTTAGGAAATGTGTTCATCCTGATTAATCTATTTTCACCTTTTTGGATGCTCTTAAATAATTGATTCCAATATGACCATGATGCTTACCTTTTATGTTGTTCAAGGTTTTCGTATATACGGTTTAAGTTAACGCGTGTAAGCATGTGTCTCAACATTCCCAATTTCCTGACATCCCTTCAATGTACAAATGATATATTCTCTTTTCCTATGCAATGTTTCAAGCTTTCATATTTGATGTTATAATGACATTTGTTCCTTTCATCCCAGGCCTTGGTTCTCACTCTTCAGAAATTAAAAGTAACTGAGGAGCAGAAGAAGTTTGCTATTGATCAACCAGAACCCCTCTTGGCTTTTGCTTTAAGTTGTGGGATGCATTCTTCACCTGCAGTAAGTAGTTATTGGCTCGCCATCCCTCCTAATCGAATATAACCGTCTATGTACACATAACCTATCACTGCTAGGAAAGACAACAGTTAGATGTCCTTAGGAAGCATCCACTCTTTGTTTGTGGTTTTTCCAGCGGATTTCACTTGGTGAGAGTTTCAAGGTAAGTGCAATGATTATGAGAGTAAACATTTAGCCGTAATCAGCAGCATTCTATTGCAGAGAACAGTTGATGAGTATTTCCTTTTAGCGACTCGACTAAACAGATACTTGACAAGGTTACGCTTTATCTGTACATGTCTACACCATAATTATTGTTCCCATACTTCTCTTTTCTCAGGTGCGGATATTCAGACCCGAAAATGTACATGAATTGCTTCAGAATTCACTGAGGGACTATATACAAGCATCTGTAGGCATAAACGACAGGAACAAACTGTTGGTACCGAAATTACTGTATTGTTTTGCCAAAGGAATTGTTGATGACGCAGGCCTTCCTGACTGGATATGCCAATTCCTCACTCCAAAACAAGCTGCCTTCGTAAGAGACTGTTCCTCCAAGCATAAATGGAGGCTGCTCGGAAACCGAAGCTTCTCCGTCCTACCTTTTGATTCGAGGTTCCGGTTTCTTATCCTGTCATGAGAAATTAGACCGACCTAGGATTCCAAATACTTGCAGAAACTAATGTGATTTCTAAAAGTAATTTGAAAATAAAGACTCTTCATAGAAAAACCGGAGACGTGTCCTGATCGTCTGCTTGTGCAGCTTTTGTTGGCCTTCTGCCTGCAGATGCTATGGATATCAACTGTAAGGTGACTGGAGAACCAATTTGTAGTTTGTAATATATACCCATTCATAGGTCCTTTTAGCCATTGTAGATTTCATAATGAGCTGCATTTTGGACGTTCTTTGAATTGCAACTCATAACAGAGCAACATATGCAAAATTGAGAAGGTAAAAAATGTACTAAGTTCAAAAATACGAACAGATTCCCCAGGTATTTAAAGGATGATGTAACGGTTAAACACCTTGACAAACCTTGGCAGTGAGTGCAAAAGTGCAACGACTTAATTAAGATAAAAAATTACAGGCATGATTTACATTGACATCAATTCGATTAACAAAGCTCCCTGAAATGAGCACGAGCAACTAAGAAATCTTCTTTCTTGAGCTTCATAAAATAATTTGTGCCAAAAATATCGGTCAAGACTGGTATAGAAACAAGGTCAACCTATATCTCTCTACGTTTGGCTCTCAAAAATTGGTCACTACAATATAAATAAGAAACTCTAAAATAGTGTCCTTGCGAAACACCTTGTAAGGAAAAAGAAATCACGTATGGATGTGCATGATAAGTACTGGGAAAATCGACTTGGAATTTCCATAGTTGCCAAAACTCAATTACTTCAGCAAGCACCAGGTTATGTTTGAAACGAATCATGGCAGTAATGCTTTTAGCTGCATCCGGAAAAGATCACCAAGCGCACCTCGAACATCCATCTGAGGAAGTTGGTTACATAATTAGTGTGAAAATAGCGTATTGTTAACAACAGTAATCGTACTTTCCAAAAAAAAAAAAAAGGACTAACAGTAATCCAGTAGTTGTCTAGGTTAGCATTTCTGCGACAAGCAGTCAGGCAGACTGCCAACTTGAAACTTTATGAAAATATTAGACAGGTAATTATCCATACCGGAAGTACCAAGCATGATCTATAAAGGAGCAACATGTAGTCAGAAGCACGGATACCTGATCGCAGCAAATAAGTTTTGTAAGCAGAGGATAGAACTCCCTAAGGTGCCTTCTGAATATCTGATTGTTCATGAAGCACATGCCTTTAAGCACCTGAAAGATTTAAAAGTTGAGATTTTTCCACCAAAAAGTTGAGAATCTTAGAACTGAATTAAGGTAAGGAATCAAGTGAATAAGTTATCAGTTAAAACAGAATGCATAGTTTGACAAAGTTGAGGCAGAGACATCCACACAAAAAAATATTAATAATATAACATAAATATGAAAAGAAGTCTTCACGGAGTGCACTAGAATGAAAAGAAAGTTTGCAGGCTTCCGCTTATGGAAAGATCATATATGTGAATGGTAATGCAATTTTATAAAGGATCAAAATCCTAGCGAGATAGTTTAGGCGATGTAATTGCTTAGTCAACAAAGAAATTTAGAAAGAGGCTGAAACAAGTCCTTTCAGCCAAAAAGCACAAGATGAGGCAAATCTTTCAACAGTGCACAGAAGAGACAACAGTCAGTAAGGTATAAAAGAGGGGAAAGCATACCCTAACAATGACTGGGGAGCGTAACTCCAGAACACGATGGACATCCATGTTAGTGGAATCCCCCACACTAAACTGGAGATCAGATGCTTCCCTCAGCACCTGTTCACAAAAAGAAATCAACTTCTTTTCTGCTACTCTTTCAAGTTTCTCTTCTTCACTAGATCGGTCAGCAGTCAAACCCTCTTGGACTGGACTATCTACATCCTCAGAGACACTAGATCCCAGTTGTTTCTCCTTTTTGTCAAGAGAATCATTAGTTGTTTTCTGCAACACATCCAGATATATGCTTGTTCCTGCTAACTCTTGACGAAGAAGGTTCAGAGGAGGCCTGTCCATAGATGAACTAATTTTCTTAATACGGGGACAAAATTAACAGATAGTATCATAAATGAGTCAGAAGGTATTCTTTCTCACCTTTCAACAGGAATATGGTGCATACGGATTCTTAGATTTGAATATGAATTATATGAAGCTGCAAACTCTAACATTGACAGTAGAACATCCATAATGGCAATCTTTTGGGATGCTTTCAATTTGATCCAGTACTTCTTCTGCAAATTTTGGAAGACTTATGATAAGAAGAGAATTTTTTCCTTTCCTTTAATAAAATCCAAAGATGCATTAGCAGACCCCGCTAAGTGATCTAAATGGATATTGGGCCTTTTCCAACAAAATGGTAGGCCTTAAGGAATAACTTGCATGGAAGAAATACAAGGGATTGAACAGCTTGTGATCAAGAAAAAGTAGACTAAGCAAACAATACATGCATTTAATTTAATCGATACCTGAATGCTATCAATGGCACCAAGAAGTAGTAATTGAGTTATGCATTTACCGCGAACGGTCACCATAATCGGATTTTCCTCTTCTTCTTTGGTGTCAGGCTCCACAGTATCAGGAATCTACATGGGTGATGAGGCATGTATGCCACATGCATCATATATAGAGCATGTTAAGTTTATAAAGGTGAGGGACATACATCCTTTCCATATCCTTTTGTTGCAGACATATGTTATAATTTTTCCAGGGTAGTTGACAAAAGAGTACAAAGAAGGAATAAAATGTGCTAGAATGCCTTCAAAAGCTGCTAAGAATATTGAATCCGGAAGTGCTAGTAGTTTCAAATTAAATACAGTTCTTCTTAAGCATAATAGTTATTGGAAATTCTTACGGCACTTAAATTAAAAAAAGGAAGTGCAACATTTATCTTAGAAAGCAGATCGTGGATGCAAGGAAAAATTGGTCATACCCCATAAAGATATGAAACTTGTACTTAAATTTAAAAGGCCTTATCTTTGGGCACATGAAACCATGACTTGTATCAGCATTAATTAAATGAATAAAATAGAGGCAATATTGGGGATTGAACTTGACTGGAAAATCCTACAACCTATATGAAATACAATAAGCTATTGATGTGCTCTAAAATCATATTCTCATTCCTCGATGCTGAATCGCTATCCATTTACTTTCCAGTCACTGCAATTGGTTTATGATGACAAGTGAATATGACTAGAACCAGAATTAGTCCCCTAAAAAGGCTTACAAGACTACCACTAAAAAAAGCTAATTTCATACATAATTAAGCAAAAATAAATAGGGAGAAACAAATGCATTCAGTGTCTTGAAAGGGAAGCAACTTGCTCCAACAACAAAGGATATGCAATGAAAACAACTACTATCTTGTTGAGAAACTTTAAAGTTTCAAACATCATATACAATCACTAGCCATGAAAGGAAGAGCAATCTTTAGAACAAAACACAATACCTTAATTGGAGAAGATGGTACTGAAGCATCAGAAGGACGATTCTTAGATTTTGAGGTAAAAGTTCTGATAAATAAATTGTCCATAATCTTTTGACCAAATGTTTGACTCCTCTGGAGGCCTGCAGCTTCAGCAGTCTTTTGAGTTTGTCCAGATGGTGATGGAAGACCTGCAAGAACGTGGAATTTAACTTTTAACAGCTGCAACAAATCATGGACCCTAAGCTACTATTGAGCATAGTGTTTACTAATGTTTTCTTGATTGCAATTCAGTAGTATTAACTCATAGAATTTGCATGTTCTTATGCCAACAACTCTTCTATTATGATCCATTTGTTAGATATCCAGCTAACTGCCAAGATTTAGAATCTTTACCACCCTCCCAATGCCAGGACTTTCTAGTCTCACCCAATCCCAATAACTTCCCTGAGTTTTTGATGCAGAAGCATACCCCAATTTAATCTCCTATCCCTATTTATTGAAAGTTGCTCTTATCCTCCCCAGTCAGTTCCCTGGCACTCTTTGCCCAAGAATATTGCTTGCAGACAATCCCAGGTACCAGGCTCATTTTTAGTCTTTTTTCTATTAGCTTAGTATATCATCTACCACAATCATCAAAATAACAAGCTAAACTAACCGTCTGATACATCAGTATTGCTTTGCGACCTCGAGACTTCACCATGATCTGGATAGAATGATACAACAGGACTTCCTCTGGTCCCATGAGCACCAGTACTTGGGGATGCCGGCTGATCATGAACACCAAATCGATGACTACCTTCAACATCTCCAGTGTTGGCATCTGAATCCAGAACTAGCTCTGCAGGGCCTTTTGGGTTCTCGAGATTCAAAGTACTGAGAAGCTCAAGTGGTTGTGTTGTGTATGAAGCATCCCTATTTCCCAAAATAACCAATTAGTAGCACAATAGTAACAAAAACAGTAAAAAATGCCAATTCCATACAACAAGATATGCACCTTATGCTTTTCAACAATGTATCCCAGTCACCCTCGCTAAACTGGTGACCTCCAACATCTATTAGATGTACTAATGCACCCAAAGAGATTGAAACGACAGTCTGATCAGTCTTTTTTGCACAGTCCAATAGCAGACTCAAGAGTGGTGGCAGCATGAAACAGACCTCCTGCACGAGACCCCAAAAAAAATAAGAAGAAGCTATTTAAATTTCTCAAAAACCAATCAAAAGCTTCTCATTTCCCGCATTACTCAAAAACACATCCTACAACAGAAATTGAGACATCCAAAAAGCATCTATGTTAAATACCAAAACATTAATATTCACAAATACCTTGTAGAAAGTGTTAAATAGGTTGCAGAGCAATTGAAGTGAATGAATACTAGTTTCACGGAACCATTCATCATCAGAAGAAACCAGACTCTCTTTTCCAGCATTTCTAACATGGTCAAAAATGGGGAAGAGAACTCGATGGAATATGCTCTCCCAAAATGAAGGTGAGAACTTTCTACCTCTCTCATTCAGCAAATCAAACAAAACTTCAAGTGCACAGCTTCGGACCTCGGGCCTTGAATCCAATGTTAAATCAGACAAACCAGCTAACATGGGGAACCAATAATGCTCAGTTACATCAAAGGTTGCATCCACACTAGTATCAATGGGTTTCAAAGCACCGCCAGGTATAAGACCCTGAAATGAACAATGATCCAGAAAATTGTGTAAGAGTATATTGCAAATATAAGATATCATAAAATGAGTTCAAGAGCACCTCAACAATTTTATTAGCAGAATCCCTGAGAATGCTGCTCATATGTAGATACCCAGGGATACACGTATATGTGTACATATTTTCACATATACCCATATAAACAAGTAAGAAAACACTTATCATTCAAAGGGAAACAACCAAGCTTAAGACAGGACAAAGCCCCACTGGCAAAGAAGAAAATATTAACAATTACAGATTTGTAAAGATAGCAACAGACCTCAGCAAGACGATCTTCACATATGCGGAGAAGTGCAATAGCCTTCAAACTTATACGGTGGGATGTTTTGTTATTGGCAAATCTAATCAGACAGTTGACGCAATCCATAAAACAATCTCCAACAACCTGGTCAAAGTGTTCTAAGATAACTGCACATGTACATAGCATTAGGTGGGATAAATATGCAAGGACAGAAAAAACCAAGAGCATTATAAGAAGTGCTGTACCCTGTTCAACATTCTCAAAGGCACTTTCAACAATTGACTCCAATTCATCATCAGCGGCAGCTGTGAAAATCATGAAGACACTACGCCACCCAGACTTTATGCTTGCAACTTTAGATTTTATCATCTGCAAAAGGCATCAACCAATTACCTCCCTGATATTGATGTAACAGCTTGCTAACAAAGATCTATTTTCGCAATAAAACTATAAAAGTAAATAAATGAAACAAACTCCAGCAGGACAAATACACATACTTGAACGATGCAGTCAACAATTAAGCTCCTTATGGATTCACTTTGACTATTCCGCATGATAACAACAAACGGTTTGAGAATATCATTCTGGAAAGTGAAATTGGCAAGTTCAGCGCGTTCCAAGTATTTCATGCCAAGCTGCCTCAGAGAATCAATGGCATACATGGCGATTTTCTCATCATGATGACTACCAGCAGAAATAAAATGATTCGCAAGGACAGACCAAATTCTAGCCCAGACCTGAAAGATAAATTAGCAAAAGTCTCAAGCTTTTAGAATTCAATCATTAATCAATAAGACATGAAAGTGATTGTCCCTTCCAACATGCAGCTAGAATGTCCTGCAAATTTAAATTAGTCGGTATACTATATGAGTGCCTCAGGGGACAAAGATTGAAATAAGCAGACGATGAAATTTATACTTTGGTAAAGCCTCTAGCCATCCACTGGTTCAAACACATAAGAATACCACATGTAGGTACAACCACAGATGTGAAAACCTACCTATTGCCTTAGTACTTTATCCATATCAGCAAAAACTGGATATAACAGAACAGGAATAAGGGACCTATTACATCAATGTTACTGACTTGACAGTAAAAACTCCTCTTATTCAATCAATTTGAGCCTCTGAGCTTCAGGATTCATAAGACTAAACACGTGTAAAACTTAACACTTATGCCTAAAGAAGTCCCAATTACAATGCTTAGGGAAATTGAGCTCTGGCCTCAGAATGCTGTAACCACCAAAAAGGAGTTATCTCTGACCTATCTATGCCTTTTCACCTGGTAATCCTTCCTCATTAAATAAGGTGAAAACCTGAATGAAGCTAATGGATGTAAAAGGGGAAAAAAAAACCAAGATATTTGGTTGCTCAATAACAGCTATGATAAAGGAATGGTTGCAAAACCTGAATGAAGCTAGTGGATGTAAAAGGAAACATTTACCAAGATATTTGGTTGCTCAATAACAGGTATGATAAAGGAAATACCATTCGAATACGAGCCATATTGTAATAGCTGATCTCGACAAGTTTTTGTAAACTGAACACGCGAGCAGGAGTCTGTTTTAATTCTTCTGCTGATACACCACATAGAGCATTAAAGAACTCCACCACAGAATCACTGGCTAATTTCACACTATTGACAAAAACTTGTTCAGCAGGCTTTCCAGCCAACTCTCTAAGGGATTGAAGAACAGCATCCCTGGAAATCTGGTTTGAACCATGCATAACAGTTGCAGCAATAGCAGGAGTTGAAGTGATGAATTCAAGCCGAGATACACATTCCAACACTGCATTCCATGTATCTTGAAGGGAATCAGCTTCTAGGTCACATAGTGTCAGTAGAGTTCGCAATGCTTCAACGTTTTTGCTGCGCATTTCCTTTGGAGCATGCAAGAAAGTAAATCTGCCAAACGAATATAAAAGTTTAATGGCCACGGCTGCCTAGAAGATGAAACCAAGCATCTATTGTGTTCAAAAATAACCAAAGCTAAAACTTAATTGGCCCAATTAGTTGACAAATAAAAAATTAAAAACAAAAGATATGGTGAAAATAGAACAGGAATTAATAGACAAACCAAGCAACAAGAAGGAATAAGAACAACCTAAATTGACAACAGCAGTGATGTTCACAAAGGATCTTACCGGATCAGAGATGTTAAAAATGCATAGCGCATTGTATCCATTCCTAAAACATGTGTAATGTGTATTCCAGCTTTAAATCCCTCCATACAAAGAACAACCCTTGGTTTATTTTCACCTTCCTCCATAGTGACAGAGAAAGTAGCAAGCAAAGGCCACCCTACTGCTTCAACCATGGGCCTTACTATTTTAATTTCTTGTACAGTATGGAAAACTCCTCTACTTGCTCCTTGATTACGGAATATAGCCTGTGTTTGTTTAATTATGGCTTCATTCTCAGACTTGGCATCATTTGATGACTTCCTTTTCGGTAGAGCCAGATTAAGGATATTGACAAGGCCAACTCTCTCTTCACCTTCTATCTTTCGTCTACTACTTTTTCCAATCCCAACTGGGTCATCCTTCATTTTTATTTCTTCTTTAACAATGGATTCATAAATCTCTTCTAGAAGATTTGTTGGGGCACTATCTTCAGCATTATTCATGGCATTCATACGGACAAAATCTGACTTTGACATTTTGGGCCACACCATTGGATTATGTGCATCAGTATTCAGCATGATAACTGCGTATGCAAGAACATAGGCAGTATCTGCATTTTTGAAGAGGCCTGGATTATTGGCACAATATCTGCAAGAGATAAATATTATGAAGGATAAATTCCAGGTAGCAGAAGAGGAGGCACACTATCAATTACAGGGTATGCTGTCATAATGAACCGATCAGGCTGCTAATGCCAAAACATGACAATCACCAAATAAATTTTTGGGAAGTCAAAAGGAATCAGTTTCCAATCCCTATAATAACTGAAAGTACTACATATAGAAGACCATGCTCTTCTCTGTCTTTCTTGTTGCGAGGACTATGATATGAGCTCTTTTGGAGTGAAAAGGTTGTTTGTCCAGCAGCAGCACAAGTTGGACTGAAATTCGGTGAATTAAATTTGCCAGTAATTTTTTAAATATGTACCTAGTTCTGAATAATATAGTGATTCACCATTATCTCTTTAGTTACTAAGCAGTGTCCAATACACAACAAAGTGCTGTCCCTGGCATCCGCTTATTTGCCTATCTAATGGTAGTTCCTTCCTACACATCTCTCCTCCTAAAAATCAACACAATCAAATATCACAAGAAGAAGAAGATAAAATTTTAACCTTAAATGTTTTCATGTGTCCTGATATGTTGTTAGTCAAAATACCTTTAATTGAAATAGAATGTAAGAACCATGTCAGATAATCTTATTTCTCCACACGAAGAATTGCTAATTCTAGCACAATGACCAAAAACAATAATTGGAGAAATTTCAAGATAAATCACCTTATTTTTGCTCCCATTTGAACTATGTGGAATTAGTTAGATCCTTCCACACAGATTATGAGAAGGCTCAACTTAAGCTAAGCCTTAATCCAAACAAAGATATTGGAAATTGTAAGTTTTGATATACCAAATCCGATTCAAAGCCGATGACGCGCACATGAAAGTGTCCTATCTAATGCAGTTAAACAACCTAATTTAAGAGAATTCCAAAAGTATTACTTCTTTGCAGCTCTAATACTTCTTCTGATGTTAATTTTTTTCTCTTCTGTCTCTTCCTTTTTGTACAGCAAGTAAAATCATGCAAGCAATGCAATTTGAAAAAGGAAACATGTAATCAGTGATCACAATTGTCAAGCAGATTAATTAAGTTTGCATCATAACACAAGAAATGTAATATGCATAAGAAGAAAATGGTTTGTAAGATTTTATAGTAAAACATATAGTTTATGTCTAATATAGGCATCGCTGCTAGGCAATTTCAACTTCGATACACACGTCACCTGCTTTACCTTTCAGCAAATTTCTCCATGATACGATCAATCTTTTGAGCTTCTCCAGGAAGTCTGAACCCTTTAAGAAACTCACGTATTGCTGAATCAAACTTCATTCCAGAAAAGTCCATGGAGTCTACATAAGCGTGCATGACAGCAAGGGGAAATTCCTCATGTTGGCCCAAGTAGTCCCCAATCATAGCCTGAAAACTGTCTAGGTCAAACAGACAAACTCAACCTAAAAAATTCACTTAAACAAAATAGTGTTCCACCTTGTCCAAAGTTGGAATGTTTCTTAGAAACTGTGCAATTGATACAGGATTACTTTCCACCAACTTATTTGATATCAGATACTCTACGCCCTTCACCGGCTTCCTGTTGAACTGCAATATAATAATATTTTAAGTCCCTCTCCTCCTTAACCATGCCCTTCCTATACCAAGAACCGTAACAAGAATAGACAATCAGATGTCAAGTAATAAAGATAACACTATCACCTCCAAGACAGCAGCTTCCAATGTAGATTTATGAGCCTTCACTTTTTCAAAGTTATTGGGCTCATCTTCTCTGGTTTTTGTGTCAGCAGATTCTCCAGCCATATCATATTCTTCAAGTGACTGAGTGCTTTTATTCTTCCTAAGAGATTCTTTGCACAACTTCTCCCAATCAACCAAGCACTTTATCACATTAACAAGACACTGGAAAATTCCAAGAATCAGAAGTTATCCAGCATCTAGGCAAAATGCACATAGAATTTTGATTTTCAAGAAGCAGCAGCCAATACATAAACCTACCTGAAGTGAAGAGCCTTTAATTAAAGTAGCCTGTGATAAAGCAACAGAATTTGGATCAGCGCTCTGAGTCCCTTGAGCAATTTTTGATAGTGTTGTAACCTACACATCAAGCCCAAAAATTCGTGTTATGTTCACAACAATGTTTTTCATCACTTTCAACACACAAATATGAACCAAACGAAAAGGTACTAAATACCATGCGTTCAAACAAGTTAGCTGCCTCAAGATCACAGTCGTAGTTCACATACACATCAACTAGCATCTGTGGATCCTTGCAGACTTTCTCAAGCATTCTGCGAATCCATATGCAGTAGAATATTCAATACAAGAAAAGAATAATAAGGCAATGATACATAAATAGCAAAGTAATACATTCCAACTAACAGCAACATCTAATCAATCAGGATGTAACATTATTACCGAAGAACACTCATTTTTTGGTTAACTTCAGATCCATCCAAGCATCGTAACACTATCAATGGAAAGAATACACCAATTTCTCCCTGAAAATGTTTTGTTGTGATAAATTGTTAAAAATGGACCAAACAAAAAAAAAGCAAATAACTACAAAGAAAAACTATCATGATAGAACAACTGTAACAAACTGTCCAAATCATAGGCATACTTTAAGACTTTCCCTGAACCGCAACAAAAGCACAGAGAATATTCCTGTTGCATGCTGCCATAGAAGAAGACCACATCAGATGCTAATACAACAGAGTGAGCATGGGGACAACCTGCATACTATTGATAAATCGAGGAAGAAGATGAAAGACTAAATTCAGCAACCTGAAATATGACAGATGACTGTGAAACTGAAGCACGTAACAAGGCATATGAAAGATATGCTTTTACTGAGTCAATGAAATGGAAGTTCTTTGTAAATGAATGGCTGACTCCCTCCAACAACCCCTGTAACAAACAGGCCACAAACCGTCACACGATAAGCATACTTCTAGATCTAGTGATCCCCACAATGATTTCTTACATTACTATGTTAGTGTTAAAGGTTTAGTAATTTATGATGTAATATTTTGAAGAAATCAAGAACTTCATAAAATATACCTGCAGAAGCTCTAGAGACAAAATCCGTGTCTTTGTGGTAACTTCATCACTATCTTCCTTCATGCCCATCTGACAATTATATCAGAAAAATACTATAAAGGCAGCTCAAAAGAACATCAAGCTCTTAAGCAAATACTCCAAAACCAACCTTGCAAAGGGTGCGGAATACCAATAAAGCATCCCGTTGTCCAATGTCCATGCTCTCAAGGTCAATCCCTCTACAGGTGGCCATTGCAGTTTCAGAAAAATCACAATAATCATAACAGACTAGAGAAGCTACTAGCCTACATGTACTAACTAACGATACCTTGTGATCTTTTTACCATCTTCAATGTGCACAGCTTTGTCAAGAACAGCTTCCAAACCCTATATAACATCAAAGTACAACCTTAGGACCACAGCAACAGAAAGGCACAGTCAATAAACTTAGAACAGCATGCATTAACTACTATAGGTGTGAGCTACATAAGTAAGCCATTTTTCACTATTTTTATGCTCCAAAAACAAAGGAAAGGTATGCAAAAGAGTCCAAAAGTGCACATATTTTTTGCTATCTTCAGTTTATTTTTCTTCTTTTTTCGATGAGAGGTGTGATTAAATAAATTTAAAACATCATATTAAAGGTTAAACCTTGATATCAGCACCACCAGCTAGATTATGAAGCTCTTCAACAGATGCAAGAGAAGTCTCTTTGACCTGGTTAAGAGCACCTCTCAAAGTTATTGCTTCGTCATTTTTGTCAACACTACGAGTTTCTTCGACTATTTCATTTGATTTCTCAGATGTAGCACTTTCTGTGTTCCCAGAAGAATTAGAAGAACTTGAAACCTGAGTTTGCTGCCCATATGATTAGATTAATATTAAGTAGCATGAATAAGAAGAAAAAAAACTATTGCCAATAATAAGCAGACATAGACATAAACATTCATACAGGACTAGTTTCCATTCTCCTGAATACAATACTGATCATCTGAGTTAACATTGCCTTTGAAGTAGCTTGATTTATGGGGCTTTTGCTGCACAGACAACCATGAAGAATAAGTTTAACCTCAAGTTAAGACTTTTCACATAGATTGTTGAAGTAAAGAACCTGTGAAGAGCAATATTGTAGCATATCCTGATAACTCCCAGCAAAGGTTCCCCATGTACTGCACTTACAGCAGGTATTTCAACAGTTAATAAGCAGTTTAACAAGAAAATTGGGAAAAGAAGAATCATAAATCCACAAAAACTTGAAAAATACATGTGGTGGCATTTGCATGCACAATTAGATACTAATCATGCCTATCCACGAACATCAGGTTTGGCCTATGCTCATATAAATAATTTAGAAGAGAGACCGCAACTTTATCAAGCACAATAATATAAAATCCAACCATACTGACCTACAAGTCACACAATAAGAAGTACAACGGCTAAGTTTGCCGCCGGATAAACATTTCACCTCCAACAGGGTAATACACTATAATTAGGAAACAACACTTCAACTCCTAAATGACTCTGTAATGTGATCATGGTCAGAGAACACAACAGCATCTTATTTGGAAGACTAAAGATTAAAGTATTGACCATGACCCATAGACAAATACATCTTTCTTCGCCTATCAAGCCACCTGCTATTCATACCTCTTTATCTTAGCAGGTCACAGGTACGACTTCCTTTAGACCTTCGAATTCCTTTGCTGATTGATAATTCCAACCTCCTCAAAATTATCAAAGTTTGCAACCTAAGTCTGCCCTTTTCTTCCGTTGAAGTGTTCTCAAATCCATAGGTTCAAAACAATGCCATTATTCCTTTTAAAACAACCTTCCATTGTGGACAATCTGATGTGATTATCCTTTTAATCCTATCACTCAAGCCCAAATCTGCTGTACAAATACAGACAGATGTGCTCGCATCTATACATACATACATATAGATCACTCTTAGTAATCAACGTTGACAGCAGAGAGCAATACCTCTGAACTTTGTAGATGCTACTGCTGTCAGAAGTACCTTTAACACTTGTAGAATCGTGCTGCAGATGGTCATCAAAAACTCAACAGAAACGAAAAGAGTATGTATCATGAAATGAAAAGTACTGCATAACATATACCTATCAGGGGCTGAATTATCAATGCATGCGCAAACCATATTTAGAATGTCTGTAAACAAGGGGACATTTTTACCCCCCTCTAAGCCAGGATCTCCCTCCAGATGATCATATGCAATGAGTTTCTGCACTTATAGAAGTAGATGAATGGAATTAGCTGTACCATACAACAACAGTGATGGCAATTGTTTCTAGAATAACTAATGGGTTTTGAGAAAGACTTCGGCTTTCACCGCCCACCACAAGGATCTGGTGCAAAGTAAGCATTTTATGAATTAATAACAATAACGCAAATCACATACATGAAGACAATCCAATGCAAGGTCAAGAATTTTTAAGTTCTTCGTTTCAAATGCAAGACGGAGTGGACTCAAAACAAGCTCTGCTTCAGCTGCTTCTAAGGTGCACCCTGCATTAGCTAATGCAGTTGTTATATTTCCCATGCCTACTGGTTTACCAACATGCTGCACATCTCCAGAAGCCTGTAGATCTGTTTGTGAGTCTGATTGCATTTTCACAGCTCCATTGTCAGATTCAAGTGAACTGCAAACTCCAATAGATTTACAAAGGAATGATATCAGAGGAAATTAGAAGTTAATGTTACCATCAAATACAGTTGCCGTGGTTACTTCAGTAAAGTTCATAAAAACTGTGCAAAAATTGACAACCAAAGATGTATGTATACTTCAAAATCCATCTCAACCCAATTATTGAGTTACTTCAAGATACAACCAAGAGTTCGCCAAATGGAATCTAAGACTATACTTCAGAGTCTGCTAGAACAAGCTTAGTTGCATCGACACATGACAAAACCTGGCCTACTAATTCACAGAATTAAGTAGCAAACAATGCCAAACATGTGAAAGTCAACAAACACGTGCAGAGAACACCTTGTGGGTAGAGAAAAAAGAGCAATTACTCAAGACAGAAACTGCAGGAATCAATTTGGAGATTGATTTATTTTCTGTAAGGATAATGTGAACTGAAATTTTAAATAAAGCGGGGCTGTTGGCAAAACTTCGTTTAATAAACACCGCAAGCTAAAATGTAGAATAAACAGCATGAAGTTCAAATGTTTCAGAGACAATTCCAAATGAATAAAAGGTTACAGAAATGATAACTTCCTTGGCTCAGGAAAATAAGGACAAATAATGATCATTGTTACATGTGTCCTACTACCATAACCATTTCTCATTAACAGGTGAACATGAATCTATACATTAAAAAGATTGATAAATAGCACAAAAGTTCCACAAATACAAACCTGCCATCTTCACTCGATGGTGCTGCTTGATTTGTCTCATTGGAGATGCGTCGCTGATTAACCTCCTTTGTAGCGTCTGAAGCAACATGAAAAACAAAGAAGCAAGCAAGAAAATAAATCATAATCATCCAGCAACATTATGGCATCAAATGGAGACAAAAAGAGCAAGCGCACATAAATCAAAGGGTATAAAGTACATAATTTGACAACAGTAAAAACACAGGCGCTCTCAGTCGCTAATCGCTATAAAGAATAAGAACATGACTAGACTTCATTCAAAGCCAAAAGCATGTTAACTCAAAGATTCTCTGAATGATCAATGTTCACATTGTCAAATTGGCTCTAATTCACTAAGCACAAATTCAACGCCACGGTCACAACAATCGCAAATCACAAAGTTGACATCACTTCACCCTCAAATGAGCTAAAAGGAAACACTTGATTCGAAGCAACTGAATTCGGAAAACAAAAAAGAGCAAAGAGAAGATATCACTAACCAATGTAAGCTTGAATGGCCTTCTGAAGATCCGGATACTTCTTGCCAGAACACTCCTTGAGCATCGACTCGAATGCTCGGCTCACGAAACCTCCCGCAGCCATTTCTTGCGATTCCCTCACAAGCTCGAATCAAGACTGCTACTTAAGGCAACTGAATTCGGAACAAAACAAAAAAGAAGCACCAAATTTAGAAACGAGAAATGGATCAGACGCCGACTGGAGAGAGCTAGATCGAAATCGAAGGAAATGGAGTGTGCGCTAAGAAAACAGAAGAATTGCACCTTCGTATTGAAATTGAGGACTCCAGATCTAGAATTTGATAACCGATAGTGACTCACTAGATCAGATCTCTCTCCTTTTTTTCCTTCAAACGCCGAGTCCGGACGATGCCCGGATTTTATTGCCGATGAAGGCCCTTTACGCCTAACTTATTTAAATGGACGAGTTGAAATATTATACAAATTGGATTTGTTTAGTCTAAGCTACCAATTTCAATTCGTTTACTTGGAAAATTCTCATTTTTAGGCTCGAACCCTAAGTAATTTAATCCAGTGGATCCAATCCAATGCGTGAAACCCAACCCGTATACTCTGCTCACCTGATTTTGGTTTTTGGAAATTTCAGTTTCAGCTGAAAAGTAATGTTAATTACGGAATGGCGTATTATTTGTTTAGTTTTGCATTTTGCCCCTTTTGGGAATCTCCTTATTACTGGACATTTTGAGTTGGGCCAACTTCGGCCCAATTGTTACAAAGTTTCAATTCAGTCGGATAAAAAAATTCAATTGAATCATTCTGTTTTTGGATTAATTTTAACTTTGTTTATTAATTGAACTATAATTCTAAATTATTTTAATATTAAAATTTCTAAAAGTTGATATTGTCTAACTAGTAATATTGTTTATTTTAGGATTGTCAACGAATCAAGTCGGGCTCAAGTCGCTCTTGGCACAGCCCGACCCGACCTAGAGCCATAGTAACTCATGACCTGGCATGCAAGAATGGGTCGGCGGCAGCCCTACTCACTTAGTGGCTCGCAACCCGAGCTATGGCTAGCCAATTTTTTTAAGAAAAAAACTTCAAAATAACCTTTTTTTTTAGACAAAACATCATTTTTTAAGTAAGGAGACGGGCCAGGTCCTAGGTCATGCCCTGCCCGACTTTGATCAATGGCTCAATTAATCCGTGCTAAAAGCAAGCCAAACAAGATCAAATTGAGCCAATTTTGCCATTTCTTATTTATATAAAGCTGTCCGGTAAAATTAATTTTTTAATATTATCTGTTTATTTGTAAAATAATTTATAAAAATATCTTAATATTTTTTAAAACTTTCGTAAAAATTTAGATTTTAAATGTTTATGAGATTAAAAACACAAAGTTGTAATTGCCATAACATATATCTTAATATGTACACAACTATTAAGCTAATTGATCCTCCCGCTAATCACCCTAGATTCTCACCGGACCACCAGTTGTACGCGATGACCCATTGAAAAAACGAATGAACAGAACTACCGTGGACGACGGTGGTCACATCAATAAATCGTCACCAAAAAGGTACAAAATTCTCTCAACGGCCCAACTAGGCTCAGACCTACTCCATGCTAGGCTCTGCCAATCAGTCAACAAAGGCGCTCTACAAAGAGGACAAGTGTTGTGGTTCACATCAAGATCACGATCAACCCATCGATCAATGCACTCTTTGTGGAATACGTGCCGGCAGTTCCTTAACTCTCTGATCTCATCTCGCACACCCAATTGGTTCAAGCACACAGCACACGTGTCACAAATCCCAGAGCCGGAGGCCCTCTCCGTGACATCACCGTAGGTGGTCAACGTCAGACTCTCTCTGATCAGCTGCGAGGACGGTGAGGAGGGATGCGGGGGCGGGACGTCGCTTGCGGTGGATGACGACAAATGGGCTGTGTTCCACAACCTGAGAGCCCACGCTAAGGCCCACCTCAAAACCGCTATCAGAAGAGCTGCTTTGTAGAGAAGATGAGTGACTATCAAGCCTGAGTCTTCTACAAAGAAACCCATAGTCGAAAACTTAGCAAAAGTGATGCTTTACAGGAGATCTGGGAGAGGACTAGAAAAGCCGGAATTCTGGAGAAGAAGAAGAGAGGAAAGGGGGAGGATCAATGGAGGATATGGGTTGTTTATAAAGCCATAGATGGGGGTTGTGGACCATATTTGCTTTAGTGATTAGCTGTAATTATATGCTTTGTCAGGTGTCTTATTATAGGTATAAAGGGTCACCACCCTCTATTATCATGAAATTGAAGTCTGTTCCTTTATCATGCTTTCTTTTTCATACAGTGATGGATTTCAACAAGGATATGATAAAGTTGGGCAGGAGCAAAGTTAAAGTAGAGGCAACTAAGCAACTGGTCATGTGGGAAAAGGAGAAAGAAAAGCTGGCGATCTTCAGCTTGACGCAACCCTTTTTAGCTATTCCTGAGGGAAAATCTCTATGAACCCACTTGGTCTATACAAGTCAACAACCTAAGATTATAGGTATGAGTTATAATAATTCCTAATAATTAGTAACTTGACGTTATTTTTTTGGAATTCTGCACGTGTTTAGTCTACAAATTTTGCTCCCATCTTGCTAGTTTTCATGTGTTCTTACGTCACATTATCCCGAACGAATCTGTTTACGCCCTTTTGATGCTCAAGAAAAGAACAACCAAAAGAGCGATTGCATCATCAAGGTCGTTCGTTCGTAACTCTAAAAGCTAAAAGCAGCAAATAGAGTCATATGAACGAACCCGTTACACATGTAAATCCCACTATCCGACTCAGATCCCACAAAACACGAGTATTCAAATCGAGAATTGGGAATTGGCAGGACAGGGTTGGCATCGGTTTGGCCTTTAAAAAGTAATTAGGCGGATATTTTTGTACCCAAAAGCTGGTCAATACACCTCAGAAACCATCTTTCGGTCAGATACAAAATGTTTTAGACCTATAAAGAAAAACAACCCAGAGGCCACCAAGCAATGGTGACGTTATCTATTGTTTCATAGTGGTCATAAGAATAACACCTTTTTATGACTCAAAAAGTTCCGGGCAGCTTGATAATAATCGAGAAGGGAAAGAAAACACTAAATTTAGCAAACATACTTTTGGTTTTGTTAGTTTAGCAATAAAGTAACGAATCATATAACAATTTTAATCCCCTCGTATTCTCAAGTGGTTATTCTATTACAAAAGTCTCGGTGCAAATTGCAACATTCCGTAACTATATGAGAAACATTTCTTGAGGGTGAAGAGAGTTCTATTATAGACATTCCATCTCTATAATTACCAAGTCCCAAGTTGAAGGTATCACTTAATGGAAATAACACAATTGTGTATATAATATATTGTACAAAACCGCGTTGCACTTCAATCGAAATAATTTCTTCAGGGAAATAGACAACTTGCAAAGGTAGGGAGAAAGTATAATAAGGTGTTGCACCGTAACTTGCTGTTAAGCATTAGCAGATAGTTCCTGCTATCCACCTTCTTCCATTTTCTTTTTCATCTTGTACTGCAAGGTTGCAGGAGCACAGTCCAATGGTGTTTCCCCTAGAAAAAGAAAAGTAGATCAAGCAAAAGTAAGGCCATCGAATGTTTAACTACTAGATATGATTTGTCCTGAATAAACAGAACCTCCATTGACAACCCAAAAATAAACCGACCCTCCACTCATCGTCATGAAACTTATGCTCAGATGAATGGATGAGCTTGCTAACTGTAATTTAAATCCTCCATGTCAGATAATGAAAGCTGTGTTTCTTTAGGTGGTGTCCATGTTTATCCATTGAAATATCTCCAGACATGCCTTCTGCATGTCTATCCATTGCCTCCATTAAACCCAACTACTTAATGACACTGAAGGGCATAAATAGACATCATGAGCAGATCGAAGTCTAGATACCTTGTGCATTCTTGTAGTCCAAGCTTGCTCCAGATTCCATGAGTGTAAAAGCTATCTCAGTTCGATTAAACAGTGCAGCCTAGAAGCAATCAATCTTCTGATTAGGGTTGCATGTTTCAGTAAGCAAATTCAATAGAACATATGTCAAAATTTATGTGTTTGAAAAATTTTGAGAAGACAGAATTATTACCAGATGTAGCAATGACATCCCTTGCCTGTCACGATAATTTGCATCCACACCCTGCAAACAGAATGATGCTCAATTCTATTGAATGATAACAATTAGTGTTGAAGATGGTAAATACCTCACTTAGGAGCTTCTTGACTGCAGCAATGTCATCGTTCTTTATAGCTTCCCTTAAACCCTGAGTTTAGATCTCATTAAACCGAACACTAATCAAAAAGAAATAAAGTAAAGTAGGACAAGCCAATTGTCTACAGAAGGTTTGAGCCGTCTGAACTATGTCATGTATAATACCTCCCCGTTAACTTCATAATCCTTCTTATATTTATCAACAGTGTCACTGGTCATTTGGCTATGGTTGAAAATAGAACTGCAGATCGTGCACAGCCACTTAAGAAAGTCAGGATAAGGGCAAAAATTGTGAACCATTCTCAATAAGCTAGCTGCTCATATCCAAACGTTAAGAAATGACAAGCATCAAATAACAATTCTGTGACATAGTGTACGGGATAAATCTGACGGGACTGTATGAACAAAAGTAAGAATAGGAACTGAAGGTACGATTAATCAAAACTAAAATGAAATACTTGCAGACAACTTTTCTAGTAAAAATTATTATGGAAGTTGACCACAAAAATGTAAGTAGAAATCAATCTAGTTCTTTGGTAAACAACTGCAAGTTAACCCCAGCAAGATTACAACACATTTAATTTGTTCCTTTTAACATAAGTTGGTCTTTATCCATGACATAAGTAGTTCAGGTCTGGAAGCAGTTTATTAAGACTTATTTAGACCTGTAAAAGCCTATGAGATGAAGAAGGGTTGTGATATCAGAAAGAAACTGTGTTCTCGAACTTGTACTTAAGTCTGCTGAGAAATTTGTACATGTCAACATTCGTTTTAGTAATGAATAACATAAAAATATGGAAATTTGCCCCTCAGCTCTTTTTTCGATGAATGTGAACTGGTTATTAGGGGCTAGACTTGATCTTCAATGCCCTCACAGTAGATTGAACTTGAACTTGCAATTTTCAACAAACCAAACATGAAAAGGGAAAGAATGGATGGATTTCTAGAGCATGAAGTATTTTCATGATTTAACAAGTACTGGTCGATAAGACATATATATACTATGTGAAAAAGAATAATAATTACATATCAATCAAAAACTGCATTATGTGCATCATATGGAAAAGAAATAAAGGAAATTAGGCCAAAATGCACCTAGGTTTACTGTTGGATGTAGAACCCCTGTTCTTTGGTATGCCATCTGTTCTTCTTGGTTTCAGATTTGGCTGAGAAGCGGAAGGTATCCTTGTATGCTAGGAAATAGAAAGACAATGTACACGAACATGAGAATTGTGTTTATATAGGGAATAGAAAAGAAAGAAAGCCAACATGAGTGGTGCTTTGATGAGCCATTTTATGAGCTTTATACCTGGGGGGGAGGGGGATCAACAGTTGTGACTGGAGCCTCACAGATGCACAAAGGCATCCCGCACTTGCACTCTATAACAATGGCACTAGAAGGGTTATGTTGTACAGTTGTCTCTGGTTTTGCATGTACTTCGGTACCAATATCTAGTCTGGAGACTTCATCTGTTATAACATCAACTCCATCAGAAGATGTCTGTGGTTCAACATTTCCCGATCTGTGTTGATGCATATTTACATCAATCATTAAAAACTCCATAAGTGAAAATAAACATTATTTACATTAATGAAAG
The DNA here is from genome assembly GCA_027563595.1 of Erythroxylum suave. Lineage (NCBI taxonomy): Eukaryota > Viridiplantae > Streptophyta > Magnoliopsida > Malpighiales > Erythroxylaceae > Erythroxylum > Erythroxylum suave. Next base: position 1,780,470 of record JAOSBN010000008.1, on the reverse strand, counting down.
AAATTAATAGAAATAAAATGGATAAAGAGCCTCTTTAGCTAAGCAACGAGCATTCAAACAATAAATAAGAAAGATATAGCTACGAAACTCCAAAGTCATACTCGTGGATGTCCTCTTTAGTTAGGAGAAGC
>JAOSBN010000008.1:1750161-1763199 GCA_027563595.1 Erythroxylum suave | reverse complement strand
CACTACCGGTTGAACCTCTAAACCTTAAACCTTTCCTTCGACCGGTTCGATGTCCGGTCCGGTTTTTAAAACATTGGGTTTCAATCTTAAATATAAATTTTTAAACCAGATCTAATGATAATCCTACACATATCAAACCTTCTGTTTTAATTATTTTATTTTTTATATAAATATATAAATAAGATTTAATAAAATATGATTGTTTATCCCAATTTTGGAAGTCATACATTTACCGTGCAATTCATAAAAGAAAACAATACGAAAAAATAAATAAAAAAGGAAAAAAGGTATTTTGAAAAGTCAGACACAGATACAATTATAAAAATATAATAAATTTAATTTCTCCAAGAGCAAGTGAAACTCGTGCGCAAAAGCCAGCTGTCATCACTCCGATGATCCGAAATTATTTATTAACCCATTCGATTATTTTATAATTATTTCCTTTTCTTGACGCCCTCTATTTCTGGATCAAGTACAACCGCCGAAAACACGCGAAAACAACGCAAAAAATATTGTAAATCCTTGGTCCACGTTTACCGGTTAAAGTTATTCTGTGTCTGAGCTAAGAGCCTAAGACAACCAAGGACAGAACCGAAACTCGAGTCTCTGATTTGAGTTGTCCCAATAATGGAGGCCGAATCTCAAGTCTTGAAGCCGGAAGCTTTTGAGGAGGAGGAAGCGAAGAAGGTGCAAGATGTCGCCGTCGACAACGGCGGTGAGCGAAATTCGGGATCTTTGAAGGAAAGCCCTGATTTCCCGGAGAAGAAAGGATCGACTGTCCTGAATAGAAACCCGAGGTACCCGTTCATTCCCTTATTGTGTGAAAATTATTTTTAGAATTTTTGGGGGTTAAATAAAGAAAACAGTGTAGGAAGGAGCTGAGATCTGCTGGGTGTTAGTGTTGTTTACTGAAAATGGAAAATGGTGAGAAGATGACTTGTAGAGGGGTCAAAAGGAGGGACTTTACCACCAGCAAGTTAGCTTTGTGGTGTCGTGTTGTTAGGTGTTGGAGCTGTTTCAGATTCATAGTGTTCCTAGCATGGAAAAGAAGGGTTTGGTCTATTACATAAATTTTGTACAGGTACCAATTCTAGTTCTAAACGAAAAGGGTAGTAAGGAAAAGAAAGAGAATACTCTGTGAGCACCGAAGTGATGTAATCAACAGTGAACTAAACGAGGTCTGTATCATGTAAACGTGTTTGAATTGGGGCTGCTTATTTGCATGCTTCTATGGAAACTAGTGTAGGAAGAAAAGTAACCAATTTCACCACGTGGGGGTTTGGACTTTGTGTGGAATACTAAGACAGATCTGCTACGGATTGTTATGGAACCTGATCTTAGGATCCATGTCGGTTTCACAAAGGACGTATAGCTGTTTAATAGGATTTGTTTTACATTTCTTTGAAATGTTGAAGAAGTTAAGACTGCCAGTAAGTTGATGAATTAAAGGGCGTGAAAAGCTATAAAATGACAAAGAAAAAGGAGCTTCAATTTTTCGTTGATAAAGATGAGTTTTAAGATTTTGGTTGCAAGTAAAGTAAGCAAGTGGTTGAATATGGACACGATGAATCTATCCATTTGTGCACTTCGGTTGTAAATCTGTAGTTGTTTTCGTAACTTTGGAATGTGGTTTGTGAGAAAGAAGGAATATCCCAAGAAAGGGAAATAGTGGAAGTGAATTTCACTGTTTAAGAACGCATACTCGAGTTTCCTTTCAATTGTAGAAATCATGTCATACATTTATAGAGACTAGAGAATTGATTGTCATGGCTTTGCAGTTCTCAGTTGTATCTTGGCTTGGGAAACCCAGATCATAGAATACCTGATTGGTCATCATACTTAATAGAGAGCAATAAAGAGAGAGATTTGAAATGGTTGACTAATCGGCACAAAGATTTCCTTTTGAAAATACTTCTTTCATACATTGTAATCCATCAGTCTTGAGCATGTGGAGTGAAATACAAAAATGTAATATGCTTTATATATATAATTCTTGGTTCGATCAATTTTTTTGTTGGCTATTGTCTATAATAAAACATGGAAATCATGTGAAAAAATGGATATTTTAGAATAAATAGGCCTTTTGATGGTTCTTACAAGAAAATTGCATACCTTGAGAGTTGTGGTATTCGTCTTGGTGACTGTCTTTGTGAAGATAAAGAATTAAAAATTCAGTCTTACGGATTTACCATATGGGAGAGGAGTTAAATCTGTCAGGTTATCTTTCACTACTTCAATTCGGGAAGATGGAGTCCATATCATAGACTTGTCCATTGACAGGAAATAAGTTGTCAGCAGAGAGTGTTTAACATTGCTCCAACTGTGAGCTCTGTTCATGTGCAGTGAAGTCTGAGAACTATGTTCATGCGTTTTTTGTGTAGTTAAGCTTTTCAAATCTTTGTCTTCTGGAGAATTTCTTATTAAGAAGTTATTAAGACATTCCGTTCTTGTCAAGTTAATTAGGTGGCTTCTGTAAACAAATCACTGATGCTTTATTGATAGCTTGAAAGTAAAGTCATATGATATCATCTTAGATTTAGGTTTTGAAATATGTGAACTGTACCCTTTTCACTTTCTTTTCTTTTTTTCAAGGTCTGCTGTGATGGCAGCATCAGAACAAGATGCCAGCCCTGCTCAAGACCAACTTACAATCTTCTATGGTGGAAAAGTTGTTGTATTTGATGCCATTCCTGCAGAAAAGGTTATTCACACTACAGTTTAATTTCTAATTTTAATTCTGCAACGAGATTTAGTTCTGATTCTTCTGCACGATCATATCCACAGGTCCACGAAATTGTGCGTATTGCCAAAGCAGCTGCAGCTACCATTAAAGCTGGTGATGTGAAGAAGACTGAAACCACCTCACCTCTCGTTAGCCCAGTCCTTGCTAGGTCTCCTTCAGTGCAAAGCATTTCTAATGGTTTAGCTTCACCACAGACACAATTGTATCCTGTTCATAAGGGTTCTCTTTGCAACTTGCAAGCTGGTAATACTACATTATGTGATTTGCTAGAGTCCCTGCTGTTGTCCGTCCCCTTCTCTAGGAAATATAGTTGAATGTCGGGGCCGTAATATCTCTGTATTCCTTGTTGCAGATTTACCAATTGCAAGGAGACACTCTTTACAACGATTCTTCGAGAAGAGACGCGATAGGTAGTCCCCACTTCTCTCTCTCTCTTGTTTTTGTTCTTGATCTCTCTCGATAGTTGGCTGATTTCTTTGCTGCAATACTTTCTCAATCGCATTTTTTTCCGTTGTAGGTTGGTGAGCAAAAGCCCTTATGCACCTCCTTCAACGACGAAAAAGGATGAGACCTTAGAGGCTGATCGAAGCTCTGAAACTTCAACAGATACTGTATGCTCGGAGAAACCTCTAGCATCAGCAGAGGAACAACAAAAAGTGGTTGCCAATCTTGCTTGATTGTGCTTTAGGTTTGCATGCATCATGGAAACAAACCTCTAATGCCTGTGTATTGTTAACAATTGTATCCATCGTACAAGACAAGGTTTAATAGTATTGGTGATGTTTATTCCATTTTAGATGCCATGTGGTGAAGTATGTGAAGTTGTCAATATATCCCAAGGACTCCTACAATTGTATGCCCATTAAGATGCTAGGTCAAATCTCTGTAACTTAAACGTGACAGTAACAGATAATTGATGTGGGTGTTATCGTTTTTGTTGGTTTACATTGTCGTTCTTATGCTTAGTAAGAGTTACTTTCGTTTAGTCGTAATGAAGAACTAATGATTTGAAAGACAAAGCTTGAAGAATATGCCCTGACCTCAACTTTCCAATTGGACAGGGCAAGTTAAACCTGCAGTATCACGATTATGCTAAAGGAAATAACTAAAATGGATTATACATAAGTTCCAAACCCAAAGCATCGTGTTTTGGAACAAAATTACACATTATCCGAAAGAAAGACAGTACAGCACACATATCGCTTCTCAAAACGGGAACTCGAGCTCAAACTTGGCGATCACCGCTTGCTGCTATTACAGCTAGTATATTTTAATGCATACTACGCATGATTCCATGTACGTAGCCACCAGTCATGACCAGCGACACTAGAGATACAACCCCTGCCGGAAAAACTTTGCCGGACTTCAGAAATCTAGAGCCCATCACTCCTGTTAATGCAGCAGATATCCCTGCACATGTGAAAGACAGTGAAGGCGACTGATGTTAATTTCAAGGAAATAGTTTCATGACTGGTGGATGATCAATGAACATCTGTTACCGTAACAATAATTTTTTCTTTTGATAAATCTGAAAACTCCAAGCAAACAAACCAAGACTCCGAGTAAGCTGAAATGGGGAAGCACAGACACACCACGAGCCTAATTACTAAAATTAACAGCCTTAAATACAGATAAAAGCCTGTTATCTTCTGTTAATCTATCCTTACAACCACATTATAAACATGCTATAACTATGTAAAAAGAGTTGTATGGAAATAAACATACGCAACAGTCGAAATGGTATATGCACAATCCCTTAATCTCTTACCAAGTCCAATGGATGATGCATAAATTGGATTTCCTGGAAGCTGAGTATAGACATAGTACAATACTGCTGCAGAGATACCTCCAGATATCAGCGATTTCTGGCTGCCACTCTTCAAATAGCCCATAAGTCCACCCACTGTCACAAGATCACGAAAAGTATGAGATATAAGCAAGACGGGAGCTAAGTTTTTGTAAGTGTAATCAAAGTTTAGCCATGCCAATATTGAAACAAGTACAAGACCAGTCACAGCAGCTAGTAGTCATCAATTAAACAATGAAAGTAATCCAATAACCAATAAAGCTTCATACTTTCTCGTAATGACTCATAGTCGTAGAACACAACTCCAAAAGAGCTAATGACAAAACAGCTCACAGTCACCATTGTGAAACGAAAACACTTACTTCCGACTAGAGCAGCATAACCAAGAGTCAGTTTCTGGGACATAGACAACGCCATCTTCTTCTTACCACCGCTATCCTCTGATGATCCTCCTTCTCTTTCTTTATCCCTATCACCGCCGCCTCCACCGCCACCACCGCCGCCTTTACCTCTTCCTCCTTCCCCACCCCAATCACCGCCGCCAATCTCCTCGTAACCGTCACCTCCACCGCCTGACCGCGCTTCGATCTCGATCCCCTCGCTCGCTAAGTCAACGTTGTCAGTAACAATCGTAGACTCTCCAGGATCGGAGGCCAAAGCCCTAGAAGCGACGATCTGGTTCCGATTACCAGAAGAAACAAAGAATCTCTTATAATTCCCCCGAAGCCTTAGAACCGCCGATGGGGCTACAGAAGTTCGGGAGCCGAAGTTAGAAGAGTGTGGAAGGAGAAGAAGAGAGGACTGTGATACTGCTAAACCCAACAACTCTGCCATTTTCGCGTTTGCTTTTAACAGCTAGTCAACTTCCTCCATCTTCTTTCTTTAGTCTTCGGAATGTTCCAACAAGTTCTGGAAGATTAAAGCCCAGTCCAGCCCAACAAAATCCTGTTCGACCCGGCCCAAGCCACGAAAATCGGAGCATAAAATAACATGCTTACCGGCCTTTTCTTTTTCAATCTTTAGGTTTATACTTTATAGTTTCCGAGTCAAAAAATATATTTATTATTTAAATTTTTAAAAAATTATATTAAAATCTTAAATTACTAAAATTTTGATAGTTTCTTTTAAATTAATTATGACTATACAAATCGAATTACACACATACTATCAACCATATAATAATTTCTATTAGGATAATTCAGAAAATATTTTTAAAATATTATATTTTAAACTATAAATATCCTCAGTATTTATTTTATCTTAAAATAATAAAATTATTTGTACCATTTTTATTTTTCATCGTGAAATATATAAATACATAAACTTGAAACAAAAATTAAAAAAAAAGATCAATAATAATTAAATCAAATTCACATTTAAATCAAATTAAAAATGTAAAAAAATTAGTTTTTTCACTTTTGATTTTATAAGTTATGAAAATTATAAAAATTGGTTTTTGTTTTACATGTTTACTTTTTATAGCCCTAATTATTATAATGAAAATTACAAAAGTTGATTTTTGTTTTATATTTTTACTTTTTATAATCCTAATTTACAATATATTATTTAGTTATTTAATAGTAACTATTAATAAGAATTATAAACAATGTAATTTAATATTATATATTTAATTAATATTAATAAGAATTACAAGTAAATTAATTTAACTTAATGATTTAATTTAATTTTGAAATAAAATAATTTTAATTTGATAGTGATTAATAAATATAATTTAAATTTAAAATATTTTCAAGATATGTAATTTTCATTGATTTAATATTAAAGTAAATATTAATTATTATCAATAATAAAATATAATAGATATTTTTATTTTAATTTTAAAATAAAATAGAAATCGCAATAAAAAACATAACTTTTTATAATTGAATGTTAAAAAATTATGAAAAGTTGTATGGTTTAATTTTCGAATTTAAGAATCAAAACTCAATCGTCCGTTAAGCCTACCTTTTTTCTAAAGCGCTCTTCTTGTGGCTAAAACAAAATTCTTATCTAGACCCGGGTGTAGCAGATCACTACTTCGACGCTTCATGTTTGCCCTCTTCTCAAGCAACACGCATGAAAACCCCAGCAAAATTCAGAACCGAATTGTATTAATTTATATCGTAAAGATTCCGAATTCAGGAACCTGATAGACATAGACTATGGAATCCCAAGAACTATTGGAGCAGCAATTGCAGGATTTGCTGAAACAACTTGGCAAGAAACAGAATTTCGAGAATGCTGTCTCCTCCATCAATTCTCTTCTCCGTGATCGTTACCCCTCTGCTCCATCTTCACTTAGAAAATCGGTGAGTTTTTTATTTCTTGGAAAGATTCATTCTTTTTGGATTTTGGCTTCTGGGTATTGATTGCCTTTTCTTCAAAAATTGCAATTGATTGATTGTTGTGGAATGGTTGTGATTACGTCGTTGTTTTCAGTTTTATTCTGCGGTTTGTCGTGTGGCGACGATTTTGAAGACAAGGTACACTTCTCCTGGCTTCTGGCTTGCTGGTTTGAGGCTGTTTGAAGAAGCTGAGACTTTGACACCTAACTCTTCTGAGAAGGAATACTTGAAGAGTTGTATTGCTCAAGCTAAGGAGCATTTGGAACTAGGGGAGATCCCCCCTGTTGTTACTGATTCATCCTTGAGATCGACGAATAGAGGTCGAATTCTGGAGAAACCTGTTTTTTAATTGTTGTAAATTTGTGGTTTGTGGTCTGATTATTGTTTGTGCTTTGTTTGATTTAGGATATCTTTTCGAGGGGCACCTTACTGTGGATCCTGAGCCACCGTTGCCTCCATGGCTGGTGAGATCTAATCTTATGAGTTCTCTTAGCTCGCTTATGGCAGAGTCTTCAAGTAATCCTGAGTATGACGGTGTCAGAGCAGAAAGAGCTACAAACTTGCTTGAAGAGCTTATGAATAACCTCGATGATCACATCCCAGAGGTGAATTCCTGCTATTTTCATTAGCCATTCATGTCGTTATATGATTTTGTTTAGGGTATGAAATGAAAATTGAAACTATCAATTAGTTGATATCATTTGTCAAGTTCTGTACCTGTGGCATGTTAATAGAGTCTGAGTATGTTGATCTTGTTATTCCAACTTCTCTGGATCCCAGCTTATCTTTTATCTTTTATTCTGCTGAGGAATCAGCTCTAGAACTTTAGTAGATGTCAAACAGAATGATATACCCTTTTCTATTCCTTGAATAATTATTTTTTATTTCTGATATGATGGTGCTTAATTAATGAAACATGTTTTTGGCTGAAGGAGTTAATGGCGATAGTGGAGAGTCAAACTGCGAATCTAGAACCTAGAGTCCCTCCTGCTAGTAAAGAGGTTGTTGCAAATCTTCCCATCATTACTCTCACAGAGGAAATTTTATCTAAGCTAGGACCAGATGCAGAGTGTGCAATTTGCAAGGAGAATTTGGTTGTTGATGACAAGATGCAGGAGTTGCCATGCAAGCACACTTTTCATCCTCCTTGTCTGAAGCCTTGGCTGGTAAATTCTTTCTCTCTTTTAATTAGGAAATATTGCAGACTTTAGTTACTCCTGGCATTGACAAAGAATGTTCTAGCAAGGAAATGAAGTTTTATGTTATTAACGGATTGAATCTTCTGGCAGGATGTTCACAACTCCTGTCCCATTTGCCGGCATGAGCTAAAAACTGATGATCATTTCTATGAGAGTTGGAAAGAGCGAGAGAAGGAAGCTGAAGAAGAGAGGAAAGGTGCTGCCAATGCCCTGCGTGGTGGTGAATTCATGTATGTTTAAATGAGGGTGCTTAGTCCATGGTAAATTCATGTAACTTTTAACATATAAGCACCACTCTCTTGAGCAGGAACTATTTTTTTTTTAATCATACTTCGGGAAAAGCAGATAATGAATAGTTCAATTGATGTAATAGTACCTTATGTTTGTTTAATTTGGGCTTTCTTTTTCCGCTACCTTCAATCTGATTTTTACCTTGTGAATCAGCACATACCGAACAACATCTAATCTAAGCCATCTATTCCATCTCAGAAAGCCTGTTATCAAACTTTCTTAAGACACATGGTTGTTGACAGCAGATTTCTGTTTATATACCTGCGTTTCCTAACATCATAGTCCAGTAGCATAGATCTTCCTGCTGTATTCGATGTGCTTTTACCAAGCACTTGCATGTATTTTGATTGGAGTCTTTTGGCTAGATTTTCTGTGACCAAAGTGCACAGTTCTATGACTTCAATAATTAGTTTGTACTCTTATATTCGGAGGCATCGGAACTTTTAAGCCTATTTGTCTACTTGAGTTATAATTCTGATACGATGTATCATTTGGCGTATTCTGAAACAAGAAAGATCTCAGACGCCATTGTCGTAGAGATCATGCAGTAGTGTTTCACAGGCGTCATATATCTTAAACAAATGATCATAAAAACTGCGCTCAAGTTTATTCAACATGCACTAAAATGGGGTAGCTGTTTATAGGTATCAATTTAAACCAATTATAGTCACTTGTAATAAGTAATTCGATTAATCAAAGCAAAAATTCATCGGGAGTTTCCATGTGGCACTTGATGAAAAAAAAAAAAAAAACCAAGAAACTGAGGTTTCCACAACTCCATAGCACGAAAAATGAGCTACTCCTCCGTGTAAAGCTATATCCAGGCTAGGCAGCCTTAACTTTCTCGATGAGATCTGCAGCGTCTTGAACTGTGACGATGTTCTCAGCTCCACCTTCTCCGATTGTCACGTCAAATTGTTCTTCCAGAGCCATCATAATCTCAACCTGATAAATTAACATTCTTAGAAAGCTATAACCCAACAACGATATTGGAATTATGTCAACTCCAAGGAAAAGCAAGATAATGATAACCGACCGTGTCAAGGGAGTCAGCTCCCAAGTCAGCGAACTTTGTTTCAGGAGTCACTGCACCTACTTCAATGGACAACTGCTTTGCAATGGTGCTCTGAACTATGTTCAAGGTTTCCACTTGAGCCTGAGTAATAGACACTAAATTAACTTCCTACTAAAAGGGATTAAGAAAAACAAGAAGACAAATTACTGAAACTAAATCTTACCGAGCATGAAATGGGAGTTCTGAAGCATTTAGACCTGGTTGAGCAAATGCTAGCTGCCTTTGAGAAGTAAACGTTTGGGACACCTTTTAGCCCCGAAAACACTGCTCCTCCCTGCATCAGAATTCACAGTTTCTTATAGATATTCTCCGATACAAGAATCAAGTGTGGAGCAGAAAGTTTCAGTGAACTAACTTTGACAGAGAAACTCTTCCGCTGACCAGGTATGCTCCTGGCCCTGGAAGCGATAGGAATGGTTGTCATGGGACATGTAGGGGTTGCAAGGAAGCTAGCCATGGAGAAAGTTGACGAGTAAAATCCCTGTTAATTTGTAATGCAGAAGTAGCAGAAAGCAAGGGAATCGAATAAGAAAGTCTCGTCTTGGCCTGTATATATGGAGCTTCCGTAGTATTTGCTAGCCTGGAGCAATGGATTACTTGTTGGAGTAGCTGATAATTCCAATGCGCGTCTTTCGTCTATGGTCTTGAAATTGGGCGACCAATCCCATGTCTGTGTGGCTGCTTTCGTCCAAGTAATAATCAAGGCTTGCCGTCTAAAGTTGTTGATGACTAATACTCTCTTGTTAGCTTAAATTATAGCTGTAAACAACGGTGTATAGCAGAAAATTATCAGAAGTCGGTCCAAGAAGGTGAATGAACGAAAATAAGTCAATGAATTAAATTGTGTTAAAAATTGAATAAAATTGAAGAATTTAAAATAAGATATAAAAATTATCCTTAATTTAAAATTTAATTGAATTAACTGCTCAATATTGTTATAGTTGAACTATCTGAATCGATTCGTTTTTTTAACCATAACTTATAAAACTTTTAACATATTTTTTGCTTATAATTGCACAATTTATTATTATGTAACATAAAACTAGTAATAAAAATAATTTTAGATAGAAATAAAAAGTGGATAATTACATATAATTGTGGAAAATTGATTTTATTTTCTTTTACAAGAGGGTCGCTAGTTATCGGGATCAGATCTCCTATTCTGATTATGGTGTTCTTATCATATTATATTAAATCTCATCAACACATTTATGCGAATCCCTACATAAATATATAGATGAGATTTAATAGAACAGAGTTGAAACAGAATAACTAGAACAGATAATTCAATTAGTTTCTACTAACAAAATTAGAGTAATTATCGCTTAATTTTATTTTAAGAATTATAAAACGTTTAAACAAAACTTAAAGAATTTAGTTTTCAATTAGGGTTAAGGTTAGATTCTTTTATAAAATAAATAATATCAAAACTTTGTGTTGAAGGATTTTTTTAATTAGTCATATATTTTTAAAAATTATTTTAATTCACTTTATCGTAGCAGAGTTATTAAGAATAATCTTAAAAAGAATTTGGAATATTGGTTAATATAATTACAAATTATGTTTAAAATAATTTTCAGAATTCAAAACGATTTTTTTTACCAAAATAAAATATTCAATATTAAATATTGTTTATTAACACAAGTCTCGGGCCTCAAAAGTGTAGTCATTGGGCCAGAATAAGATAAACTAGTCCAGGTGGTCGGTCTCTCTCTGTTGTTAGACGGTGTATGGCCACTGGCTAGGTCTAGCCTGGTCTCACCGACCGCTGCTCTCTCTCTCCATCTCTCAAGAGTCTCAGTCTCTATCACCACCCTCACGCAGTCACGCTCCGACACGAAGCGTCCCCCACGTGAAATCGGACAGGAAACACGGGTCCTCAACGTTAAAAATGGTCCAAGGATCAGACCAGGTGCATACATGCGAGAAGTAAATTTGAAGTCCTGCAGAAATGAAACCTGATGTCAACATTAACATTGCATGAACATTGGCAGAGCTAAAGATAATATCAAAGCCTATATATATATATATATATAACATCCCACCACCTTTATTAAATACAAGTATCGACACGATTGCTGTTTATAACGGCTCAAAATTTCTTATTAAAAAAAATCGAATTTATAACATCAAAACTTTGAATGTGTGCATACTGCATAGCCACTCCATCTCGTATACACCTATCCTACAATTTGCATGCATGCCACTTACGACTACTATCATGTGCTTGCATTCAAGTGAATTATTATCACTCACAACAATATATCTAGGTGTGTATGTATGTATGTGTATATAGTAATTACAATAACATTAATTACCAAATAAAAACAAGAGATATGGACTGTCTGCAACTCTATATCTACATGGTTATCCGTTTTCTGCACCCTTTTTATCAATTCAAAGGGAAGATTGGTTTTGGCTGGTTTTTATTGGTTGCAACTTGCCATTCCAAACCATAACCGAAGTTAAAAATGAAAGAGAGGTCACCATTTAGATATATACTGGCTTAGGGTTCAGTTTCAGGTCAGGTTAAGATTCTAGAATTGCATGCTTCTTCTTCTTCTTCTTCTTCTTCTTCTTCTTTAATCTCAGTCTCAGCCTCAGCCGCAGTTTCTATCTCTGATTCTCTATCCATTCCCTATAGCTAAGATAGCTAGCATGTGTTGTTGGTGGACAGAACCAGGCGTATTTAAAATGGTTGAGATGGTCCCACCGCCAACCTCACTAATGGCGGAAAATGACCTTACACTTTTGAAAGGTTAAGGCCGCGAGGAGGAGCGGCTCAGGGCTGGCTGCTGCTGTTGTTGCTGCCACCATTTTCAGGTCCCCCAACAGATTCAATCCCCACGCCCATCATTAATGACTAGATATATAATTGTTACCATTAATAGTCTCCCTCCTATAGTAATGTCTTGATTTTATGTAATTTATATTCTAATAAGGATAAGATATTTATTTTTCAAAAAATTCTACTTATTATTTATTTATTTTTTTGAATATTTGTGATATACTTTAGAGTTGTATAAAAATCTTGAAAGCATAAGTTTAATCATGTAATATAAGATAAAAAGTGGAATTATGAGATCCCTAACTTAATCATAAAGGAATTGAAACCAGAGCTGTTCCTAATATTTTATAGGTCTTGCCCTGGGCAAACTGCAAAGTAAAAAAATATTTTTATTTTTGCCTCTCATAAAGAATAAAAATAAAATAAATATGGGCCATTTTTGTTGTTCTTTATGAGATCAAGATCAGACCCTATTTTGTTTAATTTTATTTTTATAAAAATAAAAATGAATCATATTTTATCATTTATAAAAATGGGCCTTAAGCGAGTACCTGCCCTGCCATTGCCCAGGGCCGGCCCTAACTGAAACTCGGGATTTTTTTAAGGTAACCGCAGGGGTGGAGCCAAGAATATCCTAGAGCCGGGGCTGAGATGGTGGCGGGCTAGTGGCTAGGCAGGATTGGGGTGGTTTGTATTACCTTGTATACGTGACAAAAATTAGTTTAAATTTTATATTAACTTTTAATAAGTTTTTTTATAAAAGTATTCTAAAAGAAAAATTAACTAATTT
>JAOSBN010000008.1:1733218-1748783 GCA_027563595.1 Erythroxylum suave | reverse complement strand
TTAAAATAATTGCATTAACCTAAACCAAAAATAATTTTAACAAAAAATTAAAAAAATACCACAAGGTCAAGGAAGCAGTGGGCTGTTGGCAGAGGAAGTCAAGAATGGCGGTTAGGGGGTAGGGGCGGATGGAGATGGTGGCGATTGGGGCGGCAGTAGTGAGCAGTGGGTTCAGTCGTTTCCTTCAGATGGAGATGATGGAGATGGTGGCGACTGGGGCGGCACGGCAGCAGTGGGTTCAGGCGTTCAACACTGGCGTGGCGACTGGCGAGCTGGCTAACGGCCTGGCGGGCAACTGAGGAAGGCAAGGAGTCGGAGATGCGGGTGCGGGGCACCGAACAAGGAGTGGGCGTGTGGCGGACTGGCGGTGGCAACCGGCAGGGGAGGTTTCGATCTTCACAGCTTCACTCTTGCGGAAGCCGAGCCGCTGCCTCCCCCCCTGGGTAACCATGTTGCTTCCATATCTTAACTAGAACAATTAGACATTTTAACAATATTTTAAAAATCTGATTAGAAGTTAAACTTGTAAGGTTAAATACTAAATAAAATTGAAAAACTTAAAATATGATTAAAGTACTAGACTGTTGTAAGAAGTTTAATTAAAAAGAGATATTATTAATTGAAAATTAAATAATTTATTTTAGTAGTTTATAAAAATCAACTAGTTTATGAAAATTGACAATTTAATTAATAAATTAATCGACTTTTAACAATAAGAATTATTAAAAGAAATTGAAGCGAAATATTGAATATTGAATAAAAAAATTAGTTGGCTACAAAGTTTTAAGATTGAACCAATTAGATCGGTTTAAATTTTTAATCATACTCTTTTAGTATAAAGAGTATTTCTTTTAATAATTTTTTAAAAGTAATAAACACTTATATTTTAATCTAATTTTACCAAATAAAAGTCATAGTCATTATTTTAAAAAATCAAGAATTGGAATTGATTGTTTGAACAAGATAACGTAAAGTTGACCAACCCTTTGTGTGGTTCAACCGATTGAGTGAGACCACAGGGAACATTGGATGCCTAACTTAGTCACGAAGGAATCGAAACCTGGCGTGGAAAATTCAAAATTGTCATAAATAAAACCTTTGGTCCTGGAACAAACGGGAGTGATGTGAATCTTAATTCTTAATAAGAACAGTTGTCCCCAGGAATGAAGGGTCGGTGTCTTGTTAGGCAGAGTCGTAGCTCTTAAAAACACGCAACGGAATTAGATCTTTTGGCTTGCTTGCTATAATAAATAATTTCTGCCGCCACGTAGTAGGAATAATTATTTATTTACCTAATTTTTAAATACAATCATATGTTTAAATATACCAGTGAATAATAAGAGATTTGAGAAAAGTTTGGTGTTACCTAAAAAATTAACAAGTAGAAAAAAAGTTGCAATAAGAAAATATTTTTGTGGTAAAAATTCTACTTTCTATTAATAATTTTATGATAATTATAATTTTCTATTATATTCTCAATTAATAGAAAGTAAGTTTAAAGCATTTTATTTATATTTTTTATTTTAATTTAATATAAAATTAAATTATAAAATATTTTATTTACTAAATTTATTTTATTTATATTTCTTATTTTATTTTAATATTTAATATTTATAATTTGAAATTTATATGATTAATAATATTTTTTATTTACTTTAATTTATTATAATTTTAAATTTTAAATTTATATGACTAATAATATATTTTTAATTATTTATACAACAATAATAGTTTATTAAATCAATGGGTTTTTAATCATTTTATCTTTTTTAGCAACCGCAACCGTATTTATCAAACACTTATTTTCACATTTAGCACTTATTAAAATAACAATCTCAAACACATAAGTACTTATTGATAATAAGTATTATTTTAGCAACAACAAATTGATTTCAGCAGGTTATTAACTGCCAACATTGCCTTAAATTAAGCATTTATTCTTAACTAATAGAGAGATTATTTTTGATATATTTATAAAATATTTTAAAAATAATTTCAAGTTAAATCTTCATTTAAGTAATAAAATATTATTATACTAAATCAAAATTTAGATAAAAATAATTATTTTTTAAGAATTTAAATTATTACTTCTCGTTAAATTCAATATAAAATGATATTATTATTTTTTATTTTTAAAATTATTATTTATCAAATTGATATTACTTAGTTATCTTTTTCTAACATTTTTATCAATTCATAATTATCAAATGATATTTTGTTAAGGAAATAAAATACAATAAATAAAATATATAATTAATTAAACAATATAATTAATAATTTCCAAACTTGAAAGAAAATATTTTTAGGTGGTTCTATTTTAGTAATATTTTAAAGAGCAGGAGGATACTGAATTGATTACGGATTGCAGGCTTTTAGTATTTCGGCGGTGGGGTGGGGTCGGGTAAGACAGATACAAGAGCTGCCTGTTTCTTGATCCTATGTATGGTGCCCACGTGGCTCCCTGTTTTTGATTGGAGACTTTAAGCCTTAGCCCAAGTTGGGGAATAGCCGTTTGATTATGAAAAGTCACATCATGTCCGTCTGTGGCTTTTGCAGGCGGTCCCACCCGACATTTTCTAAGCAATTTGGAATACTATGTATTTATATGTATGTATGTATGCATGTATGTACGTACGAATCATTCATGCTGTCCCAGTCTTCACTCCAGCCACTCGGACCACTTGTAAGTTGTACTCCTGAATAGTTAGTGGCTGTCGAATTCGACAAATTTCGTTTTTTTTAATAAATTTTCTAAACATCTTGATAGTTAATGTAATGGGTCGAATAATTTATAGCGAATGATTAAAGCTTTTCTGAGAACATGAAGAAACTCAAATACTAAACTTAGGGTTGTATGGTGGAAGCAGAGATGAGCAGGAGGATTTTTAGGGTTTTTACTGGTGCCCTCTGCAAATAATGTACAGTAAACTGAATGTTGGGGGGGGGGGACCCAAGTATTACTGTGAACTGCGGAGGCAACGAAAAAGAAGGACCTCACCGTGTGGAAAGGTCAGGTCAGCACAGTAAAGGTCTGCAAAGGTATCAGGGAGGGACTGAGAAAAAAATTATCGGTTTTATCCCCTAAAAAATGCGAGGCTTCGTGGGTTGGAGATAAAAGAGAAAGAGTCTAAGAATTAAGTCTTTTCACAATCAAGTGTGAACGGAATCCAAAACTTTGTGAGAAATAGAGGAGGGGATAGATGATGGTGTAAAGTTACGTTCTTGTTGGTTTTGGGAGCATTATTAGAGGTTATTGAAACGAGGGTGGGTAAGTGTTTTGATTCGTGACAAAGAGCCATCTTTGTTTTGTTGTTGAATGAATGGGTGCTAAGGGATTGGTCGAACGCTGGAGGTTTCAGAAGGGCAAATGGTCATCTTGCCAATCTTTATCCACTCTTCAAAAGGGAAAAAAAAAGAAGAGAAGAAGATTAAAAAAAAAGGCCCGGGGCTGGTATTTCCTTCTTTCCTCCTATTTTATATGTGGTTTTATTTCATTATATTATATTATATTCCACATTTCCACCTCTAGAATTTCTATCCCTATTTCTGCTTTGTTCAGTTGTAAGTGAAGCTCTTACACTTTGCAAGTTGATTGCCTATCTCTTTCTTTCTTGTTTTATTTTATTTCTTTTTCTCTGTTCTGTGTCAGCTCTTATTTGCTTTCCTCATTACATGACAACTTGTTACTGGTGGTCGTTCTCACTACCTTGGATGGATTCTTCAGCTAAGTTTTGCTTTAAGTTTGATGTTTAACAGTTAAATACCTAGAACTTAAAAATTGGAGTTGGTCAATTTAGGGAGGTCTAAGATAAAAATCTTGTCTTTTGGAGCAATGATTATGGACTAAACGTTAGAGACATTAAACTGGTAGGAAAGCAATCCATATTAGTTAATTGATTTGATGGTTTGGGGAATATAACTGAGATAGCTAAAGGATGATTAGAGCTGTTAAAGTAACATCTGTTCCCGAATTGCCGGTTGCTGAGACCAGGTTGGTTATATAAATGGAGGGTTGAGCTCTTTAGATGCATTGAGTTGGTTCTTTTGATCCACCCACCACTCTGTTGAACTATCATTATTTCCTGGTGGTGTTGGTTTCATCCAGAGCAGGAAGAGAATTATAGATTTTATGAGAAAAAACTGTCTTCCTCTTGGACATATTGATGGTTTTGGCACTTGGGAATCATGGATGGACATTTTGATGATTTGATGCTAGAGCAATCATTCAATTGGTTCAGATAAGTGGGATTATTATTATTGCCAGTGCTTTCAATCTTGTGGAGAAAACACTCTCACCTTGTTCTTTGACGGTTTAGTCCTATCCATATCTGTAAATGTCAGCTACATTTCTTTGAATACTAAACTAAACAGAGAATATCTGTTTACATATATATATATATATATAGCTACATTTCTTTGAATACTAAACTAAACAGAGAATATCTGTATACATACATACATATATATATATACATATATGGATATGGATTAGTACACGCTAGTACTCTGTTGGGGATCGTTTAATTACTATTTTCCTCTCCAATATAGAAAGAATACTAATTTTTGTCCCATGTTCACAACAATGTTAATATTTACAGTAGGTACTAAATTCCTGTTCTCTATGCTCTATTTTCACTGTTCTCGCCGCCTGAGATCTCTGATAAAATATGCAGAAGCCATCCCTCTGGTTCTGCCACCTCCAACTAGAGTGAAACTTGGAAAAACTGTGTAGTAAAAAGGGTGACAATAAAGGAAAATAACCTGAAAGGGAAAGAAAGATGATGGTATGGAGCATTTCTGTCTTTGTTGTGGAATGCCTTTACAAAAGGTCCAAGTTCTCTGTTTCATATGAACAGACTCAAATCATGTTGAAATTTTTGTTTAAACAGAAAATATTGGAGTTTTCTCTTTTTTCTCCTCATAAAAGAAAAGAAAATTAAAAAAAGAAGTTACAACAGTGATGGAGATTCTTTTGTCAGTCTGCATAGTCTTTTGCTGACGTTTTAGGAGCCTGATCAATCCATAGTACTTGTAGCCAATATAACAGAATACCATTCTACCATTATAACCCTAAATTGTCCCTTTTTTTAAAGAATTTACTGGTAAATAGAAACTTGTGATTCAGAGGCCGTTCAATTTGCCAAAAGAACGGTACTTGCTCATCAAACCAAGACTAAACCTTTTGTTTATTTCTATTTCTTTCCCTAGGAGTTACTCAGTGCCCCTTTTACATATGATTAGGACTGGCTTACTTTCGAAGTGAACTTAACTTTGGTTGTTGATGATTCTGCTTTTCCAATAAGGTGATGTCTTGTCTCTAAAATGCTGTTGATGAAACTTTTGTTGGTATTTTCTCTTTTCCTGCAAATTGTTACTCCTTTTTCCTACCTTCACCTCCGAAGTAGTTTCCCTTACCATTTATGGTTAGTTGCATTGGATTTTCGCTACTGTTCTGCATCATATTGAGTTGTATATATATCTAAGGTCTTCAAGGTTATCGTATTTCCTTTGGGAAGGGGCACTATAGGAATGAAGGGTGACATGCTAACTACTCATTTAAGGCGGGTAATAAAACAGTAACAAGTGTGTTTTTCCCAAGCCAGGAAAACTCCAAAAACATTTTTAAAACCCCAGACTGTCCTCAGCTGGTATTTATATCACCCATGAGGCCATCCGGACTAGTACTTAGGATCAGCCTCTGCCTCTCTCTGCATTTGTGTACTTTTGTCTCTCAGAAACAGGAAAAAGAGAAAACCATGATTCTTTTAACCCGGACCTTGCTTCTACATTCCTAAAGTTGACAAGTTGGGAGAGAGAGAGAGAGAGAGAGAGAGAGATGAGGGGTAGATCATCCAAGAATGGTACTGAGGAAGGAATGAAAATTGATAAACTTGGTAAGCAGAACGAAGAACCTCATCTTTCTGGTGCTTACATCCGTAGTCTAGTGAAACAATTGACCTCCTCGAGAACCAAGGACTCCATGAACCCGAAAGACAATACCTTTAATGACCCTGATGGTGTTTCTGGCCAAAACATGACCAAATTTGGTGAAGATGTAAGTGGAAATCAGCAAAGCAAGCAAACCAAACAACCTCAACCACAGAAAAAACAGGCTAGGAGGAGGCTTTCCACCAATAGGCCTTACCAAGAAAGGCTTCTCAATATGGCTGAAGCTAGAAGAGAGATTGTTACTGCCTTAAAGTTCCACAGGGCAGCTATGAAACAAGCCAATGAACAACAGCAGCAGCAGCAACAACAAGTAGAGCAAGGATCATCCATGCAAGTGTCACCGCCATGTTTTGAGCAAGAAGGGAAAATAAAATCTAGGAGGAATTCTAGGACATACCCGTCAAGTACATCCAATTTCTCTGGTTATCTGGAGGATTTGTCCTATCCTTCTGTTTCTCATCCTTCTCCACCACCACCACCACCACTTCCTCCATATGGTTGTTGTTGGCCTGCTTCTGCAAATCTTCCTTCAGTTGTCCCTGAAACTCTCAATTTTTCCCTACCGAATCAACCTTTAGGCTTAAATCTCAATTTGCATGATTTTAAGAACATAGATACCTCTGTTTACCGTAGCAATGTTCACTTGCCATCAATGTACTCATCCTTATCGCCATCCTCATCTTCTTCCCCTCCTCTCTCCAATGTTACTGAGGAAGCTCCTTCAATTATGAAACAACAAGTGGTGCCGACGGCAGGGTCTGATATGACTGATTCCTTTGGTGTTGGAGGTTTGCATCAAGAGATGGATGATGATGAGATGGCAGAGATCAGATCAATTGGAGAACAACATCAGATGGAATGGAATGATACCATGAATTTGGTCACATCAGCATGGTGGTTTAAGTTCTTGAAGACCATGGAGCTTAGTCCAGAAGCAAAGGCAGATGATGATGAGTACTATCCATTTGATCAGGTCATGGAATTTCCAGCGTGGTTGAATACAAACGATGGATGTTTACAACAACATTTCAATGACTACTGCTCCCAAGACTACCTCAATGATCCTGCTTTACCTTGGTAAGAGTCCAAATTTTCTGTCTTTATCCTTAAATGAAATGTTTTCATTATTTAGGAAAATGTTTTCTGTTAAAATCCTCTTTTGCACCAAATTAAATGCTCTCTCCTTCTGAAGAAATTTGGTATGAAATTAATAACTAGTTTAAACATTGGACGTGGGTTCTTGATCTGGGAATGTTTGCTTGAACCCCAACCCAATTACTTACCATATCACCAAGAAAATGGCTAGTGGAAGATCAGCTTAGCAACAAGAAACATTGTTTTTCTATGCTTCCTCTCTACTTCTTTATTTTTCACCATCTCTACCATTATTAATGTTTTGCTAGGGATTTTGACCCAGAATACACGGGGTGAGAAACCGTGGAACTTATGAAACATACCATCTAAATGCCTCTACAAGTTTTGTCTATTAGCTACTTATTGTTAGTTTAACCAATTATTATGTTTGTCTTGTGGAACTCTTATTTTAATTTCATATGTGTACAAAAATCGTTGAAACATGATGAATGATGACTTCACTGATCATGTTTTATTTGATTTCTGCATCTTCTTTGTTTTACAGTATGGACATAGGAGAAATTGAAGGAATGGATGGGGACTGGCTATCTTGACAAGGATTGATTGTTTTTTGTTAATCAAACCTTTGGACTCTACTGTCTTCCTTTTCTTCATCTCCATTGGTGTGCTCTTTTTTGGGGTTAGTCATTTAGAAGCTATTTTGATTAATAAGGCTTGCAGATATGTTAAAAGTCTGCGACCCATTAAGATGGGAAATAATGCATTAGAGGAGTCTGGCTTCTCTTTTTTCGTGGTTATATGGAAGTATGTTATGTAGTTCTTAGTCCTCTGGTTATGTTACGAAGTTCTTAAGTTTCATTATCTGCAGAATTGAGTTTACTGCTTGAATGCCATCTCATGGTCCGGTAGCCATTTCAATAGCAAAAAGTGACGTCTGATTATATTTTTCCCTTCAAAATTCCCTTGTAAAACTCTCTTTAAGTGATTCTCATTTCCTAATAATGTTTACAAATGGAAGTCATTCATGGATATTCCCGTTAATCTTTTTGTTGAACAGATGGTCAGCAATAAGAATTATATCTCTTATGATGGTGGATGTTAAAGAAATGATCTTTTTCCATTAACTTTGAGATTTTTCATTTTTGTACAGCTTTTGATAACCCAAGACTATAACACCCTTACCTCCATGTACATACAAGGTCAAAGCCGAGACCTTCCTTAAGTTGTTACTCGGACATGTCCCTGCTTATTGCATTAGCAAATGAACTTGGAAGCGTCTGTTCTTGATATGATACTTACCGGACGTGTTAAAGCTAATGTTATCTGGTTTTTAAGTACAGTAAGGTATATATAACACTGATTAATAACTATATTGTTATATATCCTTGGCTTAGTTTAAAATTTTGAGAATGAAATCACCAGCTTGGAATGCATTGGTGATGATCTTAAGATCTTCAACTGCTAAAAAGACAACCCTTTAGAAGTTCTCGTGTTCATGTTGCGTTAGGTTAAATTATAGGAGTAAACTTATTATAGCCCAAATGAAAATTAGCATTCAAGAATATGAAAATGAGGAATATCTGGTTGCTGATCATTAGCAGCTCTCGAGATAATTCGATGGAATCAAAGTTCCTGGGATGATTATCTATAATTACATACATAATCACTTAATTTATAGTAGGATACGTAGAAAGGAGGCAAAGTTTTCGCAGAGCTATTCCATGAGAATAGCTAAAGCCCACAGGATAATCAAGGCCTTGCGTCTAGTTCGTTTATCACAGAGGAATGAATCACTAACCAATTGGTTCTTGCTCCGTGGAAATGTACGTGTCATCAGTTCCATGCTTGCTGGTTTAGAATTTATCCATATTTACGAGTTGAACGGTGACCAAAGAATGATGCATTTGTTTTGAACTTTGCGACGAAGGCCATGAAACGAATGATGCAAGCACCTCCAAAAGCTTGGTTCGAATTTGTTTCTTATTCCTAATTTTTGTCTTTATCACAATCATCAATAACGGCGTATTATTTCTTTTGCAGACGTTCGAGAGGATTCATTGTAACATATAATATCATGGGTATACATTTCCATTCGGTGCCTTTAGCTAGGTCACAAATCCTGCTTTATCCACGAAACATAGAAGAGAAGAGAAGAGAAGAGAGAAGAGTATATAATGCATGAAACTAAACTATCCTAAAGAGGCAACAGGGTATCTGTCAATACAGTCAAGCCATGGATTGTTAGAAGGTTTTCTTATACGTTTCATGGACCTCCAGACTAGGCTATTGCACTTGAACCCTGAACCAAAAGCTAGTTGCCATACCCTGTCACCTCTTTTCACCATCTCTTTAGCTTCCAAGTAGGCCAGTTCATACCAGATACTACTA
The DNA here is from genome assembly GCA_027563595.1 of Erythroxylum suave. Taxonomy (NCBI): domain Eukaryota; kingdom Viridiplantae; phylum Streptophyta; class Magnoliopsida; order Malpighiales; family Erythroxylaceae; genus Erythroxylum; species Erythroxylum suave. Next base: position 1,739,351 of record JAOSBN010000008.1, on the reverse strand, counting down.
CTAGAAGGGTTGCCATATCTGTGAAGTGTCATTCTTGAGGCTTCCATGTTCTTGTCACTCAGTTCAAGGTTTCTTTGTAGCTCGTCGAGCACTGTCTTGCTTGCTGCATGGATGCAGAAATGCTCGAAAGCAAGCTTGTAGTCTGGAATGTAGGGCTTTGGGGAAGGAGATGTTTGTGACGATGGAGAGTTGTTATTGTTGTTTTTGCCAAATAATTGCCTCCTTACTAAGGTGGCAAAGAAGAGAAGTTGCTCTGAGAACGGTAGTACTAGAGGTCCTAGTGTAGTGATGTTGGTCTTTAGTGCATCTCCTCCGATCTCCATTAGATCTCTGCTCACCTTTAGCCCCTTGAATCTTTCTTCATCTTCTTCCTGGTAGATACACCTGTAGTCATTGACCAGTAACCAGAGATTCCACCATCAAATTCCCTGATTGTAAAGTAATTAAGTCTCAGATGTTTTGTGTCTCTTAAAATGCAATAAATAAAAGAAACCTGAAACTGCGATCATCAGCTCCTTTATGCGTCCTGACAATATGTTCAAGCCGGTACTTGGCACGACGGTATTCAAGACGGCGATTGGACAAGAGAACCGCCGAGCAGCCCATCCTGAAGAAACAATTAGGAATGAGCATGGACGGGTCTCGGCCAGGGTACCAATTGTAGCCCACCATCTCAGTGCTGACCACCACCGCGTAGTTGTTGGGGTTGGCCTGGAGTATGTCTCGGGCCAGGTCCACGGCGATAATCCCAGCACTACAACCCATACCGCCCAAGTTGTAGCTCAAGATGTTACCTCTCATCTTGTAGTGGTTTATGATCATAGCAGAGAGTGATGGGGTCGGGTTAAATATGCTGCAGTTGACCACTAACACGCCAACGTCCTTTGCCCGCACGCTGGTTTTTTGGAAGAGTTCGTCTAGTGCTCCAAACATTACTGTCGAGGCCTCTGAACGACCCTCCTTCATGGTTGCACAGTTCTCGTACGACATTACTGCTTTGGGAATGTATGTTTCGTCTCCTATCCCTGATGATTGTAAAATCCTCTTTTGGAATTCCAGGCTTGCCTCATCAAACTTGCCAGATTTTCGAGCATGCTCGATGAACTGATCTTTGCTGACCTGAGATACACCAAATATTTTATTGAATCATTAGACCCCATAATCTTAACTCTGCAGAAATTCCAACGACAAACCGAGTTCAAACAGAATTACCTTGAGGTCGTCATGAGGTCGATAACAAGCAAAATCGATAAGATAAATGGATCCCGGCCTGGACATGAAGTAAACAGTAACGGTGAAAACAAAAACTCCAAAAGAAGCAAGCACGGTAGCAAGATCATAGCGAGCATCGTCCCAGAGTTTCTTCCACAGCTCTTCTCTACTGAGACTGCCCACTTCAGCACTGACAACGAGCACCAGAACAGGAATAGTGGCCAAGTAAATGGCATGATTGATGAGGTAATGGTAACCCAATTTCACGTACTTCAAGTTCACAGATTGAAGGAAGTCCGGTAACCTTCTACTGACCCTGACAGAGAACGTTGGAGAACCAGAATCAGGCCCTGAGGACTCAATCCCACGGTTCACAATCTCTGTCGACAGAAGATCTCTTTCATTAGTCATATTGATCAAAAGGAAAACAATGCTTAAAGCTGAGACTCTTAAGTGCATTATATACACAAACACGCAGCTGTCCCGTTTTATGTACGCGCATAGAATTCATACATAATCGAAAGGTGGTGGGTGGGCGAACCTTAAATGCAGGCAACTAACTTCGGCAGGTGCGTAGTTGAAATCCTATGTATTGTCATAAATTCTTCATTAATGAAAGAGGACGGCCAATTCAAACTCCAAAACCGAAAGCAGTCTTCCCTTTTTTGTTGAACTCTGGATGACTTCATTCCTTGGTACGTTCCTTGTGACATAACATTACTGTTAAAAGTACAAACAAAAAGCAGAATTACAGGAAGTAGTTGAGAGTCACAGTTTTGGGTTAAAGACTCATTGCCCAGCTTTATAGTTTAGCGGCCACCAGAACTTTTTGGACAGTTCAGCTATTAGTTACAAGTAAGATTTAAGGATGATCTACGTCAAGAAGCAGAAGGCAACTGTTACCTACTTCCTGACATGATCACCAAAAGCAGGCTAAGTCACTCGTTAAGAGAGTGACACTTGGCCTAAAATAAGTAACGACTTAGGTTACACTTTTAGGGCATGTTAAGATTTATTTGTTGGGGTTTTTTATTTTCTTCTTTTGTTTCTAATTTCTATTTTTAAAATAAAAACAAAATTCTATTTATTTCTATTTTTATTACTAATGATAATTATATATTAGATAAAACTTAAAGATAAATTATTTTTAATTAATTATATTTATTTTATTATCTTGTATAATAGTTATCAATAAATTATCAATACAATCTATTTTATTTTATTTATAAGTTAATACCTATTTTAAATATTCTTTAATTATTAAATCTAAATCTTTAGATTTTATGTATTTTAAATTTAATTTAATTTACTTTTAAAATTTAAAAAATATTAAGTTAAATTATTTATATTTTTAGTTAATTAAATATAATAGTAAATTAAATTATTTTTCATTTAAAAACAATCTTTTTACTAGTTAGGATATACTACTAGACTTCCCCAAATTTCATGTGTAAGTTGATTTTTACTGAGTGTTGTTGTTGTTATGATAAATTAAATCATTCATTATTTATCTTAATAATTAATCAATTAAATAATATATTTAGTTGATAATAAATCAGATTATAAAAATAGAAACAGGAAAAATCATTTTTTGTGCTTTTTACACACTTTGAAAATTAGAAGAAATCAAAATCAAAATCAAAAAATCAAATAAATAGATTGTTTTATTCTCTAAAATTGATGAAATTTGAAATGCCTAAATGGAGCATAGTATCAAAGCCTAGCTTTATTCTCTTAAATTGAAATGGCTAAATGGAGGAGAGTAGCAAAGCCGAGCTTTATTCTTTGAAATTTATGAACATATTCTTCGGAATCAAATCACTCTTCAGAATCAGATTGTTTATTTTGATTGTAATATTTCTATTATATTTTATTAAATTTTATTCATACACTTATATATATTTCACGTAAATAAAATATATAAATAAGATTTAATAAAACATAATAACTGAAATAGAAGATTGAGGACATTTATTATTCCATACCTACTAGCGTTAGAAGTATGAAGAAACAAAATAATGAAGGGTGGATCTTATCTATGAGAGCTTTGACTTTGGACAAATAAGGTATGGCACTTCAGTTAATGCATTGCTTAATGCACAGATGGGCCACCTGTTGACTTATTAATGCCATTTTTTTATTATTTATAATAACATATAAAAGAATCATACTCCGGAATTTAAGAAACCCTTAAAAATTTTATTAAATCTAATTTTCAGTTTTTTAAAAAAAAACTATTTTTCTATTAAAAATTAATCAAATCTCACTAATTTAGTAACATAACTTGCTTTTTAAAATCAATTTGAACTAATTAAATTTAAATTAAATTAATAATTTTAGATAATCATAATAAATGAACAATCTTATTCAAGAGGTCCATTTCCACCTGCCTAGTTAAGGGTATGAGATCTTATTAAATGGATTGCCGACTTTCTTTGGTGAGAGTGAAGACGAGTAGACCTAGTATGTTCGGTCATGTCAGAAACGCTCTTATATGCCGCCTATATAGACGAGAAGAAGCAATGCAAGTGGAAAGGATTCAAACATAAAGTAGGACACCGCGAATTGGTTGTGTGATCTCAAAACAGCGTGCGAGCGGATTAGAAGGCCTTGAAGATAACCTTGGCACAATTGGTATACTTTGTTTGGGAGGATGCTTGGAGACATTATATCTGAAATTATGAACAAAAGTTGTTGCCTTTCGAAAAAGGAACTTCATGCGATACAAACAACATCTAACCATATAATAATTAGGAAAGAGAAAAATTAGATGGTTGAAATGTTATTGGAAAGGAAGGCATAGGAAAAATAACACAGAAGAATTGAATCTGGTTAATTTAGAGTTTTGTCTTGACGCAGATGTAGATGTACAGTTGAAATTATTTCTTCATTATACTTTAATTTCACTGGGTTGCTTCAACGAGCATCAGATCTTTTGTTCTAAATATCCTATTTGATGATGTTTGCCTAAGATGATGAAAGACAAAATGAATATGTTCTTATCTAATCCTTGAATTTGAATTTCTTTATAAAGGATATGGTTTATCTAATTAAAGATTCAAACTTTATTCTATCTAAGTTAAACTAATTATCAGAATCCAAATCAGCATTGATATTCAAAATCTTTAAATCTGATTTTCAGCTTCCAGATTTTCAGAATTCAAATGCAAAATCAGATATGCTAAATCAGATATCATTAAACAACATTTACAAACAGATTTTGCAGGATTTCAAATTCGAAACAAACAGATTTGCCAATCCAGATTTCCAGCCTTTAGAATTTATATTTGTCAGATTTAATCTGGGTTAGATTTTGCAGCTTGTTTTTAGCAGAATCTGCAACAACTTCCAAGGCAATCTGGAGTAGATTCGGATGAGATTTTGGAGCCTGATTTCCAGCAGTTCTTAGCCTATAAATGGAGCTGCACTAAGTGAACAATAAAAAAAAAGTTATTGAGCTGACATTTGAGCAAATTACAGAAGTGCGAAGTGTTGAGCAAATCGATCTATCAGAAGCGAGACACACCTAGCTTCATCGACTCAAAAATTCTCTTGAACTCTTTGCTTTGTTACTTTTCATTTGAGAATTTTTGTTGTATTAACTTACAATTGTTTTTCTTAAGTTGAGAGAATTATACTAAGAATATACGATATACTCAAATGTATAAGTGTGAGGCATAATCAATTTTATTACCGGGATCTGAGTTGGCTAGATAGTAGCGGGGTTAGCTACGGGTTAGAAGAGAGGGTTACTTCTTCTAGATTGTATTCTAGGACTCTAAGGGAGGTAAATAAAATTGATTGAAATCCTAAGGGTTGGACGACCCTAGGCGGAGACGTAGGCTTATTAGAGGCCGAACTTCGTAATCATATCGAGTGTCTTATTTATTTTAATTTTCCGCACTAACTGCTTTTCATTCTTTTATATAAAAAAAAAAAACGGGTATACTCTATTCACCCCCCCTCTAGAGTATATTTAATCCTATTATATTCTTGAATTGGTATCAGAGCCTAACTCACGTTTTTGATTTAACCATCTGTGAGCAGGAAAATGAAAATGATAGGAGATGGAGGATTTGCACAGGGACGTTCGACCAATTGACCTCCACTGTTCTGCGGAAACAATTTCACACATTGGCGTTCCCTGATGCAAATGTTCATCATCGATCAGGACATGGAACTATGGGAAATAATCCAAAGGGGTCCAAAGGTTCCGATGAAAAGAGATGTTGATGGAGCATCCGTACCAAAACAAGAAAGTGAATATACTCAAACTGACTTAGATAGCGTATCGAAGAATTTCAGAGCAATGAACCTGCTCTACTGCGCGTTGGATGCCACCGAATTCGAACGTATCTCATCCTGCAAAAGTGCCAAAGAAATATGGGACAAATTAGTGGTAACATACGAAGGCACCAGTCAAGTAAAAGAAACAAAGATAAGTATATTCTTAAGACAATATGAACTGTTTAAAATGAATCAAAATGAATCTGTAAAAGAAATGTTCACTAGGTTTACTCAGATAATTAATAATCTAGATTCACTAGGAAAGGTATTCACTAACGAAGAAAAGGTTAGAAAGATTTTACGTTGTTTGCCTAAAACTAAATGGGGTCCAAAAGTTACTGCTATTGAGGAAGCACAGGACTTGAGAACATTACTGCTCGATGATCTGCTTGGTAAGCTCATCACTCATGAGATGACCCTGAACGAAGAAGAAGGTGAAGTTCTTCCAGCTGTCAAGAATCTGGCTCTGCAGACCAGAAAGGAGGAAAGCTCATCAGAAGATGAGGCCAGTGACAATGAAGACGAAGAAGATCCATTCGCATTAATTGCGAAGGGACTGTAACGGATATATCTCTTGTACCCAATTGTAAACAAATCCCTTTAAATTAGGAAACTGTAAACAAATCCCTCTAAT
>JAOSBN010000008.1:1722814-1733178 GCA_027563595.1 Erythroxylum suave | reverse complement strand
AAAATTAAATATCTAAAATTTAAATTTTTATGAAAATATTCAAAGAAATATTAAAATATAATAATCATGTCATTATATATTTTTTTAAGTTATACCTTTACAAGTCATTTTATACGTAAACAACTAATACTATACAGTCAATTTTATCAAACATCTTTAACAAACAGCTAATGCAATCCGCTGATCAAATCAGCCGATAGAATCAGCTATCAGCTAATATTTAAATACAATCAGCAGATTGCCAAACAGGGCCAATATATATTGCCCTGATTTATGCTGCTTTCGTTTTGCTGTTTTGCTTTGTCTGTTCTCCTCTTTCGTATAATATATATATATAGTTAGATACAAAAATGTGCCTTACTAAATGGATTGCCAACTTTCTTTGGTGAGAGCGAGGACAGGTAGACCTAGTATGTTTGTTCTTGTCGGAAACACTCTTGTATGCCGCCAATATAGATGAGAAGAAGCAATGCAAGTGGAAAGGATTCAAACATAAAGTAGGACACCGCGAATTGGTTGTATGATCTCAAAACGGCGTGCGAGCGGATTACAAGGCCTTGAAGATAACCTTGGCACAATTGGTATACTTTGTTTGGAAGGATGCTTGGAGACATTATATCTGAAATTGTGAACAAAAGCTGTTGCCTTTCGAAAAAGGAACTTCATACGATACGAGGTGAAGTCTAAATCACTGACTAGAGAGGTTAAGTGGGAATCAAATCTTCCTGGGTCATTTTTCCCGTGTTTCTATGTGTCAAATAACATCAAACCATATAATAATTCGTCATTATATTTTAATTTCACTGGGTTGCTTCAACGAGCATAAGATCTTTTGTTCTAAATATTCTATTCTACCCCTTATTTTTGCTCCAAAATGATATCATTTTATTTATATACAGATATAAAATGACATCATTTTGGGACAAAAATAAAGTTAGAAGTAATTGAGATAGAAATTCTTAACTCGCTTTAATCAGAAGATCATATCATCTATTCTCGTTACTTTGTTTTTATTTTTTTTAACGAGCATACATTAATTCAATAAATAAGACCTACAAAAAATAAATAAATGAATGCTTATAAAATAGGTAACCTGAGCAGGAGATATAAACCCTTTACCCTTTAATCAGTGTGTTCACCCCGAAAAATGCCTCTTCAGAACCTCTGTCTTATTTATTATGTATCTATTTTGTCCCATTAAATCTCAGTCATCTATTTATATGATGGGACAGAATAAGTACATAATAAATGGGACAGAAGATTACGACCTGAAAAATGCTGCTGAAGATGTTTTGCAAGGAAAACGGATGAGAGTTGTTCTTCCCCAAGGTGATTACTGTTCCTTGTATGTACCATCTGTCTCAGGCTTCGATTACTGTAGAAATCATTCACCGACACTGACAACAGTAAGAGTCTCGTAAGATCTGAATAGGACCATGAACTGTCTAGTTCTTACTCCTATATGAACTGACCCTGTGAAAGCACTAGGAACCTGAACAGTGCCGTACCTGGAAAAGCAAATAGGAAACAAAGGCAAAATTCGCCGGATTCAGCCGAAATTACGGGCTGAACATTCGAAATTTTGGGCTATTATTTCGGCCCTGCATTTCCTGTTAAGTTTCCTCATCTTTGCTTTACACGAAGGTTATAATTTATCTAAAATGGAGGAGTTGCATTTTTAAATGTCTAAATATATTAAACAAGAAAGTTAATATTAATATATCTTATCACTGTATACATCAATCCTTATGCCTGAATGGAATTATGTGCATCTCCATTGCTTGCTGAGTTCACACAGCTGATTCTTTTAACAGACAGATAGAATAAGAATTGGTGGAGGAAACACAGTTTGGAACATGGTTCGATTGAGAAATCTCCCAAGAGACAAACGAATGAAACAAAGTTGTGGTGATATGTCTGTGGACCTCATTACCATATGTGTGTAATAAGCACATAGATGTGGCCCTCCAACAGATACACCAGATAAGTTAGTTAAGTGACAGAGTAATAGAGACAATTACTTGGGGTGGGATATAATGTGATAAGCTGCTACTGCTAAAATGCCGCTTTCTGGAATGAGCTGTTCTAAGCATATCAATCTTCACCAGGCCCCCCCATATCGAGGTGGTTTTTGACTTAAACTAATATTTTAGTCCTAAGTTAAGCATCATCTGTGTTCTTGATATGAAGTTCAAGATTATTAAAATTGACATTAATTATAGATATCTGAAGTTCTAGTCATCTCATAATTAAGAAAAAAAGAAGAAGGGTATTTTGGGGCATTTTTTTACTTTTACAGAGTTCATTGGAGTAAATTCAGGGAAGGTATGGAGGTGGATGCTGAGAAGTGGTGGGGTTAATGGTCCACCAGTTGCTTTGTTCAAAGCATCAAATAATTGTACTGGGACACAGGGTGATGATTCGTTTTGGACTAATTGCGCGAGTCCTGAATTTGGTAGTGTTAACTTAAAGCTCTTTAACTATGATTACAGGACAGGATAGAGATGAATGTTGAGCTCCACAGTACACAGAAACTATGATTTGCAAGTATCAAATATATCAACTATTTCTCTTGAGCAAGAATGGCCGAACTGGTAAATGATACTGTGATCTCATAGCCCTTCCAGGTTGAGGTACCCATATTGGAATAACAATGACTTGTAGACTGATCTTCATTCTGCTGAAATAGTTGCGTTCATGAATGGCATTGGTGTAGTTGCAAGATCGTCAGGAAATTATATAAAAATCTCTTCAAGTCAATTGCTTTGATCATTTAAATAGTCGAAATGGTGGCGAACGGTAGCTTTTTATCGGAGAACTTATTATTAAAATAAAAGCAGGCGAAAGTTTAGGTGACCCAAGTGCAGTTTCATGGGAAACACCTCTAAATGACATCAATGCCCTTTTTCGAAAACTTCTAAATTCATTGAAAACTATGTTTATCATCTAACCGATATCTTTAATGCGACAAGGATTAAAGAAACAAGAAGAAGAAGAAGAAAGCAACGTTCTTGTTAATTGGGTCTGGTAGAGACAGACAATCACCTTATGCTAGCTAATCAAACGGGTATTAAATTAGAGACGTAAACTTCTCCTGCTGTCACATCCATAGGAGTTGAACCAAGAAGAACAGGTGGTTTTGGAATTTCTGAGTTATTCAAGAACAAGAAAAGGAGGATTAGTTTTATATTTTGAAATGGTGCCTGCCTGCCGATGCCATGCCATGCCATTCATATACCTTTTTCTTTCTTTTTGAACCCAATAAAGCGGAGAGATAGATACCCACAAGAGAAAGCAAAGGCATTTCTCATTTTTTCACGCCTAGTGAGTGCCAGGCGAAAAGGAGAAGAGTGAATCGACCAAAGCAAAGCGCCTACCTTGTAAAAGATTTTACTTTTCGTGAGACCTTCGACATTAAAGCAAAGGGTTGTGTTCAAAATTGTTGCTTTGTCTGCATCTCTGAGTTTCCCACCACCATTTGCTTTTTTATTTTTCTTTTACTCGCTGTTTTGATACAAAATTCACTCCCCTTTCCTGTTTTATTTTCCAAAATCCCTCCTTTATCTGTGAATATACGGTTTGTTTTCACTAGCGTTTTCTTCCTTTTATCGTCTTCTTAGGATCTGTGTCCTTTCTTCTTTGTTTTCCCATTTGTCAACGTTTGAATTTGTTCGCTTTAAGTCATTTCAAGAGAACCTCATCATTTCACCTTATTTTGCTTCTTATTTCCAGACTCGCTGTTTTCCCGCCCACTAATCTTTCTTTTCTTGTCTAATATTTGTGCTTGTACGGTTCATAAAACTTGTGCTTCTCCCTGGTTTTTGTTTCGACTCTTTTGATGGTCAATAATGATTGAGTATTCTCCTGGAAAATTTGTTGTCCACGAACCAAGAAAAGGTTCCGAGGATTGGTGATTATGGGCGGAGATGGTAGAGTCCAAGTGATCGATCACAAAGGGTGTTCAAGGCTGTTTGTGGGGTTCACATCTTCAATGCCTTCTTTTAGAGGTTTGCAGTCCTTCGAGCCAATGTCTACTGTGACACCCTCGGTTCGGTCTGAGTCGGTGCTGCAATCCAATGGTCCATTCGCTGGACTCGTTGTATGTGTCACGGGTCTATCCAAAGGTATGCATTACATACCGCGGAATGGTGGTGATTTTCATGCGCCTTATTCACTTGGCTCTTTCTGTTACTGCTAATAATGCATTAAGAACTTAGTCGTTTACCTTTGCATGAGGTTCATCTACCTGTGTAACGTTGTGGCAGCCGTGGACTTTTAGGTGCAAATTGGAGTTACTTGTGGTGTTTCTTTTGAAGCTATACTGCTTAACTATCCCCAATTTCCTCAAACAGAGAAATTGATGAATAGAATTTTATCCAAAAGCTATGTAAATCCGGTAAATGAGACAAGAAGTCAAAGGCATATTAACTTTTGTTATGGAAACTCTTCTTTCTTAAGGTTCAGTCTTTTATTGATACTTGTTGTGTGCTATTTACTGCTCTAAGGGTGAACCTATAGCTTTATTCTCCCTTTATTTTTGTTTTCACTTTTTGTAGTTTATTTCATTTTGTCTACATGTAGAAGGATATTCTGCGTATTGCTTTACTAAATAAGTAGGCTAGACATTCCAACTGAATTACTTTTTTCTGCAGAAGCAAGACAACAAGTCAGGGAAGCAACTGAGAGATTAGGTGGTCAGTATAGTCCTAATTTGCACCCCCAGTGCACCCATTTGGTGGTCCAGATATCCTGTATTTCTTCCTTAAAGTGACAGTTCTTTGTCAAGTCGAGAATAGGATCTGCTTATTGTTTGTTCATTTATCACCAACGGATTAGCTCACAGAAATATCAGGATTCAGAAAACTTTACAGCTACTATGGTTGTGTTAACCTGCAAAGGTCCTGAATGAGGACTTGTTATACTGTTTTGTTGGAGGGTGTGAAGCACGGCCGCAAAGTGATGGTTTGATGTATGAGTTATATATCAAGGATATGAAGAACTTATTTTTTTGTCCAGAAATGTAATTCTATGATAACTTGATATTATTCTCCATACATTTCTTCGGTGAATCCTTGACACAGATTACAGCTACGGTGGACGCAAGTTTGAGCATGCCTTGAAGCATGGATCAAAAAATGGTCTTTATGTGGTTACATTAGGATGGTTTGTGGACAGTGTCAGGAGGAAAGGTAAGAATCGCCTGCATTTTACCTGTAGCTGCCAGGGATTTTTATCCTTCTTGTACCTTACTTGGTTACCGGAATTCATTAAATTCCGTGTTTTGAATGAAATTGTTCGTTTGGACATTTAGTGTACGTTTTGGTCATCAAACATGGTTTTAAGGGATGTAATTTGTTAAATACAGAGCAAGTAATAAAGAAGTTTTATAAGAAATTCACACAATGGATCTTTAGCCTCTACATTAAGAAGTGATTATTCAGAAAATAAGAGTTAAACTTACTTCTCCCTTTAGCTTATCATCTAATTCCTACTGCTTTCATCCGTTGCAGTGAGGTTGAGTGAGTCACTGTACAGTGTCAAGAATGTTGACGAAGGTGGTGTTCACTTAAGCGAGTTAAATCGTGTCATTGGCTTTCCTGGCAGTGAAAATTCTTGTCTTCCTGTTGGTATCAGTGATGCCAAACAATTTCACAGGAGAGAAGGACAGCCAAAACATACTACTGGAATAGTTTCCAGTAAAAATACTGACTTAAATTTGTTTAGCAACTTCATGTATATTGATTCAGAAATTTCACATGACCTACGGAAGAAGGTAACTTGAATTTCCAATGTCAAATATTTTCCATTTGTTGTGAAGGGGGACAGTAGTCCTGCTTTACCTAGATTGATTTCTTCTTACTGGCTACTCCCTGAGACATGAGTATGCTTGATAGGTTCATGAGGCAGCTACAAGCGAGGGTGCCACTGTTTTGGATCGCTGGTTTGTTGGTTGTGCTGCAGGCTATGTAGTATGTGAAGGGGCTTCTGGCCAAAAATACCTCGGCCACTCCAACAGCCTTGTTACTGTAAGTGCTTTGGGGTTCGGTTCAGTGCATGTGTATATTTAGTGCATGTCCATTAATTTTATTCATTCAAGGTAGCAGTCATCATCATTTTGCTATGATAGTAATCTTTATATATCTTTAATAAGAGGATTTAGAATCTTAAAGGTCATCAGTTGTCAACTGTCTACTTTGTGAATCTATCTCATTCAAGTTCTTTTGATATTTCTATTAGCCGGCGTGGGTTCTGAAAACAGCAAAGGAGAAGCATGCGCAGAGACTTGTAAACATGTCAGCTGATCTGGCCAGGCAGATTGGAGTGATGCTTGAAAACTTCCAAAATGACAATGCAGGGAAGGTACTTATGTAATGGTGTATCTTTACAAATCACTTAATAATGTTATTATGATAATCTATTCGTTTCTCTATGTGCTTATTCATTACTTTTGTTGAATACTTAAAACACCTTTAACTTCAATAATTTTTTTAGGAAATAGATAGAGAGAAGAACCCCCAAGATGCTCAGACTTTTGCAGGTAAAGCAAGCCATGAACGAAGGCAACAGATTGTGAATTCAGCCAAAATTGGTGTTAGAAATCGCCGTGGTCGTCGTATGCAGGTCAGAGATTCCTATATTCACTTGCATCTTAAGCTATTGTAATAGTTATTTGTCGACTCACATTTGATTACTATTCTCTTGAGTGGTCTTCAGTCACATTTGATTACTATTCTCTTGAGTGGTCTTCAGTCATTTTGTTCGTATTTTTTTTCTGTTCCCTTTCAGTTTCTAAAGATTCATTTACTAAATCTAAAAGAAAAAGTGATTTACTTGCTCTTTTATAGTTCTCGCTTTTCTCAAATCTGATGTTGACATAGACAATCAACTAAAGAGCCTTTATTTGGTTCAATTGAACAACCATTGTGATCCTAATGAACAAAGTTTCGTCGGAGAAATCTAAAGAAGTTACTCTTAGGTTTAGAATGTCATGACTGCAGAATCTGGAATAAAAACCTCATCCATGGATCCCAAGTCTCTCACTCTGAACTATGTTTAAATCTCCATTCATACAATGGTGTTTGCCATCTTAAACTGCTTCATGCTGTCAAGGTGAATTGCACATGCAGCTATACATATATTGCTCATTTTCTTCTTCTGCTTGATAAGAGCTCATTATTTGTGTTGATGTGAAATAATGCTATTAATTCATGAAGTTTGTGGGGTTCTCACAGACTTGTCAAACTCCAATTCGTCCAATAACGCCAAGCAGCCTTATGGACTCAATCTGCTGGTCAATATGTGAGCCAACTTCAACTGCTTCTATTTACACAGACACTTTTAGTGATGGTGTTAGTGAACATCAAACATCAGTGTTCTTCGATGCAAACGGGGACAAGGATTTAGAAGCGCCATTTGCAAACCTCACTCGACCACTTACAGAAAGGTTGATTTGCTAGTGAATATTATCCCTTAATCCTGTGATTGGGATTCAAGTATGTAGATCACTGTACTCTTTTGTGTATACCTTGCAGTGAGAAAACAGAATTGGTGTTCAAGAACCACTTTTTGACCATTCTATTTCCTATTGACCGATATTCGGAGATGGGGCCTTCTTCAAGAACATTCTTCTGTGAAAATGGTTTCACGTGCATGCAGGTGTTAGATTATATCTATGCATTTTATCAGGTGAGGTTTTTAGATTCTGCAGCCCTAACCAGCAAATGCATAGATGATAAGCTTTTGGTTTCAAGTTTGTTTTCTATAACCTGTTGAGAGTGACTTGCTTTTATCTTATTGTGATTCAAAAAGAAATTGCAATTTAGAAGTTTCCAAAACCAGAATGGGATTAAGGATTCAGGAACATTATTTAAAAAATTAGTCCAATTACCATAATGGTATTGGCTTAGTGTTATAGACAGTATAGTTTCCGAGACCCTTGGCTGGGAAATGATCTCTGGATCATGTATTTTTCCCTCTTGCAGGAGATTATGTCAGCTTCAGAAGTAGAAGCGGCAATTTATACCGACTCAAGACATGCTGACCGGCTTCGAACTGTGTATGCGAGTAAAGAAACATCAGAGCTCGGTTATGTGATTTTCAAACGGATAGACTTCTTGGGAAGCCGGAAGAGTTTTGAGATGCTGAAACGTGTTAATGGCGATAACAATAGTAATGTATATGAGCTCTTGATTAGAGCATAATGTAATGTAAACAATTTTAGCATCTTTTCCTGATGCTTGTTCTGATTCATGATCAGTGTTGACTGTTACAAGAAGCTTTAAAACAAAGTTGATTTTGGGACTTTTTCACTGGCTCCAATAACAGATGTAGAGAGAGTATAAAGCACTTCCCAATATTGTGAGGGAATCAGTCAATAGTATACATACATACTCTCGTTAGGTTTGCATAAAGAAGTTAAAAGCTAAATGATGAGAGATCTTTGTTGTTTCCATTAATCTCCTTTGTATCTTTATTTCCTTTTCTTCACTCATTTTCCTGGCAGTAAGGAAAATGAATGAGCATAACCATCGTCTGATTACAGGTTCAGGGTCTTCTTAACATTTACTTCTGAAAGTAGATGCTCTAGTTTGAAGCTTGAAGTTGCAATTTGGTAAAAAGCTTCAGCGGTGTATTAAACAAAGCCTGAAGCTTCAGTGGATACGATTATTCCACAGTATAAATTTTCATGTACAAGTCTGCTAAGTTGCAATGCAATGATACTTTTCGTATTCAATTGTAGTTGTAGTATATCCTAAACTGTCCCAAACACTAAGAACTGTCTACACCGCGTTCACTGGATATTAGTGAAGAACAAGAGAGTTGGTCATTTTCAACTCCTAAGAATGCCAGATCACTATCCCTAACCATTTTACGCCTGAGCTAGAGATTAAAACTAAATACCTGCCATTGCCAGCAGCTTCATTCTGAACTACCAATGATGATTTGGCCCTGCTTTTGAAGCTCATGAAGCATCGCAACCGCTGCAGAGTCATATGAGCTCTTCTTATCCGCCCTGGCTTCTCCCGTGCATTCGACAATGCCAAGATATGGTATCTCCACCATGACTTTGGATATAAAACTGTTAAACGCCTTCCTGTTTTCCTTGTTTTGGCCAACCTGAATCGGGGTTCTGTTAAAGTAGGACTTTAGTTATAGATGAAGCGGGAATGACTAGTGTAGAACTTGAAACAGTCTTTGGAAGTTCATAAATGCTGGGAGGGGATGCTTGGATCACCCATTTTTCATGAGGTACTTCAAAGCATTAACATGCGCACCCACACAAGAATTCCTGAAGAAATAACAGAAACCACACAGGAGGAAATTACAAACCTCAACTGATTTTCTTTCGCTTCATATTTTGGCATTGACCATTGCAATCTCTTGCAAAGATCAAACAAAGTGGACCGAGGTCCTCCTTTCACCAAGCTAATTTCATCAATAACTGCAACAGATGAACTTGATCAGAACTTTACCTCCATTTTTAGAGTTAGAATGGAAATAGGTCAGTTAGCAGCAGAAACACATTCAATAATGATGTTTGACATCCAAAATAAAAAATGACTCCAGAAATGCTAGATTGGCTCCAAAAACAGATTCCACATAAAACCAGAAATTCAGCATGTGGTTACCTGGGGGACTACCTTTGGGACCATCAGCATCAGACGAGACCCTGGCTGACTTTGCAGGCTGTTGATTCTCACACGTCTTGTGTCTTTTAAGGTTTCTTTGCACAGACAGGCAATCATTAGGTGAATTAATGGTCTGTCCATCTAAAATATGGTCAGCACCATCTTTCCTTATCCTTGAACAACCGTCAGAATAGACAATTCCTATCTTCTGCTGGATTGAAATTTGCAATTTAGGCTTAAAACACTGATTTCAATTTTGTAATAATCAACCTTCATTTGCTACCAAATATAGGTTATTCACTAGTTCATTGGTTGTAGATACTTTAGTAACATGGGGCTAGATTGTATCCATTTCCAGCTATTTGTAAATTCCTTCTTATGCCCTCCCTCTACTAAAGAAAGCAAATTTTTTCTTCATAGTCGGAAATGGATACAATCTAGCTTACCAGGAACTACTTTTAAAACAACAGAATGAATTTTTGCCAAAGAAAGTCCTAAAAATGATCTATAAGTAAATTACAGTGGAAACACAAGAAAATAAACTCTATAAATGCAACAAATTCCCCTAAAATTTTCTAAACTATCAGAAAATTATTATCATGGCCATTTGATATCTTACTATTTAGAGTTTTTACTATCGATAACATCATTTATGTGTTAGAAAACTCTAGCTTAATAGGCTAGAGATCAGTATATTATTGATAGTAAATCAGTGATAAACACTGCTATTACAAG
>JAOSBN010000008.1:1678356-1688921 GCA_027563595.1 Erythroxylum suave | reverse complement strand
TTAAAATTTTACAATTTCAATTTTTTAATTATTGCTGATAAGACACACAACTACGTAACTTTATAACATTGGCACGTCATGCAGAGAGTTAAAAATCACTTGTTTTCGTTACTTTATTCCTATTTTATTTATGAGCATTTATTTATATATATATATATTAGATAATGATACTCATGCACAATACAGAAACGTAGCAATGGAATAATCTGTCCACGTGGTGACACGTCCTCGTAAAGGAACAAGTACGCTTAACCTTATCACAAACAGAACGCTGACTTTGTCCGTATTCCTCCCAGTACGACTTTCACCAGAAAAAGTACCGTTGGCAGAGCAAATTTTGACATATATAAATATTAAAGTCAACTTTTAAATTTTAAATTACTTATTTTAAATAACAATTAAATAAATAATATCCTTAGATTTAATTTTTTGTGTTTATACTTGTAATTAATTATTACCTTTTATTTTACATACAATGAAGTCACTTGATAGAATCACTTATGCGTCTTCCCTCAATTCTTTCAAATTTGTTAAATTATAAAACTTTTAAAAGATATATTTTATTTATTGAAATATTTTTAAAAGTCATTTTTTATAGTAAAAATAACTGTTCGAATACTTGTTATTGGTTAGTTATTGCTACAACATTCATTACTATTATGATAATTTTACTTTATCTTCTAAAATATTTTTAAAATTAGGTAGAGAATTAAACCTATAAAAAGTTATTTAAATGTTTAACTAATGTTAGATTTTCTTAAAATAAATTATAATAAGGATTAAATAAAATTGAAGAATGATGATATTCTTATGTAAAAACGAAGTTGAAGTTTAATTTTAAAAATTATTAAATAAAATTTAACTTATTAATTTTCATAAATAATAAAATTTAACTTATTTATTTTAATTTATAAAAATTAACTGATTAATTAATAAGAAAAAATTTGAAAGAAAATAAAAATAAATTATTGGTTTAAGAGTGTGCTTGGTTCACTTAGTAGAATAATAATAACAATTATAATGAATATAGTGAAAACTAGAAACATATATGACCTCCAATTTTTATTGTATTAGAGATATAAAGTATTGTCCTAAAATGAAATATAAAAATATTGTTCATCTAATTATTATATATTACCAAACATCTTTTTTATTCTTTATTTATTCATTTTTTTCCGTACCAATTTGTTAAGCGACCATTTTATCACAATGACTTAAGCTGTTATGTGATGCCAATTTAATTGGTTTTATATATTCACTCACACATCCTCTTAAGTGAAAGCCTTTTAGGCTTGAAACTTGCATAGACTCACTCTACTTTACGCTTAATTAATTTGATGATAAATAGGTGAGTGGTAGGAATCGAACTGAAGACCACTTGGTCACAGACACTCTGATACTATATTAAGTGACCATTTTACCACAATAACTTAAGCTGTTGTGTGAGACCAACTTAATTTATTTTATATATTCACTAACACAATTTACCATTTACACCCTTAAGTTTTTTCTTTCACCTTTCATCAGTTTCATGCTTGTTTAAGAACACATGGAAAATGAGATTGTTCGGTCAAATTTTCACATTTCTTAGTTCTGAACTGGGGATCGAATTAATGCGTGAGACATTTAAAAGAGGTATATTATAAAGACGTAGGGCTGTATTGTAATTTGCAAAAGCAGACATATCACATAGGAGTCATGATGAGGAACATTATATTTTGTCTATATATAAGGACAACAAATCGGATCAAGTTAAAAGAAATGAAATTTAAGTTGACGGTTCAGGGCTTCAAGCTAGACCGATGTGTTGTCAATTTTAAGTGTGTACGGGATAATTAAATAAAAAAATAAAGGAAATAGTTATCTTATATAATTTTAGAATTTTTAAAAGTTAAAAAAGAAATATTTCCTTAAATTTTGATTAAAAGTAATATAAAATTTACCAACATAAATATTACATACGAATAAATCAAATATTATTTAAGTAATAATTTAATTAAATTCTTAAATTTAAAATGAGTTAATTAAATACTATTAAATTGATAATTTATTATAATTATTTTAAATTTAAATAATTTGTATGTATTATTATTAGGTAATGTTGTAGAAGAGAAGCGGGCTGGACCATAGTCTGACCTCTCCCATAGATCCATTTTCTATGGGCCATTCTCTATTCACACAAGGTACGAAGCCTCCGGTTTAGGAGCCTAAAGTGGAAGTCAAAGATTCTCTTACTTTTTAGGATTTTGTTGAATGGGTTAACTTGTCCTTCATAAAGGGCCCATATATAAATGCAATAAATTCCGCTACAACAGCCCGTTAAAATTCTGGTTCTTCCACCGTCTTCCTCTGCAAGCTTCAGTCACGAACCAGCGTACACCCAAGCAGCCAAGCTACTGATATCATCTTCTTTGTACATATACATACACATACAGGTATATCTATACATAGAGAAAATGAGCGGAGAAACGAAGTTCAGTGTATTGGTGAGCATGTTCGAGTGGATACAGAAGACAAAGTACTCGGCCAAGAAGCGCGCCAAGTTCCGGAAGTTTCTCGATAATTTCTGCAGTCCCGATGACTACTTCGCCGCCATACGCCTCATTCTTCCTGGACTAGACCGGGAGAGAGGCTCCTATGGCCTCAAGGAGTCCGTCCTCGCTGCCGCTCTTGTCGACGCCCTCGGCATGTCGAAGGAGTCCGCCGACGCCCTCCGCCTCTTCAATTGGCGCAAAGGCGGTGCGAAGACTGGCGCCAATGTCGGTAACTTCCCTCTCGTCGCCTCCGAGGTTTGACTTCTTTTCACATTATTCTTTGTGTTCGTTTACCGTCTCTTTTTGTATGCGTAGTTGTTTGTGCGATGGATGGCTTGATTATTGGGTGGTATGACAGGTTCTTCAAAGTAGACAAGGAATGTCTTCTGGAGGACTTACGATTCGGGAAGTGAATGACTTGCTTGATCGTTTGGCTTCGAGTGAAAACAGGCTAGTATTTCGTTTGTTTAACATTGGTTTAGTTCATGGAAGATATCTACAGTTTAATTTCATCATCTAGTTTGGTGATCTCAAATTTACTATGAATGATATCATTACCTTTGGTACGAACAGGACGGAGAAGTCCTCAATTCTTTCTACTATGATTAAAAAGACAAACACACAGGAAATGAAGTGGATCATCATGATAATTCTTAAAGGTACTGTCTATTGCAGGCTGTCGTGCCGTAATACATTTTATTTAACCTCAATTTTCTAGTTTTAGTTCTGAAGTACAGTTTACTGATGCCTTATAGATTTAAAGTTGGGAATAAGTGAAAAGAGCATATTCCATGAGTTCCATCCGGATGCAGAAGAGTTGTTTAATGTCACGTGTGACTTAAAGTTGGTCTGTGAAAGGTTGAGAGATCGAAGCCAAAGGCACAAACGCCAGGTGTGTTATATACTGACATTGTAGTCTTGTAAACCTTTTGTGCTGTAGAATCAGATTCAATCGTTCTGTATATTCTGGTGGGCATTGTTTTCTAGATGCTTATGTATGCTCTCTTGCACCCAAACATGACATAAGCATGCAAAAGCATGAACACCCGCACACACCCATTGTTACTGGAGGTAGTGTTCAATTTGAACTCACTTTTTTTAATGTAGAAGTGTAATTTAGACGGATGGAATTGAGTGTGAATTTATGTAGGATATACATGTTAAGACGAGGTTTTGTCTTCAATGGAATTTATTGAAGGATCATAAGACCTACGAAGATGTGATTGTGATGGTGTCCTATCTTAAACAATCCTTGCACTCATCTAATTGATTTGGCATCATCAGGAAATTATGTTGTGAATTTAAATATGAATAGATTTTTTTAAGGAAGGCAGCAGATGTTTTTCAAGCTTAAACATAACATTGGTTGTTGCTCACTGGCCATTAAAACTGCTTAATTCTACTTTTGGCAATTGCTGCTTGCTTTCCATTTTTTAAAATGATTTTGAAGTTATGACACTTCATCACCTTTCAGGATATTGAAGTTGGAAAGGCTGTGCGCCCTCAACTAGCTATGAGAGTTACTGATGCACATGCTGCATGGAAAAAGGTTTTGTTTTAGCTTATGCTTTGAACTATTCTGGTCTCCTATACTAGGTGAAATAATTTGTCCTTTTCAACTTAATGCTAAACATTTATGCTTTTCTCTAAGTTGTAATCTCCTGGCTGGTAAATTTTATTATCTTGACGCATTAAGACTTCTATTTTTACCTTTTCTTTCTTTTTTTAGTGGATTTGTAGAAATCATCATGTTGTAAAAGAACTAAATGACATGTCTTTTCCATTTGAAAACTTAGTTCTGCATTTATCTTTTCCTCTTGCTCTCTCCAACACACTTATTTTCTGTGATCTTGTAAAGCTACACGGCAAGGAAATCGTGGTGGAATGTAAATTTGATGGTGATCGCATCCAAATACACAAAAATGGGACAGAGGTGCACTACTTTTCAAGGCAAGTGACGTGGTTTCCTTTCAATCAATGTTTTG
The DNA here is from genome assembly GCA_027563595.1 of Erythroxylum suave. Lineage (NCBI taxonomy): Eukaryota > Viridiplantae > Streptophyta > Magnoliopsida > Malpighiales > Erythroxylaceae > Erythroxylum > Erythroxylum suave. The sequence continues at coordinate 1,684,402 of JAOSBN010000008.1, read as the reverse complement.
TGCGTGTTCTTTTATTTTTATTTTTGAACTTATCTCTCTTGTTAGCTTGTTCTCTTAAATTTTCTGTTTTATAAAGTTTGTTTATGTTCTTCTGCTTTTGAAATTAATGCTCAAAATTCTAAAATGTCGCAAGCTTTTACATGGGTAAGATTTTCTATTTGTTGAGGTTATTTAAAGTTTGGGCAATGGTTCATAAATAATTGTTCAAGCTTGCTTATTTGGGTTATTGGTCAAATATGAATACTTACACTGGGATGCTTCATGCACGGTATGATTTGCACAGGAATTTTATTGATCACTCTGAATATGCCTATGGAATGTCAGAGATAATTGTAAACAATGTTTTGGCTGATAGGTGAGATTTCCTTTTTATTCATCATAATTTATCTATCAGTTGGCTCCCTATTTGTTAAGTATATTTCTTGCAAGACAATTGACTAACACGTCACGAATTGGACTCTTTATGTGTAGTGCGTTCCTTCTTCCCTTTCCCATGTTATGAACTGTGACTTTGAAAGCAAAATTACTATGAGTCTGACTTGTTAATGGAAATGTACACTTTTGCTGCTGTACTGTCCCCACATACTTGTGAGGCAGAACGTGGAATGAAATGAACTATTCTAACATATAATAAAAGACAGAAACCATTAGTGTATCTGCATGTGAATGTGATATGTCATCAATAGCTATAGATTTTGAAGGTTGGAAAGGAATTCTCTCTCTTTCTCTCTCTCTGTCAAGCTATTTTTCCTTGTCATATGATACAGGTGCATACTTGATGGTGAAATGTTGGTCTGGGACACCTCCTTGAATCGATTTGCTGAATTCGGTTCAAATCAGGAAATAGGTTGTGAAACTTTTCTATTCTTGTTTTCTTTCCTTGTCTTCCTGATCATTTGACATTTCGTTTTGGTTGTAAATTTTACTTGTTCCATTTTTCTCTATTGCAGCCAAGGCAGCAAAGGATGGATTGGATAGTCATAAACAGGTTTGATCACTTCTTTATGTCGCTTATTGTCTTATACGATTAGTAAACACTAATTGAAGCGTACTGTATATCTCCTTATGATGCAGCTATGCTGTATCCTTTTTGCCTCAAGTGCCTCAAGTGAAAGTCGAATTAACACCAGCTCTTTTCAAGTGCTTTGATATGGCAAGTTGATGGATTCCCAAATGCACCCTTGTGTTCATACCTTGACATGATTGCCTAGATGTTGCATTTGATATTCTTTATGTTGGAGATACCAGCGTGATTCACCAAAGCTTGAAGGAAAGGCATGAACTTCTCCAAAAAGTTGTGAAGCCATTGAAAGGTCGTTTAGAGATATTAATCCCTAATAGAGGCCTCAATACCCATCGAGCTCCTGGTAAAGAATACCAATGGAATTCTATAAGTTCCTTTTTTTTTTTGGTGGTGATGTTTGTGTTTTATAGAAAGGGGCAAACATTGTTGTAGCTGATTTAATGATATCTTCCTTTTCAATATGTTAATCGGTGCCAGTAGAATATGCTGTGGTTGTAAACAAGATACTTTTTAGATATAACATATCTGGGTCTGTGCACGGTGTCTTATGTGATGAGGTAAATCAATTTGTATTTGTAAGGTACAGAAATGTCAAGATTTTGGGTTCTTTTCAATTAGTTGATTGATTAGTCTGTTGGCCACCATATTTGATGAATGACTGGATTTACTTCTCTCTGTTTCTACCGAATGCCTTTTATTCATTCTATTGCCTATTTCTGTACCGGTTCTTGTCTTGCTTGGTGTATTGCGGTAACCTACTTATTAAATTAATTTAAAGATAGAGAGTCTCTCTGTATCCTTCGATGATCTCTTGTAATGTGTGCTTCACATGAAATCGGGATGCAAATCATACAGGAGAAACTTGTTGGTCGCTTAGAGCTTATAGTCTGGAGGATGTGGAAAATTTTTTCAAGGAAACGATTGAAAACAGGTTGGGTTCCTTCTCATTCACTGCATGGTCAATATGTGTCAGTTCTGATTAACATGCCATTAGTTTGGAGTCCTCACTCATATTTCAGTATTTGACTCCCAGACTTGTGATTCACTGCATGTTATTTGCTGCTCTTCTATTCTTATCATCTTATATTGCAGAAAGAGTATCCCTATTCTTGAATGCGCAAGCCAAAAACTCTTTTCCCCTGAAATGAAATTATGCTTCATGTATAGAATTTGCTAAGGTATAAAGGGTGTGAACTAATTAATGTGCATGGACATGAATCTACTGGCATATTTGAATTGGAGACCGTCCTTACTGGGATATCAGATGAAACTTCAGGATTGGGGAGGCCAATGCTCTATGTTCCATGATTTGGGTGGGGAAGTTATCCAAAAGAATACGTATGTATTTGTGTGTATTAACTATTAAGGCGTGTCACGTTGTATGGATGTGGTCAACTAGTGAAATTTAGAGCATGCTTTAATGACTCAACAGTTAATTTATGTTGTTCTTGAAAATCATTGCGGTACTTTGAAGTCATGCATATGTCCTGTGCATTAGAGGTGCTGATCTATGTTTTTAACTACTTCAGAGTTTGTAACACATATTATTTGTTTCCTGTCATCATCAACAGAGACGAAGGGATTGTATTAAAAGACCTTGGTTCTAAGTGGGAACCGAGTGATCGGAGTGGAAAGTGGTTGAAACTGAAGCCAGAGTACATCCGTGCTGGTTCGGACTTGGATGTTCTTATCATTGGTATCTATTTAATGCGATTTACTTCTGGTCTTCTCCAAATTTACTGAGAACTTATTTCAAAAAGTTTACTTTTGATGTTTGTATGCTTGTTCTAGGAGGATACTATGGTTCAGGTCGTCGTGGAGGACAGGTATGCTTGGCATCCTTTTTCCTAATAATGAGAATTATGTCTTCTGTTTTTCCACATGCTTTTTTTTTTTTTGTGGGCGAGTAGTTTCCTGAATCATTTCTTCTGTTGGATCATGTTTCTAATGGAATTCAATTGTCCTGCCCACAATCTTTAACTTTCTCCTCTTAGAAATTGAAGGTGAGATATTCTACAAAATTGCAGGTGGCCCAGTTTTTGGTAGGCCTGGCAGAATGTCCTGCCCCAAATACATACCCAAGACGGTACGACGGTAACTATTATCTATACTTGACTGTCTTTCACTACTGAGCTATTATACTCTGTAATCAATGTCAATGATCGTTCTCTTGTCTATGCGACTTAGGAATTCGATATACATTGGTGAGCTGACCCTTGCCAACTTTCTATAAGTAAATGCAGAATAACATATTTTTCAGGCACAAAGTTTGTTGTTAGGACAGCTCCTTAGTGAATTGTCGGATATTTCTGTTGCCATGTCATTAGTTTGACGCTTTATAAAATTTTCACTACTTCATGCTGAAGTAGCTACTTGTTAACTCAAGGTTGTTCCTTTTCTGTAGATTTATATCATTTTGCAGAGTGGGTACTGGGCTAACTGATGATGAGCTAGATGCTGTTGCTAACAAATTGAACCCTTATTTTAGGTACTTGTGAGATGAATGATTTTATTGTGTTTTCTGGCCTCAAATTGTGCCTTATTTAAGATTATGATTATTCTCAAACAGACTTTTTTGTATTTTATATGGATATTTGGAAAAACTTCCCATTCCCTTTTGTCAGGAAGTATGAGTACCCAAAGAAGGCACCACCTAGTTTCTATCAAGTTACAAACAATTCGAAAGAGAGACCAGATGTCTGGATTGAAAGCCCTGAGAAGTAAACATTGCTACATTGTTCCTACAAAATTAAAGATGCAATAATTCAGCATTACCACTTACGAATTTGAAATTCTCCTCCTTTTGCAGGTCGATAATTCTTTCCATTACCAGCGATATCCGGACTATTAATTCAGATGTGTGTTTCTGTTTGTTTTTTGAAATCTTGTTCTAATTTAAATTAAACCCTATAATTTATAGGTTTCTCTGGTACATTTACAAATAATTGTTTATTGTCCGATGAAGATACCACCTATAATCTCTTGTCAAGCCTTGAAAGGAGGAACATTGGTAGAATGTCCATACCAGAAGAAAAGACTTGTTACTTGCTATCTCCAAGTCTATATCTAAAATGTCCATAGTTTCGATTTAGTATCACCATGTGCATGTACACAATTTCGCAGGTGTTTGCTGCTCCATACAGCTTGAGATTCCCACGTATTGACAGAGTCAGATATGACAAGCCGTGGCATGAATGTCTGGACGTGCAATGTAAGAAGCCTCCACGTGAATTGCTGCATGTTTGTTTCTTGATTTTATTTGGCTTAGTTGATTTTTGTGTGTAATAGTTTGCCTAAAATCTTTTAACTTTTTGGCAGCCTTTATAGAATTAGTGCACACGGGTAATGGCACCACGCAAAAAGGGAAAGAAGTGCAAGATAGCAAACCAACACGGTTTAGAGCTTCAAAAAGGGGAGATAAAAAGAATGTATCTGTTGTTCCTTCTCATTTGATTCAGACTGATGTGTCTGACATTAAGGGAGAAACAATGATATTTTCTAATATGATGTTCTGTATCCTTCATACAATCTGTGTTAGCTACCTGCATAATTTCTCAGTGCTCTATGATTGGAAAGCTATTTCAAAATTTTGCTTTTGCCTTGATCTTAGGCTTTTGTCTTGTTTGCAGGACTTCTCAAATTTGTAAAATTTATCTTATGTGCAGAAAAATACAGGCTTTTGTCTTGTTTGCTGGACTTCTCAAATTTGTAAAATTTATCTTACGTGAGGAAAAATACATTTTTCTTGGCAGATATTTACTTATATGATTCAAGAACAATTTTGATGAAACAAATGAGGTTACATTTGATAATACATGAAACTTGAAAAGATTTTATTGGTATTACATTGTCCAATGCATGCTCGGTTCACTTTCTGTCTTCTCCCCTTTGCTTTAAACTTAAAGGGGCCAGATGTCATTGAACACTTTAGAAGCTAAAATGTTGAAGTCAAATTGAATCTTCAAGTTCCAGCACTGTACTAAAAAATGTTTTCTTCTTATCATTTGTACCTTTTGTGATGTCCTTAGCATGTACAGACTTTGTGAATGTGCCCCCCTCTTACTCTCTTGAAGCGTTGCACAAAATGGTAGCAGAACATGGGGGAACTTTCTCCATGAACTTAAATACTGCTGTAACTCATTGCATAGCGTCTGAAAGCAAGGGTCTCTCTCTGTCCTTTTCTCTTTCACATGCACATACACGCACTGTGGTGCACTTGGATACAAGCTTTTCTAATGGAAGTAGTTTTGACTGAGATGAATATCTCCCAGGGATAAAATATGGCGCAGCAAAGCTTCGTGGAGATGTTATTCATTATTCTTGGGTGATTGACTGCTGTTCGCAAAAGAAGCTCCTTCCTTTACAGCCCAAGTTGGTTCATTTTAGTCTTAGTATCTTTATTTTGTTCTTATTTTGGGATGTTTGATAAGAAGTTGGGGCTTTGTGCTGCATTCTACCGCTTTGTTTTGCAGGTACTTCCTTTTCCTCTCTGATGCCTCCAAAAAGAAGTTACAGGAAGAAATAGATGAATTTTCTGATTCGTACTACTGGTATCTTGACCTTGCTGGTATTAAGCAGGTATAATTTTATTATCCTTCTGTCCAAGTTTGGGAACTTGATGTATCACTTAACAAACAATAAAGCAACACAAAACTAAATTGAGGAATTAGAAACTAAAGAGACATAAATGAAAAACTAAATGGTGATTACTATTCCCTGAATTATCTTTTTGCACGACACATTTCCTTTTTTCTTTTTTTTGCTGCTTTTCTGTTCAAGTGCATGTAGTAAAAATATAAGGAGAATACCATGGAGCTAGTTACATTTTTTTTTGCATTATTTCCAGCTTTTAAGTAACATAAATGTATCTGGAGATGCTAAGATCACTGAGCATGTGAAGAAGTACTGTCCAAAGGAACAATGGTGTCGATTTTGTGGATGCTCTATATATTTCTTCATTTCAGGACAATATTTGTAAGATCTCTGCTGGTTATAACTTCAAATTGAAGCAACCTCTTATAA
>JAOSBN010000008.1:1661128-1671622 GCA_027563595.1 Erythroxylum suave | reverse complement strand
TGAATAAAATAATATTATTTTATTAAAATTTAATTTATTGTCATGTTTGCATTTGGGTCTATTGGAAACAATAGTAGCAAGGTTGCGTACGATCGGAGCTTTCCAGATCTCTCTTTATTTGGAATTTTAGATTGGGTGTAACAATGAAGTTTTAATTTAGTAATTTTCAATATTTGATTTAATTAAAATAAAATAAAATAATATTATTTTTATTTATTTTTAAAAATAATTTATTTATTATTTGTATTTATATTTATATTTAAAATAATATTAAGTTAAAAATTTTAGTGTTCTTTTTTTTTAATTTTCGTATTAATACTTATTATTTTTAAGATGAAACATAAAATTTTTGGCTATTTAGACTTGAACCTTTAGTCATCCTCCGGTTGATCGAAGCTTATGCCCAATTTGGTTGAGGAGTTACTTATGGAACATAAAACATTTTTATCGTCTAGTTGAGAGTTTTATAATGAAATAGAACGGAATGAGATAGAAGCGGAGAGGTTTATGTTACACTTTATTCTATCTTAAACAACAAAAAGAAGAAGTCTCCAATTTGAGAGGTTTAGAATGGAACGTAAATTAATAAATACATACTATCTAATTTACATTCATTAATTTTTCTTAATACCAATTATTTCTTCTAACCTTCACCTCTTTTTCCTATACTTTTTTATTACGATTCACAAGCTTATCATCTTCGATAATATTTTTATACTATTAATAAAAAATTGCATATAATTAATAATAAAATAAAATTTTTATTAATAAAAATAGAAAATATATAAAAATATTCTTTAATTGGTTGTATATATTTCTATATAAATAAAAATATAAATAAGTAATTTTTAAATATAAATCACATATAATAGGATAAAATTTATTAAATAATTAATAGTAATATTTGTATATAATTAATAATAAATTACTTATAATTAAGAATAAAATAATAAAACTGTGAATTAAACAAATTACAACTGTGACTTTTTAATTGGATATAATTTCTAATTTAAAATTATGGCTTTAAACTTCTTGCAATAATTATTTTAATATCAGAGGTATAATAGTTATTTATTATATATTACATTTTATTCCATCCATCTTCTAAATAATATTGCACTACGTTATATTATAAATTCTTCTATCCCTATCAAATAACTTTTCACTATATTATATTTCATTTAATTATAAATCTTTCCATTTCGTTCCGTTCCATTTCATTTTATTAATTAACATCCAACCAAAATATAATTACTTACTTCACATGTTTTTCTTTATCAATATGTGAAAATGATTAATTTTAAGAGAAAATTAATGAAAAAATAAAGATGAAAGTTGAAACTCGAGCACGAATTTTGTATTGTTTCAGTAGGCACTACCTCCTTCAAGTGGCCGTTTGAAAACTTTGGAATTGAATTGAATTCAATTTATACTGTTTGGAACAAACCCGATAATATTAGAATTGAATGCAATTACATTGTTTGGAATATAATCAAAATGAATTCAATTATTTTATATAACATTTTTACCCTTAACTAAAAGATAACCTTATTAAATAATCAACATTCATACTTACATAGAGCAAGTCGTAAACATCAATTTTATTAAACATTCATACTTACATAGAGCAAGTCGTAAACATCAATTTTATTATAAATAATATTATTTTAAAAAAAAGTTCATTATTAAAATAAAAAAAATTTGATTACAATCGAGGGCTGTATTAAATAAGAGATGTGAGCAGCTGCATTAAAGAAGAGAACGAAGGGCTGCGTTGAAAAAGAAAATAAGGGTTGCATTGAAGAAGAGAAGTAAGGGTATTATGGGAAGTTATTTTCAACGTTGAAATGAGAATGAAAATTTAATTCTTGTAATTTTTAGCAAGAATTGAATTCACAAAGATGGTCGGTTTCAATTAAGGAATTGAATCCAATTCTTTTGTCTTTTTTGATTCTAAACATAGGAATTAAATTTGAATCCCATAGAATTGAATTCGGATGATTCAAAACAGGGTATAACGCAAATATTCAGCCAAAAAAAAAGAAAACAAAACAGTCTATTGCAAACGCAAGTCACCCAGCCTAGCTCTCCTCCGTCCTTGCTTTCATCTTCGTCACTGCTCCTTAGCCGCCGCTTTTTCGACCGCATCGTTGTTCCGTCGCCATCGCTGCTCCGTCGTCATCGCTGTCATCTTCTACTATCCCCTTGGTCATCTTCTTCTTCTGCAGTGTTTATTGACGGTACACGTAATTCTGTAAATCACTTTGTACCTGGACTGTAACTTCGTAATGGTACACTCTGTTGTGGCTTGATTCTTGAGTTTGGCTTTAGTATTTGTGATGCGTATGTTTCAATTCCTTTCCCTGTTCTCAAGCTTTTCTGGTGCGAGGTGTAGTTATAAATTTGTATATAAAATTCTCGTAAAACTGTATATATAGCTTTTGTTCTGTAAATCACTTTTTGTAACTTCATAATGGTACACTGTTGTGGCTTGATTCTTGAGTTTGGCTTTAGTATTTGTGATGCGTATGTTTCAATTCCTTTCCCTGTTCTCAGGCTTTTCTCGTGACTTGAGATTCACCTAGATTCCCTTACCGAAGAAGTTGAATATAGCTTATCATTTAGTATATTGGGGTGTAAAGGCCTACCCAACTCAAATTTGAGTTCTTTCTACTAGCTCACATTCAATGATATCAGTTTCCTATTTCTGGAAGGGCTGTTCCTAGATCTCATATTCCTTTCGTCTATTTAGAAACATGGAAGCAATTTGCTATTTGCTTATGTGCCCATAATTTGTATAGATGCTGGTCCATATGAGATAGTGTTAAGGCATTTTCTTGCTGAAAGTTATATAATGTATATCATCTTAACTGCGGTTGTTTAACTATCTTTAATTCTGGTTGAGTAGGATTCACTTGGAACACAGTAAGGTCTGCAATGAAGTCGTATCGATTATCAGAACTTACTCATCCTGAGGTTGAGAAATTGAAATCTCGTCCTCGTATTGATTTCACTTCAATTTTCAACAGGGTGAGCCTCTATTTTCTCTCTTAAAGAATCAATTATTATTCTTAAACTTCTCCTTTTTTCGTTTTATTTTGAATTCAGTTTCTTGAAATTTCTCACGTGGAATCTTGATTGATGATTAATTCTTTAGGTTAATCCCATTGTTGATGATGTCCGCAGCAGAGGTGATGCTGCAGTTAAAGAGTTGGTGCTTGTTTCCTCTTTCTTTTTTTGTTGCTATTTTATATTCTTTTGCGTGCTTTTTTGTGTATAGCCTCTCTATGATTATGTTTTAGGAGCTTATTTACTTGATCTCTGCCTCTATTTAGAAAAATAAGGCGGGCACACGATTATTTAAGTGTCTTTGTTCTAGTTTTACAGCACAATATGACAAAGTCAAACTGGATAAGATTGTTGAACTTGTCTCTGACTTTCCTGATCCAAAGGTACCTTACCTTAAATTATTTGTTAAAGTAGGAGCACATTTAATTCAAGTTTCTTTTATTTCAATAAGTTGACTTCTTTGGACAATATTTGTTTTGATAGTTTGTTTTGTTTTGTTTTGTTTGTTCCATCAAAGCTTGATGATACTGTTAAGGAAGCTTTTGATGTCGCATATGATAACATTTACGCATTTCATCTTGCCCAAAAGTCACCTGAAAAAAGCGTTGAGAACATGAAAGTGAGTCTACATTCGGATTTTTCTTTCTTTTACCTTAGCAATATGCATGTGGAGCTCAGATTAGAATGTTCTCATGTTATTTTAGGGTGTCAGATGTAAAAGAGTGGCCAGGAGCGTTGCTTCTGTAGGTCTTTATGTGCCAGGGGGTACTGCAGTTTTACCTTCAACAGCTCTGACGCTAGCAGTTGTAAGTTGATTGGTTACGTAATTTAAATTAATTTGGCTTGTACATCCTAAAAGTCTGTCTTTCTTAGAATGCCAGTATCATATGAGTACATTTGTTTGATATTCTATTGCATTCTCTTCTACAGCCTGCTCAGATTGCTGGTTGTGAAACAATTGTTCTTGCAACTCCGCCAAGCCAAGATGGCAGCATATGTAAGGTAATTATAAACACTTGAAATGTTTTTGTACTTATTGAGACATTTTCCCAATATTATTTAGTATGGGTACATACTCACCCACACTTGTTTTTGGTGCACTGCATCACCCATACAATGACGTGTGGTCTTATACATGCATGTCTGCTTTATTTTTAAATAAGTCATCCATCACCTTAAAGAAACAGAGAAAAAAACAAGAACATTACTGTGCAGAAATCCAAAACATAAAAGAGGTATAAAATGGAGAAATTCATGGCATTAAGCTTAATAATCACATATATCAATATATAGGAGTAGCAGCAGCTATTGGAGGCCCCAATATGATCACAGCTGTGATTGCAGTGATATAAATCCACTCATATGCAGTTGTTGGTTCATTTATAGGAGGTACTCTATTGTGCCAAGAAAGCTGGCGTTACTCACATCCTTAAGGCTGGAGGAGCTCAGGTTTGAGAAGACAAATTTGTGTCCTTGTTGTGTTGTGCAGCTTAAATATTTTAATGTCTCAGCATGAAGGTTGCATCTAACAGTTTTAATCTTCAGGCCATATCTGCCATGGCTTGGGGGACAGAATCTTGCCCTAAGGTACTGATACATAATATTCAATGGTGCGCATGTTAAGCTGAAATTTCTGGAATCTTCATATTGTTTGAGCATGCATTTTGTGTTGATTCTCGGGGATCATTGGTGTTGGTTGCTCTTTGATTCATTTTGTTTAATGGTGATTGGATTGCTCTTGAATGATTCCATTAAGATTAAGTACCTAAACAGTTATTGAATTTTAGTTTGTCCTTGACATTCAATTTAACTTTCCAGGTAGGAAGGATCTTTGGCCCAGGAAATCAATATGTTACTGCTGCAAAAATGATTCTTCATGTATGAACCTTTTTCTCGCCCTTGTATGACTTTTGTAATTGGATATGGAATTAATTGAAGTGACACGACATTTATCCTTTTCTGTTCTCAACACCAGATGAAATTCTTTTCTCCTTTGTTTAAATTTATTTTTTATTTCCTTGACAGAAAAGTGAAGCTATGGTTTCAATTGACATGCCTTCTGGGCCTTCAGAAGTTCTAGTTATTGCCGACAAATATACCAGTCCTGTACATATAGCAGCAGATATGCTATCCCAGGTTCTTCTCATTTTTCCGATTGTTAACTGTATGTTTATTTTCTAATTTTTCTTTCAGTGTACTGAGAATTTTTTATGAAACTCTGATAAGTATTGTTTCTGTTCCTTGAAGCAGACATTCCTTGACCAGGTTTTTTGGCTATGTGATATGTCCTTGCTTTCTTGGAAACAAGTTCATTTACTGATAGGAGACTGTGCCTTCTTCCATGTGCTGTTTCTTAGATAATATTGTGACCTATGTTCCTCGATTTCTCAGGCTGAACTTGGACCTGACAGTCGGGTGGTTTTAGTAGTTGCCGGTGATGGTGTAGATTTAAAAGCCATTGAGGACGAGATAAGTAAACAATGTCAAAGCCTACTAAGGGGAGAGTATGCGTCAAAAGCATTAAGCCACAGTTTCACAGTCTTTGCACGTGACATGGATGAGGTTGGTCCTTGTTTTTTTTTACGGTTGCAGCTTTAACCTATATTTGAACAGGCATTAGAGTATAGCTTTTCTAAGGCAAGTAATAATTCTTGCAATGGTTTGAAGCATGCTGATATCTGCAGGCAATCTTGATGTAGTAGGATAGTGAAAAGTGAAAAGATGTTTCAATTGATGTATTTTGTACAGAGGTAGAATGTTGTGGACGTGTTTATAGGGCAGAAATACAGCCACAAACATATTAGTTAGGGTTTATTATTTTTGGAAACATATTAATAGTTTCCTTATTACTTTAGGAAATCATATTAGTTGGGTATTCTTATTTTTGGAAACATATTACTAGTTTTCTTATTACTTAAGGAAATCATATTAGTTAGGGATTCTTATTTCCTTGTCCTATTTGAACACTGCCTATATAAGGGCTATTTCATGAATAAAGAGATAAGTCAAAATTTATTCAAACAAGAGATCAGAGTTCTCTCTATCGAACTCTAAGGTATCAGCCTCCCTTTGAAGAGCTGAAATTCTACTCAAGATAGGTTGACCAAAAAAACAGTAGACTCGCCCTGTGACTCGATCCCAAACACAGGACCATAACATAGAAATACATATATATACTAATAACTCAACTACTAATTAGGTAACTAGCTAAATAGGATCCCTATAATCAAGCCTTAGATCCTGTAAACCTACAAAGCTACACAATATGCAACAAATAGGACACAGGAAGTGGTTCGTGCAAGTGATTTATCATCAAAATAAGAATTTATTATTGCCAGTTTTATTTCTGGGATTGGTGATGTTTAGGCATTCCAAGCTGTTTTTTGAGTTATGATGCATATTCATAGGACCTACTTCCTAAATGTGTCTTTCAGGCTGTCTCCTTCTCAAATTTGTATGCACCAGAGCATCTAATCATTAACGTAAAGGATGCGGAAAAGTGGGAGAGTTTCATTGAAAATGCTGGTATATCTCCATATTTTCTATTGAATTTTGCTTTACCCTTTGAGTTTGTTGCTTTCTAGGCTCTTATCTATGTACTACTGATTGAGAGATGCTAGTGGATATTTTTGGCTTTGTTTGTACTTGTGGCTACAGCGGCAAACTCTTACCAACTTTCAACAGTTTTCATGTGGACCAGACAGAAATCTGGATTATGTTTTAAGAATCATTATCGGGTTTTCTGCGTTGTAAGTTGGGTGGGTTTAAGTAACGTGATTTATGGATGGTTGTTACTTTCAGGGTCAGTGTTCTTGGGACAGTGGACACCAGAGAGCGTAGGAGACTATGCAAGTGGTAAAAACCGTGTCCTTCCAGCATATGGATACGGAAGGGTGTACGGAGGGGTATCCTTGGATTCATTTGTGGAGTACATGACTTTCCAGTCATGTACAGAGGAAGGTCTAACTACACTTGGTCCATACGTGGCAACCATGGCCGAAGTTGAAGGGCTGGAAGCCCGCAGAAGAGCCGTGAATCTTAGACTCAAAGACGTGGAAGCAAGACAATTGATGTGATTGGAAGGCTTTTGATGTTTTGATTTATAGGGTGTTTGAATTCAATTGGAGTATTGAATTCATTTCAGGTGATTAGAATCAGCAAAAATGATGGGATCAATTCGTGAATTGAAATTCATCTTTCTTTATTCACCTGAAAAAGTATGAGAATTAAATTATATTTTTAGATTTCAATGTTTTTTTTGAAAATTGAAAATATCGTTCTAATAATACCTATCTAAAAGTAAGAACCCTATTTTATATCTCTTTACCTTAAGCAGCCCATCCCACCTCAAGCAGCCTCTCCTACCAAAAAACGGAACAGCAATATCTTCTCCTTTTTATACCAGCACCTCTCATTATATCTAGGTTTTCTTTTTTCTTGTTTAAGGGCGTCTTTTCTTTTTTCGTTTTTTTGTCTATGATAATCGTTCCCTTTTAGGTTCATTGTTCGATTTAGCTTCTCCTTTCGTTTTTTCATCATGTCTATATTCTTTTGCTTTTTAAAAATTTTTCTTTTCATTTTAATAATGAACATTTTTGATGATATCACTTATAATGAAATTCATGTCTATAACTTGCTATATGTAAGTGTGAATGTTTATTATCTAATAAGATTATTTTTTAGTCAAGGATAAAAATATCATATGAAATAATTGAATTCATTTTGATTATGTTTTAAGAAGTTTAATTGAATTCAATTCTTTTTTTTTTTGGAGTTATCCAACGAGGTGTCTTAGGAGGTTCTTAATTATGAGAAGGCGCTTTTTAAGCCATCTATACCCAGATTAATCTCCGCTCGCACCGGATCAGCCCGTAAGGGGTAAAGTGTTGGTCAAACAAATTTTTTCATTCCCAAGGTTCGAACTCGAGACCTCTGGTTAAGGGATGAGAGTGCTGAACTACTCACACCAACCTGTTTGTTCCAAACAATGTAAATTGAATTTAGTTCAATATCATTAATGTAATTGAATTTAATTCATTAATGAATTCAATTCAAAAGTTTCCAAACAATTTATTAAACCTTTTCTTCGGGATATATGCCTATATGCCTTAATGACTGTAAATAATGTTTTTGGATTAATACAAATTTACCTTTATTAAAAAAAAACGACATTAAAGCAGCCAAGTGACCAACCTTAAGTAGTTTCCAAAGTTGTAGTGTTATATTAAGTTCCTCTTTATAAATTTTTGAAATTACCTCTTATGAATTTTGTATTACCTTTCAATTTCGGTTCTATCTTACATTTAGAAATTTGATCGTGGAACCATTGGAAAACTCAAAATTTCTTTTGAATAAGGAACTTTGCCAAGTGCTGGTTTTGGCAGTCGCGGAGTAATGGGCTTTGAGTTCTTGACATGATTTCATCACATCTAAACAGAAAATTGGAAATAAGATTTAAGAACCGAAATTTAAGCCAAGTATACTAGTAAAATTTTAAATCTATTTACTGTTAACAAATCTAAGGTCAGTTCACCACTTCACGTTAGGGATTTTACAACATTGCACCCAGCCTGTTTTCGTCTCGGACCCTAATCCCAAACGGGTCGTCCAATTCAAGTCCCCAATTATTAAACCTGCAGATTTTAGCGACGATGAAGAAGAAGAAGAAGATGATGATGAACGAGATCGGAAACGTCGACGAGCTTTAGAATCTTCTACGTAATCTTCCTCCGTGACATCGTTCCTGTCTAGCATTCCCGCCCGGAGAAATTCCTCCACTCTTGGTGCTCTTCCGTCGGCCGCTGGCTCAGGTTGGCGATCCATCCTCCAAGCTGAAGCTTCTTCTTCTGCATCCGACTTCCAAATTGAAATTCCTTCGATTTCTAGTGGTTCCGTGACTGGAAATGATTCACATTCTGGTCAAGAAGCGATTTTTAATCAAGATGGAAGTGACTATGCGAGTTTTGTTAGCTATACTGGTCAAGAATTTGGATACAGTGAAGGCCTTAATCAAAATGCCGTTGGTGACGCGGTCTCGAGCTATGGAAGTTATGAGAATTACGGTGACTATGGGCAATATGAGAACAATTGGAGTGATGTTATCGACGTCTATTCCTGATTCGGGGTGATTTGAGGGAAATTCATCAAGAGGAATGGGAAAGAGAGAGAAGAATGAGGTGGTACCAACTGAAATTGTTGAGGTGACGAAGGATAGAATGAGGTGGTACCAACTGAAATTGTTGAGGTGATGAAGGATCGGCCTAGAGAGGACCAGGTTAAATTAACTGGTATTGCTTTTGGGCCTGTCTATCAGGTATGTTATTTGTTATTTTCTATTCTGGTACTTTTTGTTTTCGCTAAAGATGGTTCATCTACACATAACGTTAACATTTTGCTGTTTGATGTTTCATGCAAGTTGATTGCTTTGGACCTTTTTTTTTTTCCAGCGAATTTCTTTTCTTTACATATAACGGGAGCATTTTTGGTGGTTGTTTCATGCAAGTTGACTGCTTTGGAATACCAAATTCTGAATTAAGGAAGAAAATAATCCTAGGCTTTGGTCGGCTATGATTTTGGCTAGGATGATTGGAAGTGTTCCGTTGTTGCTGTAAAGCTAGAATTTTAATTAGAGTTGTGTGTTCCTGCGCTTAAGGGGGTTGACTTCTATCTGTTATTTGTTTTTAGCAACAATATGTCTGTATAAGCTCTGTTTGGGGGGAGATGAAGTTACAGAATGTCAGTCCTCATATGGAAAAGAGAGAACAATGGAGAAAAGATGAATGAGAATGGCTGTGTCCCCTTGTGTTTCAGTTGCTATAGATCAGCTTATCAATAAGCAAAGCATTAGGTTTTAAAACTTAGCTTTGTCTTTCTGGTTCTTGAGGTGTGTAGTCAAACATTGAGGAATTGTGAAGCTATTGGGAAAGGAACTTACTTTAAATGTTGTCTTTAAAGGGGTTCAGGGTCGGACTTCCTCCTGAGAAAAATTAGGGGTTTTCTAACTTAACAAGGTACTGATTGAATCCTAATCACTGGTAGATGACTGGATGGAGATACTTATATATTATACAAGTGCCACATACATTTTTGCTTCTTGATGGATTCATTTAATTGAAACAAGTTTAGTTTGTTTTGTTAGGGATTCTTTTACCCTTTTCATTATTACTTCACTTGAATTGTTATTCCTCTTGTAGAGGTTCTGAACTTTATGATTGTGCAGTTCTTAGTTATTTTATAAACCTTATCAATAGTCGTACCAGTGAACAGAATACTGAACTTCTGGATGTTAAGGGTGTTTTTATTGTTTTATTTGAGTAGATATTCCAACTAGTCTTTGTCATTTCCAACTATCCTCGCAAAACATTGCATTGAAGTTTTCAACAAGCGAAGAATCCTGTGGAGAGCTGTGTGTGTGAAAACACTGTA
>JAOSBN010000008.1:1632013-1644484 GCA_027563595.1 Erythroxylum suave | reverse complement strand
ATGAAAAATTCAAATAATATTATATAAATCTTAAAATAAACCGGAAGATGTGTTTCTGGGTATTGTAGAAATTATGTATAAAGCATAAAGATAATAGGAACTAAAAAAAGCTCGTTAATTGATCTGAAAAATCTACCTAAAAAAGTACTTTTTTGATAAGCTCCAAATTTAAATTTCTTAAAAAGCTGTATTTAAGGTGTCTAAAAAGTTGACTGTTTTTTCATATTACAATCAAACATTCAATTTTCTTAAAAGATTTTGTGGTAAAAAAATATTTATTCATCCTCCAAAAGATCAACCAAATAAACACTTAATTAATACATTTAAATAAGCGTTGTTCTTTAAGAAACAGTAATAAATGATAATAAGCTGACCTATAGACTTAAATTTAAGTAACCGATACAAAATTAAATTTAAAAAATTACATCTCAAATATGACAGGCTAATTAAAAAATACATGTTTTGTACTTTTAATTTTCAAAAAATTAAAGAAATGACGCATGATGGACCTATGGTATCCTATAAACAACATACACGATAGATTGACTTAGACCGTGTATGTCGAAATCGTAAATAAATAAAGAATATCTTTTATCAGAGAGGTGTGCTTATTTAAAGTAGATATTTTTAAATATTTTTTAAGTTAGTGCGCTTCGTCGAAACGTGGTGGACGTGTGGTCTAGGTAGCTTGATCAGTCCCTAAAACCTAAAAGCCATCTCACGAGTCCTATCTTATTATTATTGTTATTATTAATCGTTGAAAAGGATGGCACAGGCGGAAAATACCCTAGTGTTTTACACTGATTAAACGGATTGAAGAGTGGCTTCATCAGACTTCAAGCTGCTCAATCATGGCGTGGGAACAAACCCACGAGGAGAAAATGGAAATGCCGATAAAACAGAAGTTAAAAGAATCTCGGTGTTCTTGTCTGCGAATGAAACAAGACGAGGGGTATATGGCCTACGGTTAAATGCGCATCTTTACGACGCGTACAAATTGGGGAAGCTTCTGAGCAGTCTGTATCCTGACTTGTCCTTTCCCCGAATGTGCGTACCTAACCTTCATGGGAAGGTTAGTGTAACTTATTATTTTTAGTATGTTCTAAGGTTGGATTTGTTATATCATAATTTATACAGTAGCTAACTCTCTAGGAAGAATTAAGGTTGTATTTAAATATGCGGTGCGGTGAGAGTAAGTGCTTATCTACCGTAGTTTTCAAACGTAATCATATATTTAGATTTACGGTGGATAACTACAAGTTGAAGAAAACTGCGGTGGAAATAGATAAATAAAAAGGAAACTGTGATAAAAAATTGTTTATACGGTAAAAATTTTACCTCCTAACAATAACCTCATAATATTTTAACATTTTCTATTATACTCTTATCTAACTAACAGAGGAGAAAATGAAAATGCCGATAAAACAAGACGAGAGGTATACGGCCTACGGTTAAATGCGCATCGTACAGGACGTGGAAGCTTCTGAGCAGTCTGTATCTTGACTTTTCCTTTCCCGAATGTGCGTACCTAACTTTCATGGGAAGGTTAGTGTAACTTATTATTTTTAGTATGCTCTAAGGTGGGATTTGTTATGCCATAATTTATACAGAAGCTAACTCTCTAAGAAGAATTAAGTTAATTCTAAGGGGTATAATTAAGCTAACCCTGCTTTTCTCTTCTATAATATCGTGTATTGATGACCGTAGAGTGATTAATAAAGTCCAAGCGCCAAAGTTGCTGAGTCGAGAAGAAGAACTTGACTACTCTTCACATTCGATTTGAATAAACAATGTTGACTATTAAAATGTGTCACATCGCTCTTGAAATTGTTTATGTAACATGAGGCTTCATATTTACAATTTCTATCTATCTAATTGACCCAAGGAATCAAGATGACTTTTTTAATTACTAATTTAATAATCATGAAAGAAAAGCCAACTTGTGTAGAATTGACAAACAAAAACTGTAAGAAGAATTTGTAAATTGAAAAAGTAAAATATTGTCCTTTATTGTTAAAATATTTTTGAGTTAGTCTTCTCCGTGGAGAAAAAAAGACCATGTGAAGTGTTTTATCCCATGGAAAATGAGGAAATTGTTGATTATGATGGAGTAAAATGAAAGTACAGATAAAAGAATGGGGTAAATTCTTAAAAATTGCATTTGGTGAGGATAAGTTTTGTTAAATTTCATTAAAAAATCAACAAATTTATACCAATTGTTATTAAAATTAAGCTTTTGTCTTGGACCCAATTGAAATTTAGTAAAAATTTTGCTGATGTATAGAATTTTAAAAAATTCAATAATACGTAATCTTACTAATGGTAGAGAATGCATAATATATAATTCAAAGTCATTCGACAACTTGTTCTTTGTTATTTGTGCAAGTGGAAGTTTAGGGGAAAAGAACGTCAAAATTGTGATATAGTACTTATGGCTCCATTTCTTTCTATTTGTCTCTTCTCACTCGTGGCATCTTCCGTGTTATAAAAGACATAAACATCTTTTTCGATTCTTTTTGTAGGGAATACAGAATGATAAGTTATTTAACTAAATTTGGAAAGAAAAAGTGAAGAGGTTTTGAATTCTGTATTATTTTTTAAAAAATATTTCAATAAAAAGTTTTCATTAAAAAAAATGCAAATTTCTAGTATTCATTTCTACAAGCCTAGTACTTCAAGAAGTCAGCCTTCGCAAACTACAAATTGTCTCCGATTTGCATGCAACTTCCGATGGTTTCTTGAGGGCTTTTATCGTAAGACCGCATTTAATTGACGGTCATCTTGTAGTTTACCATTACACCATGAACAGGAATTATTTGTAACCGGAGGAAAATCAGATGTGAGGTCTTAGCTACAAAGAACGCAAGCAAACAATAACACTTAACACTCAGATGTTAACTTCTTGGAAGCACTTGTGACTTTTCTTCGTTATTTATGACTCTCTAATAATTCATCTCCGTATAGGTGCTAATTTTTCCTTACCTAGAAGTTGATGCATTTACAATTTTAAAACAATTCGCTTTAGATTAAAGTTTTTAAACAAGTTTCATCGAAAATTTTAAAAATCAAGTTTAAATATATAAAAAGAATCAATTCTTTAATTAATTAGAGTCCTTTGTTAATCAGAGTGACATCGAATATACTGGCTCAAAACATAAAATTACGATTCCTTTTTCACCTGCTTTTCCTGGAGGGCAAGAAAGATTCAAATACAATTCGTACAAAGCCTGTGCCGTGGTTGGTAGTGATTACAAAAATCAAAGAAAAGGACGTGAAACTGTGAAGAGTCTCGGGAGCTAGCTCAGCTAACATTCAACTCTTAAAGAGCATATCACATTCGAAGGACAAGTTAGTTAGGTGCTAAATCTGAAGTTTACAGTCGCGTTTCAACCTTACTTATAACTACTTCCAGAGGGTAATCATCGTTTGTCTACATGTTTCATTCTTACCTTAAGAAACTTAATTTCATATTTTGCAAACTCCTCGATCCGTTAATATGGAATCAAATCTTCTATACTTATAATTTTATATCAATTTTATTTGTATATTTATCTGAATCTCATATATTTATATAAATAAAATTGTCTAAAATAAAAGTGGCACAGAATTACAAAATTGGTACAGAATTACAGTCACAGAATGTTTGAAGGGTTATTCTTATTCCTATACACCGTGGAATGTTCAAAAGAAACGTAACTTTCTCGAGTCCCACAATGCTCTGTGGAGAGATTTTGATCGCGAATTAAGGTATGATGATGTCTGATTTACGTTCTCACTCCTAATAAATTCCTTTCTGTGCTCGCTGAACCCAACAGCCTCACCTATCAAATTATGGACAACGATGTTTCCCGAACGAGCAATAATGCAATACATAGTCGTTTCCTTTTCAATTGTAATTGGATAAGTTATGTGTACTACAATAATAACTCTATTTCAAATAAAATCACAAATTTTAAAAAATTATATTGATCTAATTTTATATTTATATGAAATTTGACATTTATATTCTATAAAAAAATGTAACAATATCTCTTTTTAAAATTATTAATATTTTTATTAAGATTTAATTTATAGTTTATAATTTTTTTTCTTTTCTAACGTGAAATTGAATTAAATGTATGTCACAAGCCATCAATTATTTATAGTCCTTATTGTCAGTATCATTTTCTGTTTTTGTCAAAGTTTTTTTATTAATAATGGGGCCGAACCGCCGAAGTTCAGGAAAATTACATACGAATGAAACGTCTCAAACCAACTCCAACAAAGTTAGCAAACAAAATCGAACGGAGACCCTCAATAAGGTTACAAAATAAATGATAACCTAAAGATAAATCATGACTATAGTTAGCTAAACTACCCGCACAACGGTTACCCTCTTGATAAACATGACAAACACGAACCTGCCACGATCTAGAGATGAGAGTCATGATAGCATCATAGATAGGACCACGAAGGAGATGGCGATACTAGAACTGATGAATCAAATTCCAAAACAACATGAGAATACCCTGAAACCAGGCCAAAGAAACTCCCCCTATTGTCAGTGTGATTTCCTGTTTTTGTCAAAGTTTAAGTTAACCCAATAACAATTTCATACATTCAAAAAAAAATAAAGGGTTGGTTTCGGGCCATACAAGGCATTTACTTCAACCCAAAACGTGGACCACCAAGCTAGGTAGAGCTTGAAACAAATACAAAGCATACTAGGTTGAGACTAAAATCTGCTGGACTACGACTTGTAGCATCACACTTAGCTTCTCATTAGATGCTGGAATGAGACTTTGCAGTTAATCGTGAATTTTTCGAGTAAAATTCGACCCCGTTGCAACGAAATCCAAAGTGTATTACTAATTAGATTGGCAATTTAATATTTACATAATCTAATTTAAAGTTAAGAAATCAAGTTAGAATTGATTAAATTTTAAATACATTAAATTGATCTAAAATGTTGACTCTGGTGATCCTGGCATGGTGCTGGTAACGACGCCTTTGAATGCCAGTAATTACCTATCCTGGAGCAGAGCCATGCAAATTGCCTTGGGAGCAAAAGTTAAGATTGAGTTCATCAATGGCAAATGTAAGAAACTAGAAGAAGCTTCGGCTGAATTCGATAAATGATTTCGGGTCGATTGTATGGTAACATCTTAGATACTCAATTCTAGTTTCTAAAGATATAATAGAGGCATTTTTATACGCTAAATCTGCATTTGAATTGTGGAAAGAATTGGAAGAATGATAAGGGGAATGCAATGGACCTCTTTTTATATTAAAGCAAAAGAGACACAAATTCCATTTTCCATAAAGATGTGTTAGTTGTGAAGTATTTCACAAAATTGAAACATTTATGGGATGATCTAGCCTGTTTGACACCTATTCTTAAATGTAGTTGTGGTGTCGCCAGGGCTGTTCTTATCGTTTTATAGGCCCTGAGCGAAATAAAAAAAGGCTCTAATAAATCGACGATATACTTAAATTTACATGTTTGTATGAAACATAAATGACTCAATTTATAAGTCTACATACTCAACCAAATATTAAATGATCATAGCATCAACTAATAACATCTTACAAATATCATTAACAATAAAATAACTAAAAATAATAACAGTAACAACAAAATAGCAATAGCAGCAATCACAAAACAATATTAGATTGCAAAACACTAAGAAAATTATACTAACAAATACACAGAGGATCATGATTTATGAAAAAACATTTCTTCGTGCATTTCGAGATGCAAAATCATTAATAATATTATCAAGATCAATGTTGTCCAACATATTCTTCTCAATAAATAACATAGCTAAACCATTCAACCTTTCTTGTGACATTGATGACCTCAAGTAGGTTTTCAATAATTTTAACTTTGGAAAACTTCTCTCAGCTAATGCTACAGTCATAAGTATTGTCAACAGAATTCGATTGAAACATTTGGATAACAATCTGTAGCTTTAACAAATTCTAAAATTTCAACTTATGACATCAACTCATTTGACAAAGTCATTTGCAATACTTTTAATTCAGAAAAAAGATAATCTAAATCCACATCTGACACATTATCATGAGAAAAAGTCATCATAAAATTAGTGCAACATTTTCTTAATTCGTTATCATCCAATGACCTCAACTTCCTTGAATCAAATAAGAATCTAAAAATATTGTCAAATGTCGTTAATTGTTCGAATCTATTCTTTAACAAAGTAATTGCCATATCCACAACAACTAGAAAGTAATTAACTCTGAAAGAATCTTCAGTTGATTGTATTTCTCCATTATGGTTAATTTCATCAAATTGTCTTTTCCTAATAATACAACGCCTAGTTGGAAATGTAGGCTCTATATTCATCTCAAGCGCAAGACTTTTGACAATATTCATACTAGAGCTAAACCCTTCATCTCTATATTTCTCAAAAAATATCAACACATCTTCTAATTGCTTTATGGTAGCATTAATGCACATAGATTTAGATTGCAATTTTTTACTCACAATATTAATAGCAAATAAAATATCATACCAAATAACCATACCACGTAAAAACTCAAAACTCTCAAGTACACCAATCAAGCTTTCTGCTTCACTCTTTGACTTGGCATCTCACAAGATCTAGATAATTCCATCAAAGCCAATCTTATTTGAGGAGCTTGAAATCTAATAACTTTAACACTTTTTATTCGACTCTCCGAACGAGTGTTGAACAATGATTTTATAGTTAAACCTAAAACATTATCAAGCCAAACCTTCAACCTTTTAGGAGAACTTGAAAATAATGCATATATAAGTTGCATAGCTCCAAAAATGAAACAGCTTTAACACAAGAATGTATCATATCACTAAGAGTAAGATTAAGATTATGACAAGCACATAGCATATATAATACTCTTGGATTTATTTCAAATAGTCATTTTTGAACCCCTTGGTGTTTTCCCTTCATGTTAGAACCATCGCCATAACCTTGACCCCTTACATTATAAACATTAAGATCAAGAGAATTAAATGCATTCAATAATTCATTGAAAAGTCCCAATCTAGATGTGTCATCTATCTTTAAGAAC
Source organism: Erythroxylum suave (assembly GCA_027563595.1). Taxonomy (NCBI): domain Eukaryota; kingdom Viridiplantae; phylum Streptophyta; class Magnoliopsida; order Malpighiales; family Erythroxylaceae; genus Erythroxylum; species Erythroxylum suave. The sequence goes on along the minus strand of JAOSBN010000008.1, from coordinate 1,637,431 downwards.
TCTAAAAAGTACTCCTCTATTTTTATTTTATTATTGGACATATTCAAACATCATACTAGCAAACTCATTTGTTCTTGATGACTTAAATCTGGGGTACAATCAAGAATAATAGAAAAGTATTTCGCCTCTTTAACGATCCTTATGATAGAACTTTTAACGTTATGGGCCAACAGAGAAATCAATTCATTTTGAATTTTGTGACCAAGATAATGATGATGAATTTCATGATTTTAAATACATCTAACATGATCTTGTATTATCACATCAAATTCAACAATCATCTCAATCAATCCTAAAAAATTATCATTACCATCTTGGTAAAGTTTCTCATTGGATCCTCGAAAAGCTAAATTATATTTAACAAGATATTTCACAACAGAAACTATTCTTATCAAAACTTATCTCTAACGTTCTTTCTCCTTTGCAATTTCTTGTTGCAACTCTTTATCAACTGTTTGATTTTTGCTCAATCTTACTCTTAATTCATTCCAGGTTCTCATATTAGTTATATGCTAAAAGCAATTCTCATGTTCTTTGAGTCCCTCGCTAAGATGCTTCCAATCTCTAAATCCGTCATTTGCTAATCCACTCTGTTTGTTAGTAGATTTGAACTACTTACAACAAAAACAATATACTTTATCTACATGTTTAGAATAAACCAACCATTTTCTATCGCTAATCTCTCCATTACTCCAATTCCTATAATAATAAGAATATGAAAAATGATGAGAGGTATTGTCTAAAGGAAACATAAGATTTAGTTCTCTTACAAGCCCTTTTTCAACTAAAATATCCCTTATTATCAAGATTATCCCAATTTGTAGGATAAAAAATGTCCAATATAGGGCTTACTTGATCATCTGCCTTTAAATTTTTTAAAGTGAATGCATTTGGTACATGATTATGCTCACTCAGATTTCTAATATCCTCATGAATATGAATCTCATCACTTATTTTATGTTGTTCAAAACTACGTTCACCTAATTCCTCTTGGGATTCTCACTAGAAGAGTCTACTCTTTTAATAAATTTATTAATTGCTCTTTTTTGGGACTCTATCAACTGTGCTACTTGTTTTCCTTTTTTTTTTCCTTTTTTCACTTCCAGACAAATGCTTTTTAAGTAACACGATATAAACTAATTATAACATAGTTGGACTAGAAAAATAACAAAAGCACCTGTATGGAACTGGAAAAAGTATGCAGGTACAACCAAACTCTAATAGCTTCACAATATATCGCAAAGATATATAAATGGTATTATATCTGTAATAGAGAAAAAATAAATAGCAAAATTTAATATCTAATATTAAAAATAAAAAGAGAAAATTTTAATGATAGAGACATACTAATTTCTAAAAATACAAGAAATTAACATAATTAGGAAAAAATAGTAAATAATATTCTAAGTTATTAAATATTCTAAGTTTCCCAAGTCAAATATTATCCTATTTTATAAGCCGTGGAAATGATTGAATATTATTATTATTTTATTATTACGACATGTTTAATATAATCATACAGATTTTTATAATAAAGAAAAACCATTTATGTAGTTATTGAATTGAGTGACTTAAATTATTTGATTTAGTCATATTATCACTAAATTTAAGTGAACTCTACAAGAACATAAATCCAACAATTATAACATTATTTGTGGCAAAGTATAATGAAAATTACAATTACAAAAATTAAATTATTTATTAATATTAAATAATAAGTGATCTAAAAATAAAAAAGAAGATACAAAAATAAATACAATATCATTTAATATAAATGTTATGATTTAAAATGCTAATATAATGTCCATGTTAATGACAGATTACAAATTAATTATAATATATTTAAATATTTAATAAGTTAAAAAATATTTAAAAATTAGGAACTTTACCTTTAAATTATACTCAGAACTGAGAAGATAGAATCGTGAAATTTTTTGCTGCTAATTTTTGAGTTGGAGTACCTTAAATACATATATTGATAAAAATAAAGAAATTAGAAAGTAATAATATAACCCAAATGATTCAAAACTATTTATACTTTACAAGTTAACGTTAACTTTCTAATTTAACGTTAACTTATTAAATGTTAATAACTTATAATTAGGTTATGCAACTATTATTAATTTTCAAAGTTGAAGACTTTGATGAAAAGAGTGTTCACAACCATTAAATGCTAATAACATTGTAAGCAATGTTTTCTCTCTTAATCAGTCAACACCAACGTTCATCCATTAAATACCCATTAAATGCTTAAGAGGGCCCCTTTATATGGTGAGCAACGTTTTTTCCACTAGTCAACACCAATATTTCTCCATTAAATACTCATTAAATGCTTAAGGGGGCCCCTTTATATAGTGGGCCCTGGACAAGTGTCCTGGCTGCCCCTGCCTAGGGCCGGCTTTGCGTGTTGCAAATCAAATGGTAGAGTTGGATGGAAATGATAAACTATAGTGCAATTTCTTATTGGATATCTATGAAAATGTTAAAAACTAGGTGTTAATGATGGTTCGTCTTTCAAATATTAGCAAAGCATATTCGATGGGGGTTCGTGTGGAGAAACAAAAAGAAATAAATACTGGTTTAATTGGTGATGCAGATACATAAATGTTGGTTAAAGAGCAATTCAATGAAGGAAGCAAACGTTTCAATAAGAATAGTTCGCAAAAGCAGGTTTATAAGGATGATTTAGTTTACGAAATCTGCGAAATGACTAGGCACACTAAAGATAGTTGTTTCAAAGTGCATGGGTATCCTGATTGGTACAAAGGATCAAAGGACAAGAAAGTAAAGGGCAGTGGTGGACCATATACAAATATGCTAGAATCACCATAAAAAGAAGAGTTAGATGAGCTAGACAAAAAATTAACTGAAAATCTGGTGTTGCCACCATGATAAAAAGGAAATTGCTAGCTACTTTAAGGATAAAGGCAAACAAGAAGGAGATATGATAAACTTTGCACATTTCAGTGATTTTGCAATTAGTATTCTTAAAAGATGTTTTAACTCTCTTTTTTTTTTTTTTTTGATAACCCAGGTTCCGAGCTTCGCCCGATTATCCTGGAATCTATGAGCCACCCACTCAGACTCATAAATGGTAAATCCGGGTCTGATCCTAGATAGTATCAGAGATACCTGCTCTAAAGGATGGGCTATCACCAGGGGGATTACATCACCTTAATAAAGGCTGCTCCTCCCAAGGTTTGAATCCACAACCTCCTTACAATCTCTTGATCATATTGAATGTGGATCTTGGATAGTAAACACTGGGGCCTCTTGATCATATTGCTCCATTTAAACATCGTACACCTGTGTACTTACCTGATGCTATAGTTAAATTGGTACAATATATAGGTGACGTTTTTTTGAGCAAAGCTATAACCTTAATCTCTTTACTAGACATACCTTCATTCAGATACAATTTATTATCCTTTAATAAACTTAGTGTTTTCAGTTTTTACGCAAATAAAATTCATCTTTTATCCTGAATTTTACGTTCTACAATGTGTTGGAAATGGGAAAGGTGATAGCTGGATTACATGTGACTGACCAAATTAAGCTCATTTCATCCAAATTCGATACAATCTTTTTACAATTGTTCCTTAATTGATAGTTCTGTTACTTCTTTAAGTGTTGTCAGGTTTTAGTGATTCTGTTTACTACTACAAGTAAGCTTAAATTCGACTAGTCCCATATGTTCTTTTTGGAAATTAAAAAGATTATATATATGTATATATTACCAAAGCTGAAGACCTATATATAATCCTTCACAAGGAAAAGAACAAAAATAATACAACCTATACTACTACACTACATCCCTACATCCGAACACCTGGCCCCCTAGTGACAGCTATAATACTCAAGTCAAGTTCTTGTCCAATGTCGTCTTGTTTCCCTTTTGGTATGATTAACTCTCTAATCAAATGAACTATTGTTTTCACAAGCTCATATTTATATCGATCCTTTACCTTCTATTTGTGTCAATTCCTCTCTGCGATATATGGTATATCACCTTCTGAAACAGCGTCTTAATGAGTATACTATCTCGTTGCCCGTTTCTAAAATAATGAAGAACATCGTTTAAAATTTCAACTCACTCATAAGAGAAGCTTGGGATTCCGAGCATATGCAATATTCTGCTCCAGACCGCTTTGGTGAACCTATCTCTTCCGCGTTCCTAAAAACACTTTCTTAGAATTGATTTAAATGTTGCTTCAAACTATTGACTTTTTAAAGTCCAAATGGTTCTGTAGCGAAGTCAAAAATTGAGGCAATCCCTGTATTATATGTAGACACCAAAAGTGCTTCGATCACTGAGCCAAAAGGTAGGAAGAAGTGTACATGGACACTAGGTAGATAGATTGTAAATAATCTGCCAAAAGTGGATGGAACAGTATTAGTGCTTGAGAAGAAATAAACATTCCCAGGTTCTCCTTATTTAAATTTCATCAGACCTGGCATTCCTATAATTGGATGCACTTATACAGTATGATAAAATATCATTGGAGACACAATTATTGATCTGAAATTTTTAAGACATTGGAATTTTGTCCTTGTTGAGACAAAAAAACAAATGAAATTCCATTTGCAGAGCATGGGATTAAAATTACACTCTTACCATTTTATAAGTGAAGGTAAACAAACCTTACGTTAATGCATACTACCTGCTGATATTGAATGTAGCTGATTGACTACGTTACTTTTCTTTTGTTTTTGTTTATCGTTATTAATTATGTTTTCGTTCATCTCTCTACATCGTGAACTACTGCTAATCCCACGAGTGCCAAGAGCTGTTATTGGCTGGGATAACCTTTCTGCCTTGTTATAATCCTTTACGGTATCTTATGAATCAACTTAGATGAATCTCCTCCCAACTTGGAAAGGATCCTTGAAGGAATTTGTCGAATAAGATCCACCGGAGATGCACCATTGACACATGGGATGTGAGACGGCTGGCACTTTTCTTCCAAAGGAAGAATGGGTATATGTGTCGATGCCCATGTGCATAGCATTTGCAACTGACTCGGATGGGTATCACGATCGAGCACAAAGCAGGTATGCTTAGTTTTCCTGAAAGATTTCCAGGCCTGCTTACTTGGTGATCGTATTGTACAATGGGCTTCCTCTCTCTGGTTTCTTCTGATGATTTCGTAATCTTGAGGCTATTATCATTGAATTTTGGTAGAAAACTTCAACTCCTAAAGAAACAAGAGTGGCTTTGCAGCAATGGCTCCCAAAAGGAAGACTGGTTTCCAATAAACCTTCTACTGGTAATTCTTAGTTTATGCGAATACCTATTGGTTCAGCCGGGTCTGGTCGGGGCTGGGCGATGCCACTGTAGTCCATGGGTCAGTCAGCTGCGGCGATGGACGTACCTGCAAGACAGCAAAGGCACGCCGGGAATGGATTCCCGGGAGGCCT
>JAOSBN010000008.1:1592070-1607277 GCA_027563595.1 Erythroxylum suave | reverse complement strand
TCCATCGGTGGACCAACACAATTACACAAATCCATTCCACCAACCGACCATTCCACAACACAATTACACAAATCCATGCAACCAACCATTCCACAACATAACCCACCAAGTCACCAACACAAATCCGTTTCTTCCAACCCACCAACACAATCAAAGTTTCCAAAACAACCCACCAACACAAATCATCCATTCCAATTTTCCAACCCATCAACACAATCAAAGATTCATAATGCATTGAAAAATGAAAAAAAATTGGGAAAAACTAACACACACACACATCCAAGATCGGGTCTTCGTCGGGATGATGAGGTCAGGACTCAGGAGCGTTGGGTTCGAGTGACTCGGGTGCAGCTGAGACGTCGACAAGGAGTGACGGCCGGCGGCAAGGAGTGACGGTGAGGAGGTGCGGTGCGGCTGAGATCGAAGAAAGAGAGAGAGACGTCGCAATTTGTGAGCGTCGAGGAAGGATCGAAGGGGAGGAGGCTGATGAGACGGCGGCAAGCGAGAGAGAGACGAGAGACGAGAGTGACATAGAGAGATAAGAGAAGCAGGTGAGAGTCCGAGGGGGGGTGGTAAAATTAAAATTAGGTTAAAAGTTAAAACTTCCGAAAATTGCAAATCAGTCCTTGTAATTTTCGGAACTTAAGGTACTGGCCAGAATTAATGATTTCGACCGGTACCAGCCAGCATTTGAGGCCAGTACCGATGTTTATGATTTTGTACCGATTTCCGGTCGGTACGGTACCTTCCAGCCATTACCGACCGGAACGGTACAAAATTCATACCGTTGTATAGACTACCTAGGACTATAGTAAGTGACCGAGACGTTAAGTTCCTAAGTCATTTTTGGCATACCTTATAGTCTAGACTAGGAACTAAATTGCTATTTTCTATTACTACCCATCCTCAAACGGATGGTTAAACAATAAGAAACTTACTATAATTTTGCATGCTATTATCCAAAAAAACTTGAAATATTAAGAGAATTGTTTGCCTCACATTGAGTTTGGGTATAATCATTTTATGCGTGCTAATATTGATTATTCTCTATTTGAAGATGTCTATGGTTTTAATTCCCTAACTCCTTTGGATATTTTACCATTACCTAATTTTGAGCTTGTACTAAGAAGAAAGCTAAGTTTGATGGAGATTTATATGATAAATTTCAAGCTAAAATTGAGAGGAGGAATAAGCAGTATATAAGGCAAGCAAACTAAGGGCGAGTTAAGCTAGGTTTCTTTTGAACTTGATGATTATGTTTTGGTTAACTTTAGAAATGAGCAATTTTTCAAGCAAAGGAAGTCTAAGTTGTAGCCAAGAGGAGGTGGACCTTTTTAAGTTTTAAGGGGGGGTCAATGCCAATGCTTATAAAATTAATCACAAAGTTCTTATGGAAATATTAGTGCTACCTTCAATGTCACTCATCTTTCTCTATACGATGCAGGTGATTTGAGGATGAATCCTTTCAAAGAGGGAAGGAATGATGGCAATCAAGTACAAGCCTTTAATGTTGAGCACACCCAAGATCCTTTGCAAGGCATAGGAGGCCCACTGACGAGATTGAGAGCCAAGAGAGTGAAGGAGGTTTTACTAACACTTGTATCTGAGTTGCAAGATCAAAAGCATATCAAAGCAAAATTAATTTAAGTTTTAAAATAATCAGTATTTTGTATGGCTTTGATTTAAGTCCAACAACCACAAACTCACCAAGTGCATGTCTAGCGTCAATCGAAGTCTAAAAAATCCATAACATCCAAAATTAAGCTTAGTAAGTCCAAAATATCCATAATAAGGCTCTAAATTTCATGTCAATATTTCCAAGGTTTCTTTTATTAGAAGTCAAATATTTAGTTTTCTTATTGTTTCGTGATTTCCTATATTAGTAAAGCAAACAAGTTAACCAAATTGTTATCGGATTCTTATTAGTAGTTTATTGATTTTCTTTCCTATTTTTGATTAGAGTCATCAGTTGTCAAAATAGACAAGGATGATATCCTTGTATTATTAGGATTCATATTCTCTTAATAGGTTTAATAATTTTATTAAGCCTATACAAAGGTTTGTAACCTATTTTTTATTCATAACTAGATTAACAAAAATTGTGTGGTTCCTCAATTGTGAAGAGTCTTGTTTTCAGTTCTTTACGTAAGAACTCAATTTGATCTGATTGGGAAAACTCGTGCTATCAACTTGTGGTTCCAGTTATAGTTGGTCATTGTTCGACTAGAATCAAGCTTTCATTCATTATAACTTTAGTTCTATACAGTATGTTTGTATGTGGTTGGGATCAAATTGAATTAGCGTGACAAATCTTGGAGTTTCTATCATGTGATTTTCGGATCAAATTAATTTTCGGGTCTTAAGATGTGAATTATCATGACATCTTAAGTTAAGAATGTTCTAATTTAGTTTTCTTAGCAATAATTTAGGTAAAGAATATGGCACAAGGTTAGAGTTTGCTCTTCAAACTCTGTATATTGACGGGTTGTTCAAAAAGATATAAACCTTGCTCAATTTTTGTAATACTAGCCCAAACATTAAAAAGTGACATCGAAATATTTTAACTTTTAATTTTTTTGTAAAAATAGTCTTAACATTAAGTTTTCTGTTAATGTGGTTGACTTGACAAGTCATGTAAGATTAGTGTTTTTGTCACGCGATTATCATATGTTGTATTGATGTCATGTATGAATATTATTATTTAATAAATCAAAATTATCAAAAACAAAAAATGATTATGCTAACAAAAAAGTAAAGAGGAAGTGTATAATTATTTTAGGATTTTTAATATAAAATATTTTAAAATAATAAAATTTATAGATATCAAAAATATAATATATGACAGCTAAGTGATAAAAATATTAATTTGACATGACTTGTCACATCAGTCATATTAACGAAAATTTTAATGTTAGGCCACTTTTGTAAAAAATTGAAAGTTGAAACATTTTATGATTACTTTTTAAAGTTCATATTAGTATTGCAAAATTGAGTAAATTTTGATATTTTTCACAATTAACCCGATATTGATTCATATAAATATTTCAAGCTCCTTTACTTCATCAAATTTTAAATTTTAATTATAAAAAAGAAAAATAAAGACAAATATCATTTAAATCATAATATCAAAAATATAATATGTGACAATTATGTGATAAAATGTTAATCTGTGATGACTTGTCACATTAGCCACTTGACGAAAAATTTAATATCATACTATTTTTGCAAAAAGTTGAAAATTAACACTACATTTCAAAGTTCATATTAGTAATGCAAAATTGAGTTTATAAGTTATAAGAAAATTATAAGATCAAATTTTAATATTTTTTACAATTAACCCTATATTGATTTATATAAACATTTAAAACTCTTTTACTTCATGAAATTTCAAATTTTAATTATAAAAAATAAAATAGGGACAAATATCCTTTAGCATTATATGAAACAAAAAATCATTTTATGCAATTATAAATTATTATAAAATTAACCATTATTTTTAATAACAAAGTCATTTTTTGTACACTTTTATTACTAATATTATATTATACATTTATTTATTTGATCATTAGTGGACAAAAGTTTGTTGAGAAAAAACATAAAGGGCATATTGGAATCATATCTTCAATCTGTTATTGCCAAACTTAATTTTATAGATTTAATCATAAACTTTTGCTATAAGAAAAATTATATTATATCATTTAAATCACATACAGGAAACAACCTTCTATTAGTTAGAGATAAGTTTGCATATTATTGAACCTTCCAAAATTTAACATCTGAGAGAAATTTTTACAGAATTGTTGTTATTATTGTAGTATTTACAACATAAGTGATTAGAATCATACTTCAAGAAAGTTGATTTTTATTACCCCAGACATTATTGTACTATGTGTTGGACCCCAAAATTTTTTTCTCAGAATTTATTCTATTAAATTAATCAGCATGAACAGAAAATTAGAATTTTTGAATTTAGAAATTTTTAGAGTTTAGTTATAAATATATTTATTTACATGTGTTTGCATGTATTAATGGATATGTTAGAATTAAATTAAAGAGTTGGAAGACATTAGATTAACCATGGAAGGGTAAGCTTGGAAAAACAAAATTTTTCTTAAATAAATAAGAGAAGAAGCAAATGTAGTACACGTGAGAGACGTGTAGAAGTAAGAAAGAGGAACCTAGAAGAAACTAGAAAAAGAGAGGCAGAAATCGAAACAAAAAAAGAAGATGAAGAGGGTCGTGTAAAGTAAAAACAAAAGAAAGAGATAAAGTCGTAGAAGGACCTAGAAGAGAAGGAGAAACTGAAACATAGAAAGGAGAAGAAGGAAAGAAAGAAAAAGGGCCAGTCGAGCTATTAGGTATCCTTTATCGATTCTCTTGTTTTGGTAGAAGAAGGAAGTAAATAAATTAAGTTTATGTGTTGAAAATGAAGGGAGAAACAAGAGAAACAAGAAATTCATTTTCTTAGATTTTCTACCAGATTTTAGTTGCTATAGCTTACTTATATCAAGAGTTGTTTAAGTCCAAGCTTTGATTATTAAAGTTCTATAGATTTTCTACTTGTATATTAGTTGAATGAAAATTTGGTTGTTTGAAAGGAATAAAAAAAATCGAAGACAAGAGCAAGAAGAGAGACAAACTAGAGTTTGAATTTACAAAGAAATAGGTGGGTAATATGTTTATGGCTATCGTGATGATGGGCTGATTTTTTAAATGTTTGTGTGCTTGAACGCTTCTCTTTAAAACATTGTGAATGTGAGAAAAAAAAAGTATTGTGATTTGTTATCATGTTTGCTTTGAAAAATTTTGTTGTATTCGATATTAATGAACAAAAGAAAAGCATAAAAAGTATAAAAGTATGAATATGTTATGAAATGTGTGAGTACTGAAAACTTGCTAGAGAGGGCAAGAGAATTACCATTTCGTTCGTCACGTACACGTTGACTTAAAGCCTTCTTCCGGCTGCCCGTTTGTGACACACGAGCTCCGAAAAATTGACTTATTTCTTTCATGGAGTAAACTTTGGTTTTACCATTTTGTTTCATGGGATTCTCTCAAGTTATTATCTTTATGCATTGCATCTTGATTGTCGAGCATAGAGTATAATTGATTGTTATGTTTTGATGATTAAATGTATAAATGATCTTATTTGCACGATAGTATGTTTCGACTATGTGTTTCTCTAAGTTAAAAATGTGAATAATGCGATTTGCTAAGACTAAAATGCAATATATATGTATGTTTATGCTTGACTATAAGTGTGGTTCGTTATTGATGGCTATAAATGTATTAGTCATTAAGCTTTACAACTCATCCCGCTACTTTTCTTCTCTTCATGTACAGAACCAGCAAAACAATATTGAACCTTGCAAATTTCGGCAAATCTCAAAAGAAAAATATATCTTTTATAACTATGTTAGTTCTAATATATTTTGTAGCTTTATAAACATATTAAGTATAAGTATTCATATTGTATTTTTCGATACATTCTTGTTGCGACTCTTGTTATGTAAATTAAAATTATGCGCCAACTTTGCGTCGTTTGAAAAATAAAACTCTATTTTGTGAACGTCTGTGCATTTCTTTCACGATTTCACGACTAATTTATTTATTTATTTTTACTTTCAATTGTAACTCATGTTTATTTTTATTTTTATTTTAAAAATCCCTCAAATTTTAACCGAGACTGAAACTAACAAGTTTCAGATTGAGTTTGAATCACATGTTTTAAATTCGATTAGATTGTGAGAGACTCATGCCGTGTCTTTAAGTCGTCGGTCTCAAGTCACAAAATTTGACCCCAACTGAGCTTTAGTTTGGACTTGGACCGTGCCGTCGAGGATACGGTCAATTTCCCCGGAAACATTGCAGAGGTTTACGGGCCAGAAAATTCAAGTTACTTCAGCTTTGGTGTTCTCTAAATGGTGATCGTACTGTCCGACAAAAGAAAAAGGTCAACGAATTTTACCAAGTAAAAGCCGAGTCACGGAGAAGAAGTCAGTAAAAGGGTCGATTACTGGCCTGCAAAGCCAATTCTTCTATGATACATTTTATCTTTATGTCACATCCACATTCCTGCTGTCAGAAAATAATGAAGCTGCAGTTTGCTTTTCCCCCTTCATGTTTGTCTACCTCTGAATCTAACTCCACAGAAGAGTAAATTGCCTAGACTATAGCGATTAATGGTATATACAGCAAAACGAAAGGAGATCCGTTTGGAGTAAGTTGGAAGTGATCATTCTCTTTCACAACCATCGATTTTTGCCGGGGATCCTCTGGTTCCTTAGTCCGGCCCAATTCTAAGCTAGAGTATCCAAACTATTCACTTGTGTGCTCTGGCCTAATTCTGGATCAGAGCATCCAAGCCATCCATCTGTGTGGGTCTCACACAAGTGAATGAATTGGATGATCTAGCTCCGAATTGGGCCAGAGTAAGAGGACCAGAGAATCTGGTTCTTCGATTTTCTTGGCAATGACCTCGTGGAAACGAAAAGTTGCAGTGTCTATTCGATATTTATTAAGCATGTTATAAATTGTACGTATCGATTATCTAAATGATTAGTTTTAGTAATTTTGACAATAATTTATTTAAATTTGATTTTAATATAATATTAGAGTTGATGATTTAGTCCGGTTATTATTGCGTTTATTTCAAGTAATAATTAGATGTTTAATCTTAATTGTACTTGAGGGAAATTATTAGAATATCTCATATTGATTAAGTAAAAAAATATTAAAGGATTTATAAATAATAGGTGAACTATCTACATAACTAATTCTAATAATTTAAACAATAAATGACCCAAGTTCAATTCTGATACCTACGACAAGTTCATTCGTAAAAGCCCAGAACAAAGCTTGAAATACTCATACAAACTCAAACCAGGTTTCGTCCCAATCAAAGAACTTGCTCACCTGTTCCAAATTCAGAGGACCTTCACCTGGCAAATCATACAGTTGATCATCTCCAACACTGCTGAATTCTGGGTCATTCTTTGTTACTGAAGTTCCTTCATCAATTCCTTTGGCGGGTTTCTCCATTTTAGGCATCTTATCTTCGTCTGTTCCAGACATTGTCGATGTTGAGGGTGTTATTGGCTCCTTATTTTGTGAAAGAACCGTAGGGGTGTTGTTTCGCAAAAACTTCGATATCCTAACATTTTGCTTTATTTTTTTTCTCAAGTGAGAGTTCCAGTAGTTCTTGATCTCATTATCTGTACGCCCTGGCAATCTTCCAGCGATCAAAGACCACCTACCATTCATGAAATGATAATCTCTTGACACTACGTTCCTCGATACATAAATTCACAGCAATGTGAAAAGCAAAGCCATAAGCTCCGTATCCTGAAGTGTGGCGGTGGTGGTTTACCTGTTTCCAAGGAGTTTATGAAGTCTGAGTATCAAGTCCTCTTCTTGGTCTGAAATGTTGCCTCTTTTTATGTTGGGTCTCAGATAATTCATCCATCTCAACCTGCAACTCTTCCCACATCTACCTAGACCTGAAAATTTTCAGGTTGAACTTCGTAACCTTTACTATTAATGCTTTTAGTTCAGAATCATTTTAAAGAAAGTCACTGAAAATACCTGCTATTGCTGCAACTGTTTTCCACCTTCTTGGACCATGAATTTTTATGACCTCTGCCAGTTTCTGATCTTCCTCAGCTGTCCATATTCGAGTAACTTCTCTTCTGATGCATTTATTGCTTACAGGAGCCATAGGCAACTTATGTTTCGTCTTCTTTCAAAAGGGGTAGTTCTGATTGACTTAAGTAAAGTAAAAACTCAGGCTGCAATTCCGTTACTCATCATTTAGAAGTGAGAGCTGAGGAAGAAATAGGCTATTATTGACCACTGTGAGCTCACAAACATGACTCACGTTCACATGAAGCTAATAAACTTTCTCTAAACGAACAATATGTGTACAAAATCCCAGATTCTATCCACATACGCATGTGGTATGTTCTTCAGTTCGAGTTGCAGAGTAACTGTGGGGGTCCATTTCAGGGATGATCATGAGAAAGCGGACTAAGCCTGAAAAGTTAACTTCAAGACAATTAACCTGAAGACAAATAAGAAGGCCAAAATTCCTGACCTTACCAGAAAAATCAGATGAACGTCTGCAATGGTAATGAGCACTTGTTGCAGCCCCATTTGAAAAATGTAAATACCACCACACTTGGCCATAATTTCTGAAAATTTTCTTATTGCACCAGCTCTGTCTAGAGCTCTCCTCCATCAACGGGACTCAGGGAAAGAAAAATATGGCTGTCAGAAGAAGTTGCAGGTCTCACATTTATATGTACCGATATCCTGTCACGCAAAGAAAAAGAGAGTAGAGTACCTATTCTTCTGGAGCTCCACTGCCCCTGTCGACTCTTGGCATTATTTGGTGACAATATTCGTGTCCAAATCATGGGACCTATCAAGTTGGTCCAATAGATCAAGCATGGGATTAGCAATGGGCCTGAGTTTGGCCCAAAAAATTAAGTTCAACTCGAATTCAATTCATAATTTAATCAAACCTAAACATCACTACTTGAATTTAAATTTTAAGTATCCAAATCGTAGTTAATTTATTCTAATTAAAAATTAAAAACAAAGTGATTTTATTAAAATTGATATTGTTTCAATTAGAATAGTTAGGATTCAAGTTTGGACTTAAAACCTAAGATTTTTCTTAAAAAACTTAATCCTAATTTAAAATTTGACCAACTCAAATCAAGCTGATTGATTTCAAGTTGTCTTGGACTGAGCCAAAATCACAATCACTAGACAAGCAACTTAGGTGACACAAGCTCTCCTTTATTTGCAAAAGGAAACTTTAATTACAAACTGAAACTCTGAAAATGGGGCACATTGGCTTTCTAATTTTCACTTACATGCATGTACAAGATATTAACTGTGTACACTTTCCCTACCAACTGAAGCAACCAAAGGAGGACTCAGTTATCTTCAGTCTTCACTTCTTTTTTCAAAAAAATGTTCTGAAGAATATTGGAACTCATTAAAGGAGTATCTGAACTGGAATGGAAAAGACCCTTGTGCTCTGAAGAATCAAAAGTATAGCTATGAGAACAGTTTCAGGCTCATGGGCCACAATGCTCGTTCACGTTCACAAGCCTTAAATACCCTCCAAGTGTCGTGAACTGAGAATCAATTGGTGCTATTGGTACTGTGTGAACCAGAAAGATAAGCATGCGCTTGGTAGTTGGTAGAGACATCGTGTCATGTTGGAAGGTTCTGAAGCGTTTCGTTTCTTACTTTATCTCGTAACTGAACTGATCAATCACACCTTTTGCTTGCTAAGTTGCTTATCTAAAAGAGAGTTATGGATGTGATCCTGAAATGCCCGAATAAGTTTCTAATCAGATATCAGAAACAGTGACTGCATCCTCTAACATGAACTTGATATGTCACTCAATTGCTCGTACCATTCTTATCCTTTGGACGTGTTTTCCCACTTTGACGCTTTCAATCCACTGATGATAGTTGCTTTCTCTGCTCAGGTTCATTGCATTTACTTGAGCACTTCTCAGGTTCATTGCAGCGTTCATGTTCAGTAGGTTTAAGCTGTTACTGTCTGATGAACTTCAAAATTCCTTTCTATGTGCTGTAGTGGGTACAGTTATTATGAGCACATAGGTTGCTGTCAGGAAACAGGACGACTCTCATGTGATGCTCAAAAGTAACACAAAAGGATTTGGAAAATGGAAACATCCATCTACGAAGCCCCCACTTATGAATTTTTGAGGGACCCCTTGTCAACTCACTTGGAAAATAGTTTCTCCGACGTAGGATTGTTCGGACACTTTCTTGGTAACTGGTAAGATGGGTCTCAGTCCCTGCAGCTTCCGACCTTATCTCACCATTGAAAAGGGAAAATAGAATAAGATACTGGTGCAGGTAAGATTGGTGCTTTACGAAAACAAGATTTTGTGAACATCATCAATCGCATAAGAAAATTCGTCAAGCAAACAACACATGTTTTAGTTTATTCTTGACTTTGCTGCCATTTGTCCTCTCCAGGAACAAGATTAACGTATGCAGGATTTCCACTCGCAATATTCAACTGAAAGATTTCCTATGGTTAATTTTCAACCCTGAACCTGCGTGTGTGATCCAGGCCTACTCTTCTCTAAAGAGAAAAAAAAACATGGAAATCGAAGCGTATCTTAACGACCCTTTTAAGAGCTGTATTTTCTTGCAGGAACTCTCCTCTTCAATTCTGGTCAAAATCAAACGATTAAAAATTGCAACCTGCATCACTATCTTTAATTATTGAAGCACACAACTCGGATTTCTTCTGTTATTATTTTAGCTTCGTCACTTCGCCTTCAAGACGATATATATGTGGCCTCATATAATCATATTCAATCTTTGCATCAGGAAATCAGATTTTGGGCAATCCAGAATCGTCAACCCATCTGTGCATCCCAATCTCTGACTGACAAGACTGCTAAGATCTTCTTCTTTTTTTCATTAATATCCAAGTAAAAAGATTCGATATTTGATAAGAAGTCCTAATCCGAAAAAGTATACATCGGCTGAGGAAATCCCAATCTTCAATATGATGATCACAATTCATCGGTAGTATCAGTCCCGGATCACAAGCTGATCCTTGACAATTTTGAGGATGAACTTGTCAGTTTTCACCGCATAGAACAAGGCACGTCAAATTACGGTTCGAATTATATTCTATTAAATCTAATATATGTATTTATGTAAAATTTATAAAAATATATTAATAAAATTTAATGAAACAAGATAGAAATATTATAATTAAAATATAAAATTTAATCCCAAGTAAAGGACAAATTTTATCTGAATTTTAAAAAATATTTAAAATTTAAAATTTTCTTTTAATTTTATTTTTTAAAAAACTCTTATTTTAAAATTTGGATAAAAAATAATGATAAACTATATATAATATGAACACTAGAATTGGAGTGATCAAATATTATTTATATAATGATTAAATTCAGTGCTTAAACTTGAATTGAAATAATTAAATATAATATAAACTAATAATTTATTAAAATTATCTTAATTTAAATTTAATTTATATCATTCGAATTAAATTTGAAAAATAAGTTAAATTATCATTGATATTTGATTAAGTGATGGAACAAAAGGTAAGATGGTCCTGTTTATCTTATTAATTTTTTGAAAGTATTTTTATAATAATTTGGTATATTATAATATAAAAACTTAAAAATGTGATAATTAAGACTTTTTTATTTACGTCTTATGTCATTATTTATGTATTTCTTTTCATTACGTTTTTTTATTTTCGTTTATTCATAAATATAAACAATATAATCAAATTTAAAATTTTTAATACTTAATAATATAATATACATATTCCAAAAAATAACAATTGAAATAAAAAGGTCAAATGACCATAATAAGTGACTAACGATTAATATATTATTTTAAAAACAATTTCACAATAAAATATTATTTGACGCGTTTATATTTTTAAAAACTAAAAAATCATCATCATTATTATTATAAAACTGAACGTGTAACTTTTTTTATACCCTTAAGAATAGTCGAGTTGGCAGAGTAGGAGTTATTGAATCAAAAGGTCTTATATTTAAATACTCTTACTTATACTCTCTTATTCGAGTCTTTTATACAAGATTTACCTAATACGGAATATTCGATTAGACTGATTTATATATTATTATGTCTAATTCGAAAATTTACATAAAGTTTGTATATTCGTCTGTTCTAAAAACAAAGTGTCTTTTTTACCTTGATAAGTAGAACGTAACTGTAAGCAAACTTGGCGTCTTTGAACGAGTCTTAGTCAACAAAAGACAGGGAAGATAACCTTAACCATCACAAAGATTACAAGTCATGAGGACACATTAGAATTCCAACAAATTGTTGAGTACGAGACAAGTCATGAGGACACATTAGAATTCCAACAAATTGTTGAGTGCGAGTTTATGTTTTTTCAAACAAAGATATGGGAATTCTAGGACGAAGATTACCCAGAGAAGCCGACAAGTTGAGTATCTAGGAAACAACCAAAGGAAAATCAGGCAACTAGATCTTGTTAAGAAATTTATAATGCAAGCTAAAGAAAAGTGTTCCTCTATGACCCTAGCCTGCCTAGACCTAGACCAATAGTCACATGTAACTAAAGCTATAAAAAATAATAAATAAATAAAAAGTCTTAAGCTTAAGCCCACCATGATAAAGCTGCCTTGGATAAGCCTATAGAATGCAACCAGGCACTTAACACTTTCTTCCTTTTATGCTTTCCTCGTTATTCTCCGAAAATTAAAAATTGAAAAAAAAAAAGCAAACTATCGATTTACACAACTAACTTGGAAAGTGGGAAATTATTGTTTTTTGTCTTTTACGTATTTTGTAATTAGGTTGTTTTGAATTTACTGCTCAAGATGAAGACGTTCTAAAATGACAAGCTTGTGTTTGGAATTTATTGAAATGGAACAAAAAAAAAATCATCAAATTTTGTCATTATCGTGAAAATATTCTCGACTCAAAATAGAATTTAATTTAAAAGATCAAGAATAAATCATTAAAATAGTCAATGTACTAACATCAAGCATCGAAGATGAACGTAAGAAGTTAGTTTTTGCTTAAGCAAGGTTGCGGGTTCGACTCTTGTTTGTGTTAAATATTTAATCGTAGTATTAACTTGTCGTTCAGAGTCTTATAAGATATGAATGAGGAATAATCTGAACTTGGTAATAACTTAAAGATGCTATCGATAGTTCAAATCTACTCAGAACATTTCGTGAGTTAATCAAAACAATGTTTTGCGAGGATCGGGAGATCATCGTTGTACTCATCCTCCTCTTTTTTTTTTTCGCAAATAAGATATTTGGATGATTTGAAAATAATTGAGAGTGAAAGGAACCGATACGTATATCTCCATTGCTGTAATGCCAAAGACATTGGCTCACTTTGGCAAAATGGGAAACCACATTTGTCAAAAGCTGTTAAGAATGAATCGTATCCATACATAAATAGACACTGTCTTGTTTTCAAAGAGAAACAAAAAGTAAAGGAAAGAACGAAAGAGAACCGATAGTTATATCTATCGGATATTTTTGACTTTTCTTAGGGCAATATTTAATTATATTTTTTGTTTTCAAATAACTAATAAGTTAATTTATGTAATTTGATCCAGATAAAGATAATAAAATAGTTTAATAAATGATCTAAATCAACAAATCGTAGTTCGGGTAAAAAATAAATCTCGATCAATTTAGACCGAACTCATATCGAATCTGTGATGAAAAAAACCGATATAAAAGCTATGTATAAAGGTGTAGATTTATTGTAGTTACTCATGTCATTCGTAAGTATAAGGATTTTCTGACCTGTGAAGAAAGCTTATGTTTTGAGAAAATTGTAGAAAAACGTTGACAGCATCCTAGTGAGCGGTTCCAATAAAAACAACAGTGGAACGCGCTCATTTTAACTTCAAAAAGCTCGTTTAAAGTTATAGAACTGAAATCAAGCATTTTTCAAATTTATTCTTTTATTACCCTTTCACACTCGATACAAAATACGTAACTAAGGCATCGTTACGTGTTGTAATATCTCCACTTCCCTCCTATAATTGTCAGCGTAACGACTCACCTTCACAATGGAGACCGCCAGTTCTCTCTGGACCAAGTTTGTATAATTTTGCGATAAAGGAAATAAAAAGAAGGCCACACGTTATAAAGCTGACAAGCCATTGGATACTATTCATAGCAATTCTTTCTTTATTTTTAAAATATTTTGTTGAACTATAATATTTCCTCAATCATATATACTCAAAATTAGGGACAACATATTCATAAGTTATTAGTTAAGTATTAATTTTTAAAATATTTTAATTTAGTAATTAAAAATTTAAATTTTGTATAAATTATGATAAAATATTATTTTTGTTAATTTGTTGTATTGACTAAATATAACATGAATATTTATTCATTAATCAGATAAATAAAAATAACGTTTTGACCTGATCTATATAAATTTGTAAAAAGTTGTCACCAAATTAAAAAATAGATATTAAATTAAAAAATTCTTTAAAAATTAAATATTTTTAATCTGTTATCTCTAAAATTGTTAGAATATCTCATATTAACTAAACATAAAAATGCTAAAGAGTTTATAAATGATAAGGGTCAACTATTTAAATGATTATTTTTAGTCATTTTGATAATGGTTGATCTAAGCACAATTATTGTTAATGAACTTTATACTCTATCCATATTAAAAATACTAATATGGTATCAGAGTAGGTTTTGATCCAGATTACTAATTTCTCGGTTATTTGTCTAAATGTTCACTTCTAGCAGTCTGATCAGTTATTACTACGTTTATTTCAAATAACAACTGAATGTCCAATCACTCGAGGATGAATGTTAATGTATCTTATATTGACTAAACATGAAAATATTAAAAGATTTATGAGTGATAAAAGTTAACTATCCGAATGATTAGTTCTAGTCATTTTATTTGTTTTTAAAATATTTTGTGGAAATACAATATTTCATCATCATATATACTCAAAATTAGGGACAACATATTCATAAGTTATTAGTTAAGTATTAATTTTTAAAATATTTTAATTTAGTAATTAAAATTTTAAATTTTGTATAAATTATGATAAAATATTAATTTTGTTAATTTGTTGTATTGACTAAATACGACATGAATATGTATTCATTAATCACATAAATAAAAATAACTTTTGACCTGATCCATATAAATTTTTAAAAAGTTGTCACTAAATTGAAAAATTAGATATTTAAATTAAAAAATTCTTTAAAAATTAAATAGTTTTAATCTATTATCCCTAAAATTGTTAAAGTATCTCATATTAACTAAACATGAAAATGTTAAAGAGCTTACGAGTGATAAGGGTCAACTATTTAAATGATTATTTATAGTCATTTTGGCAATAGTTGATCTAAGTCTAATTATTGTTAATGAACTCTATACTCTATCCATATTAAAAATACTAATATAGTATCAGAGCAGGTTTTGATCCAGATTATTAATTTCTCGGTTATTTGTCTGAATTTCCAGTTTTACCGGTCTGATCAGTTATTACTACGTTTATTTCAAATAACAACTGAATGTCCAATCACTTGAGGATGAATGTTAATGTATCTTATATTGACTAAACATGAAAATATTAAAAGATTTATGAGTGATAAAAGTTAACTA